>SJYQ01000375.1:1013283-1023776 GCA_006410935.1 Redunca redunca
AAATAGATGGAGAAACAGTGGAAACAGTGTCAGACTTTAATTTGGGGGGCTCCAAAATCACTGCAGATGGTGACTGCAGCCATGAAATTAAAAGATGCTTACTCCTTGGAAGAAAAGTTATGACCAACCTAGATAGCATATTCAAAAGCAGAGACATTACTTTGCCGACTAAGGTCCGTCTAGTCAAGGCTATGGTTTTTCCAGTGGTCATGTATGGATGTCAGAGTTGGACTGTGAAGAAGGCTGAGTGCCGAAGAATTGATGCTTTTGAACTGTAGTGTTGGAGAAGACTCTTGAGAGTCCCTTGGACTGCAAGGAGATCCAACCAGTCCATTCTGAAAGAGATCAGCCCTGGGATTTCTTTGGAAGGAATGATGCTAAAGCTGAAACTCCAGTACTTTGGCCATCTCATGCAAAGAGTTGCCTCATTGGAAAAGACTTTGATGCTGGGAGGGATTGGGGGCAGGAGAAGAAGGGGACGACCCAGGATGAGATGGCTGGATGGCATCACTGACTTGATGGACACGAGTCTGAGTGAACTCCGGGTGTTGGTGATGGACAGAGAGGCTTGGCGTGCTGCGATTCATGGGGTCACAAAGAGTCGGACACAACTGAGTGACTGAACTGAACTGAACTGAACTGAAAGCGGTTACATTTTGTCTAAAACCATGATTGGCAAATCCATGGTTTGAAATCAGGTTCCCTCATTCTCAAGGAAGTGATTATCTCCTTCAAACTTCCAAAAAAAGAAAATCCATGATCTGAAAAACTATCAGCATGTAGATGGATATTAAGGTTTATCAACCTCTGTTGGTATTTCTATACTTGAAATATATACACACACACACACACACACACACACATATGCATATATATTTGTTCATTTCCCCCGACAATGTTTTTAAGCTTTGAGCTCCCAGAAGGCTGTAATCATGTATGTCTACTTTACTCTCCACATAGTCAACTTCACTTGCAACTTCTCTGAGCACCTATTTTAAGGAATGATGGTCAATGAGATTAAAACACAATGTGGTAATGATTTAATAAAATGATTTAATAAAATTTAATTTGCAGTGGAAGAAAGTCTCCATGTAGATGAGTCAATAAACTCACTATGAGGACACCTGGCAGAGTTACACTTTGAAATAGAGGATTCTTTACAAACCTAATAGAAGATAGCATCAGCATAGCATCTACCAACTCTACCATGACTCCTGAAAAAAACTTATGAAATTATTTTTAATGGCTTTACACTAGACTTCGTTAGTGATCACTCTTCTTGCACCTTCTCCTTCACATCCAAATCTTCTCAGAACTGCCCCACTCCAAAATTTACTCTCTTCTCTTAATCAAACCCCCAGTTATCTCCAAAACTTGTGTTATCTATTTCATACTAAGGTGTGAGTTGCTAATAGGTTTATACCTAGGGAGTGAGGTCTCAAGAAGAATTCACATTTTAAAAGTGGGGTGTATTCTGTTCAAAATTCCACTAGTGTAAAGTGTGTGATCCACTGCCATATTAGCAGTACTATGCCCCAACCTCCTCTGGGCACCACCAAAGTCTCCTGACCCCCCTACATTCCAGAAACCAGGGGTCAGCAACTGGGTGCTCTGCTAGAGAAAAGCTGTTGACCTCTGGGAGGGAGCTTGTGTGGAAGCAAGTGTTAATTTTCAAAATGTGACTGGTTGTGATAGCAACAACCTCACCTCATCACAATGTCCCTTGGAATGTTTTCTGGGCAAGGGGTCTAAAAGTGATCTGTCATCACTGGTCAGTGGTACAAGTAGCTTACTCTTACATCCTTGCCCTTCCCCCTCGGACCCAAAACAAAACATCCCAGTCTGCCTTCCTCTTCTTCTCACATTTGAATTTTCATGTGTTCACCATTTGTCAGGGCTTCATCTTCAATGACATGGTCAAGGCACCAAGAAATTATATTTAACACATGAAAAATGAATACCAGGCCCATTTCCTCATGCCTTGTAATTGTAAGCTACAAGATTTGTGTTTCGTGTCTGCATGTGTATGCCTATTCTTGGAACAACATTTATAGACACTTTAAATGATTCCTCTTCAAAGCCATAAAAGGGTTTAGTAACACACTTTAATATATAATTTCTTAAGCATTTTTTAATAAAATACAGATATATAATTATAATTATCAATGCATGTATGTCATTTAATATAACGATAAAAGGCTAGTCTTTGAAGTGACATGATGATTAATATTTACAGTAAAATCTAAAGAAAATAGCACTTGTACAATATTGCTGATCAAAGGGAAAAGATTAAAAATTCTCCTTGTGTTATGGTGTCATCTCAGATCACAAGGAGCAGAAAATTCTCATCTTATTAATATATATAGGAATAGATCATTACTTTCCATGTTTTCTCAAGTTGGAAAACTCTCTTGTTCTCCTGAAATTATGCCAGACTCTGAGGCTGGGATATGTTCATAATAAGGACTTTTCCCAAATCTTTATCAAGCTATTAATACCATACACAAACATGTTACATAGATCTACTTATTGGAAATATGTCATGTACCTTCACACTAATTTTAAATTTAAAGATCAATACTCACTTGACGAACTGTTAGAGCATCCATGAAGAAATTTATCAGTAGGTATAAACAGAGTCACATTGTGTGAAAATACTGTTCAAATAGTAATCCCCCTAAATATATAACATCCATGCTGCTTTAAAGTAAAGAAGCAAATCAGGAACTAAATTCTTTCCCCATCAAACTAAGGATAGGATAATGCCTATTTAGCACTGAAAGGAAACTCCACTGCTTTCGCTTGACAAATATATGAAATGTAATGAGTCAATGTCCAGACACACAATTTTATTCTCAACAAATATATGATAATGCTCTTCACCTTGCATTCTTAATTTTTCCTATTAATCTCATTTTGTGCTATCAAAGTTACTACTTGTTTTGAAACCATGTACACATTATTTGGGGGAATTTTTTAAAAATAATGTTTTTCTTTTTTTTTTTAGTTTCAAGGCTAAAAATGATGTTGAGGTTAAAAGTTTTACAGCTCCTTTATCATAATTGGTATCTTCCTCCTTAGTCTTCGAAGAAGGACTTTATAGTAATGGGTTTTGGCCTTTGCACTGCAACCCCCAAAAGACAGATTGCTGGAGATAACCCCCTGAAATTCCTTACAGCGCTATTTAACACCATGAAGGCCTAGAATCTATCTGTTTTGAGAAAGACTCAGACAAAGGGACAAGGTTCAGGGAAGGGAGAGGTTTCAATTTGCAGGAATTTTCGAGACATAAATAAGTAGTGTAAGTGCCTTTTCTCTTTACTTCTAGATCATGGGTCAGGAATCTCAAAGCAAGATGGAAAAAGAAACCTGAATGAAAAAAAATACACTATAAAAACCTAAGCGAAAGCAGAAAATATTATTCCTCTTGATTGAAAAAGTTAGACATTTTTCATTGGAATCAAAATATTTGAGGTGGATTTATTTTCTTTTTGCCATTCCAGTCATATCATATATTCCTTTCCTGGTGAAAACTGGAATTTAAAATATTTATTGGTCTACCTGATACTAAATAAAATGAACCAAGAAAGTCCAAAACACTGGAAATTTATTCTCTGCATATGAATAAATACCTCTTATATGTCCGATGGAAAGTGAAAAAATTACAAGCCTCTCTATCTTCTTTAGGGAAATAATTATTATGGATTATGAATTTTTACAGGACCAAAGTCACCTAATAGATGTGATAAATAAGAGCAAGCAGGAACACAAAAGCTAATCCTTCATGATTACAAATACCTCAGAACTATTACTAAGACTTCAACTGGCTTTTGCATCTTAGGTTCTCACACTGTGCCCAAGAATAACAAATGCAAGACTCTGTGTGCTGGTTACTGCTGGTTTTCAACACTCAAGTAGGAAACTGTGTAGAGCATTTTCCTGATAAATTAAGTTATACATCTTAGTCTGGTTAGTATCATTGCCAAGTTTTAAGTTTGCTGTTTGCTTTTTTTTTTTTAAGTATAAGAACTTTGGTTAAACATACTATATGATACCAATACTCTGTGCAACTGGGGAGAAAAATAGAGGGAGGATGTGGTTTTGTAGGCTGCAAACTCCACATGCCACATACAGTATACATATATACTATAGCTAATCACAGTCTCACCATGAGGAAGTCAAAAACCTCAGTGAGCCTTCATTTTCTATTATACATACATTTTACAAGCTACTTGATAAGTTTCTTCCATATTGCTTTCCAAAGAGAAAAAAAATAATAAAAGAAAACAAAGAAAGAAAATACATTAGCTGGATTCAAATGTAGTTTAACTTAAAGGCTTCATCAGACCATATGTGCAGATACTTGAGATGATGAGAGAGTTAAGCTTCCTAGGGTCCTAGAGTCAAAGAAACTCTGCTGACCCCCACTGCTAAGCAGGTGCACGCCTTCCACGGGGGGCAACATCTGCCGATCCGTCATGGTTCCACTCGGTGAGGACCCCAAGAAACTTCCTTGGGAAGAAACAATTTTCTCAGGACTGGCAGCCAGTTTAGGGGATGTGGAGAAGTTATACCCATACAAGGCACAGGGGCTGTGTAATCTGAACGTGTTGTAGGAACCCTGGTGGGTCTGGTTAGCAGCAAAGGCATTGCTGGAGGGTGAAGGCATGATGTACTGGAGCTGGGGAGACATCCCTGAAATCTGCATGGACAAGCTGGTCTGTGGGCAGCTGAAGGTGTCCCCATCCGTGGCGCCCATGGACATGTTCACCGAGGCACTGCTGCTGACGCCCACGTAGGAGGGAGTCCTGGGAGGGGCGAAGGTCTCCCCTGTCTGGTTGGTGAGCCTGTTGTAGGTCTCAGCCAAGGATGTGCTGTATCGGTTGAGGGTGAGGCCAGAGCGGGCGCAGGCGGAATAGTCAGCTGGGGCCAGACCACACAGCTGGCTGGTGTTGGGTCCCAGGTGGAAGGCAGGAGATGAGCAAGGGGAGCCGGACAAAAGATGAGGGTGGGTGGCCGCAACACCGTTCCCAGAACCTTGGAGTAAGGTAGAGGAACTTGTATTTCCTACAAAAGAAGTTGAAATGTAAAGAGCCTCTTTTCCTTTCAATTTTGTACACATGAGCTAGATGTGACTTGTTACATGGGGCAGATACAAAGACAAAAAGGAGATGGTCTCTGCTCTTAGGAACCGTAATGTAATTGAATTTAGACTGAATGACTTTAAACACAGATACTCTCAACATTTACAAGAAAAATTATCTCCCCAAGGGATGGTCTTGTTTGTTTGCTTTTTGTTGTTTTTGTTTGGTTTTTTTTGAAAAGGTATTAGGACTCTACCACATCAAATTTTCACATTTTCTCCCTCAATTAGTTTTCTCAGAGTTTTCTCATTATTTTGTAATAAACATTACAAATATTGACTTTCCCAGCAACTTAAGAAAATATAAATTTCATGTTACTCTGTAATTTTTTCCAGAAGTATAACCATCACCTAACTTCTACCCACTTTTTACTTTTTTTCAGCAGAGTTTGGTCTGGATCAATATGTTTTCTTGCAAGAAAAAAGAAGGGATTCAAAGGAAAGACACATACTGGCCAGACCCATTCTGTCTCAAACGAACTGGCAACCTCCCACTGAAAGCTTCTGTGGGTCAATGACTACCACGCATGCAGGGCTATTACAATAAGGCAACAGTCTCAAACTTCAAAAATCTCATTTCCAAACAGAAAGTGGTTTGGTGAATCATATGCTAACCCAAGAGCAGAGGTCCAACAGATAAACAGTCCTGTGAAATAGAGAGGGTGTTTAACCCTGCCTCCAATCAATAACAGTGGTGGCGGCTGATCACGCCCCACCCCCCAGATTTGCTGGCAGATTGATGTCTGCAACTTGATGGAACTTAGGGAGAGAAGAGAATTCCAATGGGCTGGACAGGTTGTAAAACCTTCATTGCTCTAGCGACAGTGTTTTATATAGCTTCTCAAAATAATCTAAAAGCCCAATCCACCCAATGATAATTATCTTAAAACCTAGCATGCTAAATTCTCATGGGGATGCCAGGCAGGGTCAGGCATTAAGTGCAGGACTGAGTGCAGGACTGGGCTGTGAGTCCTAGCTATCCCATAGAGGAGGAAGCATCATCCTGTTCCATGCAGCCTCTTTGAGGAAACACCAGCCCTGAGCTTGTTGGAAATGCTCAACAGTGATCTCAGGGAAGGCTGCCTCAGTGTACCTGAACTTCTCATCATAAATCAGCAGGAGAAATGTGCCTCTAGAGGCAATTCAGTTTAAGGAAGTGAAGAAAGAAGGGGGCAAAAAAAGGATGATCTGGGACCAGTATCTGTAATTTCTTGTGAAGTACACCTGGTACCAGGGCCAACTAGTCTACCTCTAATTTTAAGGAAAAAAAAAAAATTAAGGTGAAATAAAGGTCATGAGATATATAAACAGCCTAAAACATCCAAAACTTAACTTATGACCACACTAGCCATTTTCCTGGCCCATATCTATACCAGACACAAACGGGAGGATTGTAATAGAAGGATGTTGGTAATGAGGTAGCCATTAGACAATAGTAATGACTTGGACATTTTTCAGTGCCTGAGCATCTAGGTAGGAACTGACCATATCTATGATCCAGGAGACTTCATGATTTACCTTGCTTGGGAATTCCAGGGATATCTTCAAAGGTGAGGGTCCGTAGTGAAGGTCTCCAGAATGCATATGACTCCACAAGAGCTTCCAAACCCATTCTAAATGGAAGGGTCAGGACAGGGAACGAACACAAGAAGCCAAGTTAGGAGCAGCTGGATTTTTCACCACTAATAAGCTGCTCAGGAAACACCACTGGTGTTGACAGTGCCTCCCTCATTGGCAGGTTAAAAGCTTAGCACAAACACACATTAAAAAAAAAAAAACGGTTTGGACATGAGCTACTATTCTGTCACCAAGAGCACAAGAGGATAAACCACCCAGCAAGTCCTGTTAATATTCTCTGAAAAATGAGCTGATCTCAGGGGATACAAAAGCTGCCCTCTGTGCTAGGAAGATGATGTGAAGACCATCCATCCTGGCCACCCTGAGTCCAAGGCTCTGTGTGATCTGGAAGCACCCTCTCTCCCTGATTCATTACTACCCCTCTGATGAGGAAGGCTCTGTCACAAAAGTGTACTCCTGCAAAGAGGCATTTCTACCCATCATTCAGTGCCTTGACCACCAGACGAGAACAGTCATCCAAGGAAAACTGACTTCTCTCTCCGATGCATGATCACCACACCCAGGACAGCCAGGGCAGGCTCAGGGCAGCAGCACTGACTTCTCAACCCAGCCTCCAGGAGGACCACAGCAAGGTGATCTCATCAGGTGCTAAGGTACATAGACCTAGTATTAGCATCAGACATTATGGTAAAGCCTCTACATATGCTTAATGAATGGACACAAAGAGATAGGATAACTTCATAATGGACTATCCACATGATATCTATAAATTTTAAAACATGGCTGACTACTCTAAATACATACAAAAATGTATGCATCTCCTACCGTAAGTGATTCAGAGTCTTCCCTATTGTATATCAGATAATTAAGTCCTCCAGGTCCTATAAATGAGTCCCTTCACTCACCTAGCACCTTCTCAAGGCCTTTCCACTTTTCCCTCAACCATCTCAGCCCTAATCAATCTGTTAATTCAGGTAACATTATGCTTTTCATGAAACTCACAGTTCTGCTGAAGAAAATGCCTGAATCCTGAGTGTCACACTATACAAGGCCACCTCTTGAGACTGTCAGATACAGTTTTAGTGAATACAGATAATCAGTGTTTAATGCAAATTTAAAGACAGGGAGTATGATTAACAGCTTAGACTCCATGTGATAGCTGCTGTAGAGTCCCTGCATCTCCAAGTCATAACCTATGAACTAGGACTAGAGAAACACCCCCTTCAGAGTCACACCTCCTATACAACATGGTGAAAACTCCCGGGAGACCCAGAGTGACTTGTGCATATAGATAAAACCATCTTCCCTTACTTGCCCTGGGCTGCACTGAGCATGAAGAACAGAGTCTGGCTTTGGATGGAATCACTGTGCCCCAGAGAGAGGACACAGTGCTCAGGACACTGAATTGGGGTCAGGAGAACTGGACTGTGACTACAACCTTCTAACACTGAGTAAATGTTTGGAGCTCTGTGGACTGCCATTTCCCGCAAAGTGAGGACTGGAATACAAAGTTCTGAGTCCTCTCCTAGCCCTAAAGTTTACCACTAAGCGATTTACAAACCAGACATTGTATCTGTGGCTGACTACAAGCCAGGTCTAAAAACACTCTATTCAACAATATTTTATGTAAAGTATTGAAGGGAGAAGTTTGGCAGCCATATCAGTCTCAAAGCCCCACATAATCTGCAGGTTGCATTTAATACTAGACTCATGAATGCTGTGCATGCATGCATGGTAAGTCACTTCAGTTGTGTCCAACTCTTTTTGACTCTATGGACTGTAGCCCACCAGGTTCCTCTGTCCATAGAATTCCCCAGGCAAGAATAGTGCCATGGGTTGCCACGCCCATCCTCCAGGGGATCTTCCCGACCCAGGGATTGAACCCACATCTCTTACATCGCTTGCATTGTCAGGCAGGTTTTTTACCACCAGTGCCACCTGGGAAGCCCCTCATGAATGCTGGGTGCTGTTTATTCCATTACTTTATTTTAGCTTGTACTAATACTCAATTTTTTTTATGACTTTCTAGAAACAAGCTTTTTTAAGTTAAAGAATTTAGGACACAGTTTTGTCATAAACTGTTTTGTTAAACACAGATGAATTTTTGTAATTACAGTTTTAAATATTCAGGATACCTAAGTAGTCCTGGAGGGGCCTCAGGGGGAATTTACTAAGAGGCAATTAATGAATATTTACAGGACTTAGAAATTTATTAACTGTGGAGATGAGCATCAGTGCATTATTTGCTTTAGCAGTATAAACTTGACTATGTTTCAAATACAAACTCATACTCCAAATTCATAGGGAGAAGTTACTAATCCTCACAAATGGATAACCCTAAGCCTTAAAGAGATGCTCTGAAGGTTACAGATCTACAAGTGGTCTGATTTGGACCTACTGATATTTTTCTTGAGGCTGCTGTTTCAAACTGCAAGTTCCAGAAAGGATTTCAGATATTTTGCAGGAAACAGTTATAAAATATTTATTAGCTGAATCTGGACTTAAAAAAAAAAAGTCTTCATTTTCCCCAGTAATGGAGACTTTTCCCGTCTAGTTAAAGAAAAGATAAAAGGCACCTCCTGCAGGAGTGTAGCCAAGGCGATAATTTATACAAGATGCCTTTGAACAATTTCCACATTTTATCACCACCCTAATTTATGCTATCAAATAGCCTAGTTTATTTAGTAAAATGGTTATGTTTTTTCCTAAAGTATTTAAAGAGAAGAAATTTTTGTACCTTCCTGAGTAAAAGATTTTATAGGGTCAACCCTAAGGCCTAACTGAAGAATGAAACTATTCTCAGCACATAAATTCTCCTTCACGTAACAAATGTCCTGCAGGAGCGCTTTTAAGGGCTGAAGCTACTGATTTCTATAAAATAGGCTGTAGGACCATAAATAGCCAGGAAGGTATAATTTTTAATTAAAGCAAATTGTTTTATAAAGTTTAAAAAATCACAAGTCCAAGTTTATTTCTTGTCCTGCATAATTTGTTTATTTCATGTATAGGGAAAAAATAAAAACAGAATGTATATTAAAAAGTAGTAACAGTACATCAAAATCAGGGGTAGTAAAGAAATACTTTATACTTTTTCTCATGGGATTTTTCTTCTATTAATATATAAAAACATATCACCCCTTCCCCAAGTCCTCAGCACCAATGCACCCTCCTGATCTTATAGATAACTTGGGCATTTTTTTTTTTTCTTAAGGAAAATAACATGTAAGTTAGAAATCTTTAAAGCTTACCACATTCTCTCTTTTCCATAAAAGTGTCTTTTGCATTTATCAGTGGAAAATGTTAAAGTATTTAATATTGAGTCATAGATATTTAGCATTCAAAAATAAGCACTGAAGTTTGCACAAACAGGAGAATTCATTTTAATGAGAAAAAAAGTGAAACTATTCATTTCACCAACAGGGAAGCAATATATAAGCTCAGTAGGTTTTTTCCTATATTAAGGTATTATTTAAACAGTTGGAGTAAAATAAAAATTTGAAAGTTTAATAACCTTTTAAAAAGTGTTAAGATATAATTCATTATTTTTCTCATATCTGTTAAAAACTTTAAAAGGTGTAGAATCGGGAAATAAACAGTAGCCAGCACCATGACTGCAATGGCTTATACTCCTTCAACAGTGAAAGGAAAGAAAAATTTCTATTGAACCTAGCATTTTGACCTCATGATACCAAACAAGAAGCTTAGTGGTTTATTTTGACCAATGCCTCTGATTTTTTTTTTAACTTATCAAAAAAAAAAAAAAAAAAAAAAA
>SJYQ01000375.1:1023792-1036193 GCA_006410935.1 Redunca redunca
AAAAAAAAAAAAAAAAAAAAAAAAAAACCCACCTTTTAATTGTGCCAACTTACCTAAAATTCTTTTTGAAGCCTTGCAGTATCGGTTGGCCAAAAAGCTCGTTTGGGTTTCTCCATTACATTTTATGGAAAACTATTCTGAACGAACTTTTTGGCCAACCTAATATGTAACTATCATCTCACTTCCATTGACAGGCCTATCCACTATACTATAAATACTACCCAAAATACATCTTTAAAAATGTTTAAGGTTATCACTTCAAAAATGAACTGACAGTAACATACAAAATGATAAATATAACACTGCTCTATGTTATATAAGAAAGTTAATTCTGCGCGTTCTCATCACAAGGAAAAAAAAGTTTTTCTATTTCTTTAATTTATGCCTATATGAGATGATGTATGTTCACTAAACTTATTGTGATAATCGTTTCATGATGTATGTGAGTTAAATCAGTATGTGGTACACCTTAAACTTTAGCAGCGCTGTATGTCAATGACATCTCAATAAATGTCGAAGGAAAAAAAAAAGACAGTGTTCAAGCCCTGTGAGCCCACAGTGTCAACAGCAGTGAGGTCTTTGCTAGAGTCATCCTACAGGAGAGCCTGGAATTAGTCCTGGCAGTAGAGTCGCATGGTTTCCCAGGTGGCTCAGTCAGCAAAGAATCTGCCTGCAACGCGGGAGGCCTGGGTTCGATCCCTGGGTTGGGAAGATCCCCTGGAGGAGGGCATGGCAACCTACTCCAGTATTCCTGCCTAGAGAATCTAAATGGACAGAGGAGCCTGGCAGGCTACACTCCTTGGGGTCGCAAAGAGCTGGACATGACTGAATGACTAAGCAGAGCACAGCATAGTCTCAAGTCTCAGTGCTGCCTTCCTGGAGTTTCAGTGAGTTTCAGTAAATTCATTCTCTGCTTAAAAAAAAAAAAAGAACTGAAAGCAATGCAAGGTTCTTAAATAGATAAATATTCTGCTATCAGAAGAGTCACAAGAAGATTTCATCAAAGTATTTGTCAAGGTCGAAAAAGGAGTCATCCCAGGGGCTCCCAGTCACCTCACCAATAAGCACCTCAGTTACTGATTTATTCAGCTTTCAGAAACTCCTCTGAAAAGCAATGTTAACTAGGAGCTAATGCAATGATATAACAAAAGCCAAGCAAAGTTTTTCTCCACATGGAAAGAGACATCTAAAACAATAGAATAATCTCAGTACAGCAGACGTATGGTAGGAACACCTGGAAATCTTCCTACAGAGTAAAGGATTTCAGACAGAAATTATTAGTCTTATTGATCTGCCTGTGCTAAGTTAGAGGCTATTCTACTCTCATACACTTAAGTCCTCATATTCAGTCAGTTCAGTCACTCAGTCATGTCTGACTCTTTGTGATCCCATGGAACTGCAGTACGCCAGGCTTCCCCTGTCCATCACCAACTCCCGGAGCCTACTCAAACTCGTGTCCATCAGGTCGGTGATGCCCAGTCCTCACAGTACATGGTGTTTAAAAGAACCACTGCATTACCAAAGGGGGAGGGATAAACTAGTGATTAGCAGATATACTCTACTATATATAAAATAGATAAACCACAGTGTCTTACTGTATAGCACAGGGAACTATATTCAATATCTTATAATATTTGGGATGATTTGGGAGAATGGCATTGAAACATGTATATTATCATGTAAGAAATGAATCACTAGTCTAGGTTCGATACAGGATACAGGATGCTTGCGGCTGGTGCACTGGGATGACCCAGAGAGATGATATAGGGAGGGTGGTGGGAGGGGGGTTCAGGGTTGGGAACTCATGTACACCTGTGGTGGATTCATGTCAATGTATTGCAAAACCAATATAGTACTGTAAAGTAAAAAAAAAAAAAATATATATATATATATCTTATAATAAACCACAATGGAAAATAATCTGAAAAAGAAAAAAAATAAATAAAAGAGCCATTGCACATGAAGATGAAATCAAGTCTTTCTGCAGGCACATAAGTTTATTCTGAGAAAAGGTCTCTGTCTATGCTTACCTTGCTCAGCCAATCATCTGAAAGAACTAAAAGTCTGGACTCCTACGTGACTGTTTTCTCTCTACAATTTTAAGTGAAATTGTTCCTAAAATAAGATAATCGAGGGTTTTAACCTCATATAGCCACAGCCTATCAATACCAAGTTTTTAAGAAGTATTAGAATAATGTCTGGAATAAAGTGATAAAAATGTCTCAAATACTTTTTAAAAACAAAATGATTTTCAAAACATTTAAGTCAAAGTCTTACCCAGAGAGGGCATCTGGAGAACGTTAGTCTATTATTACTATCAACAGTTATAAAATATTTTAGAAAATGTCACACCAACTCTATTGGAATAGAATCATATCAATAAATTCAAAAACTCTTGGCACACAGACTAAGGAGATCTGCTTTTTGATAAAGAGTAATAGAGTGGAATTCATTACTGTAGCTCTCCCACTTAGTACAAACACCGTAAAACACGACACAGAAAAAATAAACAAGTGTGTGGCTGTCAGTAGAGCCAAGACAAATTTGGAAACTAAAGAACATCAGCTGTCTTGGCAGTGGGGAGTAGTTTCAAATTCTAGTCGAAAATCTGAGTGAACAAGAGTCTCTGTCATATTTCGAAGAGAGATCAATACATAGTTGTGACATTGCTAAGCAAATTCTAAACCAAGAGCAGATGTAGACAGTATTTTGACTTGGGATATTAAAGATCCTGGGTCTGGAGACACAGGTTTCTACAAAGCCCCTTCAGAGGCAGCACACACTGTATACCCTGAGAACTTCCGTTTTTACCCCAGCATTTCACATCAACATTCAGCTTAGAAACGAGTAAGCCACAGTGATGCACCCAAAATAAGTTATAATCATGCCTCAATGATATTAACAAATTTAAACTTCATCAGAAATGATTTCAGAATCACGTAAGTAAATTTAACTGTTTACTTTGTAGTGGAAAATTCCCCATAAAAATCAAATGTATTTATCACAGCCAGAATATTTTTGACTAAGACTCACCTATTACGCCCGGAGTCTCGGAAGCCTTTGGCAAAGGGATTCCTATCTATCTTCAGGCGAGTAATCTGCAGAGTTGGAAAAAAGAATCACATCAAATCTTAAGATAAAAGCCAAGGAAGGTTATAAAAAATGGTAATGATAGAAAAACTATAAGAAACTCCAGAATCAACTGTTAGAGGATGCTACTGTGTTCTTCTCCCCTGTTTCTAGGGTATTTTATTATCTTAGTAGCAAAGCTACAAGAATATTTCAGAAGTCATCTAGACATGCATTTGCTATGAAAAGAACATTCCCCTTCTTCTATCCAAGCACTGTAATAAAGTTTGCTTTGCTATTAATATTCCTAGAGAAGGGGATTCTGAATCGTCTGTTGATAATTGTTCTTCGTTTGACAATCTCTTTAAAATTCTTCCCTAAAAATTCCGTGAAATGTGTCTGCTTCCTTTGCAGTAGTGGTGATGGAGAACAGCTAATACCCAACTTCTATTTAACAGCAACTTATACACTGAAATGTTGTTAATGTTCTTCAGAAATAGGCAATATATACTCCTTGAACGTTCCTGCCTTCCGCTTTTCTTTGTCTCTCCTCAAATCATCTTCACAGTTCTCATCTCCTCTTTCATCTGTGGAGTCGTGACCTGGTCAGAGCACTACAGTGAATGTCTAACCAAAGGTAACCATGACTTGAAGGTTTTAATAGGATTCAATCTTATACACAGGAGAAATAAATAATAGCTTCATTTTAACTACAGCTGTAATTTGTTGACTTATAACTAGATTTTTATTCAGGAAGATCCCAAGATATGAGGGAAAATTTTTTATAAGTGGTCTAATCATCTCCATTAAAAACAATTTTTTTTAAGTTATACCATCTTGAAATTGACACTAATAAACAACATCCCATCCGTTTCTGACCATATCTCCATCTTGCCCAGAGAAGTTTATAGCCTATTTTCTAAGAAGCACATCATGCTTTGTTTTTCTGTGTTCCTTGGTTTAATAGAATCTACTAAGTTCTAATTGTGCCATTTTGGTCAAGGACAAATGAACACTGCTGAATGACACTAAGGCAAAGAATGGCATCTTTGGAGAGTCACCTGAAATCACCCTATATCATTGTTGTGTGCACTTTCAGCCATCTGCCAATCAGCTTTGCAACACCGAAGGCAGGTGTATTCCATACGCTACTGTCTTAGTTTGTGGATGCTGCTGCTAAGTCGCTTCAGTCGTGTCCAGCTCTGTGCAACCCCATGGACAGCAGCTCACCAGGCTCCTCCATCCACAGGATTCTCTAGGGAAGAATACTGGAGTGGGTTGCCATTTCCTTCTCCAAGTTTGTGGATGAAACTACATTATAACAAGATAATCTAAGGATCTGCTAAGTAATTCACTATGTCTACCACTCTGCCATTGAAAGAATTCTTTATAATTCATTATAGCTCAATTATCTGTTCATTTAAATAATGCTTAAGGAACACTTAATAACTTAAACATTCATTTAAAACAGTATTTTAACACAATGGGAAAGGGGAGGGTGGAATAAATTGGGAGAGGAATATTGACGTATATAAACTACCATGAGCAAAATACATAGCTAACGGGAAGCTGTTGTATAGCACAGGAAGTTCACCTTGGGGTTCTATGATGACCTAGAGGGGTGGGATGTAGGGGTGGGGTGGGAAGGAGGTTCAAGACAGAGGGGATATACACATATACATATAAATGATTCATACTGTTGTACAGCAGAAACTAACACAACACTGTAAAGCAATTACACTCCAATAAAAAAAATTAAAAATAAAAAAAATAAAGTGCAGAGGAAGAAGTTTAAAAAATATTTCTGAGCTATAAATAAATGGAAAAACAAAGCAAAAAATAGTATTTTAGAAAAGAGTTTATGGCAAAACCAATACGGTATTATAAAGTAAAATAAAAATAAATAAATAAGAGTTTACAGCTATTACAAAGAATGTCACTTGAATCAGTTCTAATGAGGTGGATGAAACTGGAGCCTATCATACAAAGCGAAATAAGTCAGAAAGAAAAACACCAATATAGTATATTAATGCACATTATGGAATTTAGAAAGATGGTAACAATGACCCTATATGCAAGACAGCAAAAGAGACATGGATGTAAAGAACAAACTTTTGGACTCTGGCAGAAGGCGAGGGTGGGATGATTTGAGAGAATAGCATTGAAACATGTATATTATCATATGTTAAATAGATCGCCAGTCCAGGTTCAATGCATGAGACAGGGTGCTCAGGGCTGGTGCGCTGGGATTACCCTGAGGGATGGGATGGAGAGCGAGGTGGGAGGGTGGTTCAGGATGGGGAACACAAGGACACCCATGGCTGATTCAGGAATAGCAAAAACCACTACAATATTGTAAAGTAATTAGCCTGCAATTAAAATAAATAAATAAATAAATAAAATTTTATATTAAAAAATAAAAAAGAGTTCAGATTTATATCATAGTGCTTGTTTAAATAGAGGTACATTGCAATCACCAGCATCATTATACTGATATCACATCTATTATGTGCATACCATGTATGCTGTAATATGAGTTTTGCACATATTATTTCATTTAATTCTCATAGCAACTTAGATGTAGTTATTATCCCAATTTTATGTTTTCTTTTCTACTGGCTTAAGTTTTTTTATGATTATAAGGTTACTCAGCCATAGAACTGGACTGGGACCCCAAGTTTCAGAGCTTATGCTGGTAACCACCAGGCATGGAAGCCTACCAATTTCCCATAAGTTCTTCAAAACACAGCTGGGAAGTTTAAAAAAAAAAAAAAAAGAATGACTGCATTTTTCATGATCAATTTTCTTTCTTCCAATTTTTCCATCCTCTTAACTGATTTATCAGCATTTGTGAATTGGTGTTAGTCACCAATATGTATCAAAAACCCACTGTATCTTGTTTATTGTATAAAAGAGGGTTGGAGAAAATACATGTTTAAAATAACATTTAATACACAGTTAATTGGATGCATAATTCAATTAGAGAGAGAGAGACAGAGAAGACTAACAGGGTTGTTTAAAAGGTACCAAAAGTACAAAATGCCTCTTTTCTCCTTATACGTTGTATTTTTCCTGAAAAAAAATCATTTTCTATGATTGATATATTTTAAGAATATATTCCTGGGACTTCCTGGTGGTTCAGTTGTTAATACTTTGCCTTCTAACCACAGGGCTTCCGGTTCCACCCCTGGTTGAAGAGATAAGATCCCACATGCCTCACAGACAAAAACACAAAACATAAAACAGAAGAAATATTGTAACAAAGTCAATAAAGACTGAAAGGGAACGTGCATGTGTCGCTTCGGTCATGTTCGATTCTGTGTGACCCTATGAACTGTAGACTGCCATGGACTCCTCGTCCACAGGATTCTCCAGGCAAGAATACTGGAGTGGACTGGCATGCCCTCCTCCAGGTAATCTTCATGCCCCAGGGATTGAACCCACATCTCTTACATTTCCTGTATTGGCAGGTGGGTTCTTTATCACTAGGGCCACCTGAGTAGCCCTGAAAAGGGGCTATATCTTAAAAAAAAAAAAAAAAACAACTTAATTATCTTCAGCCCTTTTAAAGGTTAATTTCATGTTCCTTCCTGAAAGCCTACATTTAAAAGTGTGACAATGTGAGTGTGAGAGGACAGGACAGCCTGTGTGGTGTCACCCATGGATGAGAGCAGATGAGCCTCTCAGCCCTAAGGGAGAATTCACAGGGCAGGGTTCAAATCTTCTAAGAAGATTTAAAACAAAAGAAAACAAACCGAGCTTAAAGCCTTAGATTGTTGACTGAGATGTATATAAATGTCAAAAGAAGTGAAAATCTAAAATAATGCTGCTGACCTTTGAAAATGAAAAAAAAATCTACCACAGACCACACTGCTCCTTGACACTGCTATTTCTTATGAAAACTGGCCAGAAAATTGCATGGGTCAAATAACTGCCTCCATTCAATTTTCCACCTGCTTGATACAGCCTTAAATAATGACATATATTAATGCTCACTTATAGAGAAAAGAAATACTTCACTTCTCAAATTATTTCTAATTTAATGAAAGGATTACGCCACAATTGCTCATCTCTCAGACAGTAAGGGTATGTATAACCCTCTATCACAATTAAAGAAATAGCACTTTTGTACATATAAGAAGGATAAATGATTCTGAAATACTTCCCATAACACATGCATGTCAGCTCAAAAATAAAGTGAGCTGACAAATCTCATGTCCTGTGATATAACTCACTTTCATATTCTACAGGTCTATTTCCTTGTCAGTACACATGCTTTCTAATTTTAATTATGACATCAGGATTCAATGTCTCAAAATGGAAAGTAAACCTACACTGCCAGTCATGAGAGACATTCTGGTCTGAAGAAATCTTCACTAGAGTAGCTTTACATGGGCATCTTGGATAAATAATTATTACTACATATGCACGCATACTAAGTCAGTCATGTCCGACTCTTTGCAATCCTATGGATCATAGCCCACCAGGCTTCTCTGTCCATGGGATTCTCCAGGCAAGAATACTGGAGTGGGTTGCAATATCCTCCTCCAGGGGATCTTCCTGACCTAGAAATCAAACCCCTTTTGTTATGTCTCCTGCATTGACAGGTGGGGGTGTGTATATATATATATATATGTATATATATATATATATATATATATATATACATATATATATATATATACATTCTGGATGTCATACATGGCAAGCACTTATGACTGTTCTTAACTTTTAGACAGAGTGAAAAAGAGAGCTAGCTTTTAATCTTCACATGAAATTAAAAATCTAGAAAGATTCCAATTCTGAAAACAATACCTGCTGGTTCTGATAGGCGGTGACAGTGGTGAAAACAGTTTCTGGAAAGGAAAATGCCTTCACTCCCTCTCCAGATGGAACAGGCTTGATAGGAGAAAGATCATCCCCACAGTCTTTACGGATGATGTGGACTCGTGGTTGGTATTTGTGCATAGAATGAAGTATAATCTATATCAAGGAAAGAGAAGACAAATTTGTCAGGAACTTCTACCGAACCTCAACCCCTTGACTAAATATTGAGTGTGTAAAACAAATCCCAGTTAGAAATAAAGATACCCAAGGCTGTGAAAGTCCCAATTTAATAAAGTATATCAAAACTGGAGTGAGACAATTAGGAAGCTGTTTGGAAAGTGTGCATACAAAAAGAAAAAAGGCAAGTAATTATTTTGGTTGAAGCCCTGTGTGCAACCATATGAATATAGCATCACATTTTCTGTTTCTGAAAACACAAGAATAAATTCATCAGCATTTTTATTTATAATGAACCTAATGGAACACAGAGTCCAAAACAAAAAAACTAAAAATGAGATTGAAATGATTATTTTAATTCCACCACACCCATCCCCTAAAAATAAGTATTTGCACACCAAGATTTTCTTCAGAGAACATTTTTCCTCTGTTGGTAACTACAACATGTCTACTCAAGGGCAAAGGGATTTTAAGGATACCCCAGGGTTTGCCTTATGTGTGGTTCACAAAGTCTCTGGTTTGCCTGGAGAGCCCAGCATTCGTGCTTCCATCACAACAAGGCTTCTAAAACCCAGATGCCCAGGGATGAAAAAGCTCTCAGACTCAGCTCGAGGAATCTGATGATATGGTTCAACTGCCTTCTGCCCAATGATTCCACTTCTGAGAATTTATCCTAAGGAAATATTCCAAATCCCAAAAAGTGTTTCATGTACAAAGATGTGCAATGCACCATTTATAACAATGGAAAAACTATAAACCACTGACATGAATAGATTGGTTAGGTAAATGAAAATCCACACAATGGTTACAGCATTATTCAGCCATTACTAACGCTTTTAGAACATTTTTAGCCACATAATGAAACACTTCTTTTTAAACCCTAAATTAGAATAAAGGATCCGAGTTGTTTTTAAACTTACCATAACTACATAAAAATAGACAGTAAAAGGACTCATACAAAGATATGAACAGTGGTCATCTCTAGATGATGGAATTGTGGATGAATGTTTTCTTCTTCATTTGTTTTACACTTTCAAGGTAGGGGAGGTAGATAAAGAAATAGCTTCATCCAATGAGATTTTCTATGTGCTGCTGGAAATCCAAATTCAATTATTCACTAATGAGTTTAATTAACAAATCTACATCTTTCCTGAGCTATACAACTTGAATTCAAGCTTTAAAGGGTTAGAAGTTTGGAGAAATGTTTAAACAAAAGTCTGAGGAAAAAAAAAAAAAAAACACAGTGGCTGGCTGACCTGCTTCATGCTTTTCAGGAAATGCACAGTTTAATAAACCAATCACCAATCAGAATCACTGGTCAACCTAAACATCTCTCTACTTATACAGTGTGTTTGCTGCCCCAAAAGAATGTGTTTACCTTTCATTATTAACCAACAGTTGTAAGGTTTTTCTAACCCTAAAATTTTCTTTCTATCAGTGGAGGAAATGCCTGG
This sequence comes from Redunca redunca, assembly GCA_006410935.1. Lineage (NCBI taxonomy): Eukaryota > Metazoa > Chordata > Mammalia > Artiodactyla > Bovidae > Redunca > Redunca redunca. Next base: position 1,033,320 of record SJYQ01000375.1, read on the forward strand.
AGAGTAAATCTAATGATGATACTCACCACACATGGCTGATGGAGGGATAGCATGAGTCTGAATAAAGGACAAGAGGGGACATTGTCATCTGGGGGGACACAACACAAGTCGGCCACCTCTGGAAAAGTTTTTTTCCAGATATATAAAAGGATAGAATTTCAACCTATTCATGACTCACAAAGTCAATTTAAAGGGTTACAACTGGAAATCTTTAGATAAGTAAAATTAGCAAATAAAGTAGAAAAATAGAACATGCTGTATTTAGTAAGGATAAGTTCTGTTTTGCGAAACACTGCCTGTTGGCGGGGGAGGGTGGTGGTGGTGTGTGTATACACTAAGTTAAACATAAAATGTATGTCTGGCTGTAATCAGATTAAAAGTCTGAAAAAGCAAGATTTAATTCTAATGATTCATAAATTCCAGAGCTGGAGAAAAATTGGAAAAAGTCACTTTACATTAAACAAAAGTAAGAGGCATGGTCAGTTTCAAAGGACGAGAGTTAACTGACTTGAAATGAAGGAAATAAAAGGTCTAAGGTTTCTGTTTACTAGTCAATGAAAAGTAAATTCTTGTTTTATGAAATATTTTTTCTCTCAAGCAGATTTCTCCATCCAGCTCTATATATTTTAATATTATTTATTTGTTTATATCCTTACACAATCTCCAAAATGACTTAAGGTGGGATATACTGGGAGTAGGGTACAGAAATAGCTGAGGCATGCCTGTTTGCGCATTAAAGGGTAACTGCCAACAGTAACCTGAAAATTATTCAAAAAAATAATGTATTCTCAATATTACCTATAAGAATTTAGTATATCCCTACAAATTTTTAGGGAATGCTAAACAAGCCTTAGTTCCTGTATATAAAATAGCATTATTTGTTTTTTAACAAACTATCAAAGTTATAATGACAAATGGTCATGAATAATTTGCTTCTTGTCAGACCAAGTGGAACTAGGAGAACCATTGCCCTTATGAACAAAAAGACCACAATGATAATATCCATTAGTGAAACACAAATAATTATAATCTGATCTGCATGTTCGATATTCTCTGGTCTGTTTAGACGAAGGGTATTTTTTCTTTTGGATACTATCTATTAGCACAGATAGCAACATAAATCTCTGTCCATAAACACAGGCTTCATTCCCATGTGTAGGTTAATACACATTTTTCCCATGTTAAAGACATTACGTTTGACATTGGTGGGATAACTAATATTTTAAAATTTAGCCATACTAGTCTTCCAATTTCCTTTTCATATATATTCTTCACAATTCTGACTCTCCTTCAATTTCTTTACTTCTTATGAAGCAGAATAAATTACTTTTTTAAAAAAGACGTTATGTTTGAGTCAAAAGAAGCATGTTACTTAGTTCTGATGCTGCCTATCATATGAGGGCAGAGGGGTGAGAGTCCCTGCGAGGCCCCTGCATCAAGAAAGCGACTAAGTTAGTCCCATCACAATAGTACTGTTGTCTTCTCAGACCCTGAATCACATCAACAGTAGAATATGACTTCCTAATTTTTAATCTAACCCTATTTGGGGTCATAAAACTGAGCAAAAAAAAACAAACCACATAACAGACACTTTCAGCCTTCCCAGTCTCTCTTGGCTGGGACGAAATGGCTGCCACACTACGCGCTCTGACAGTGCGATAATCTGTGTGCTGCTGCTGCTACAGCTGCTAAGTCGCTTCAGTCGTGTCCGACTCTGTGCGACCCCACAGACGGCAGCCCACCAGGCTCCTCCATCCCTGGGATTCTCCAGGCAAGAACACTGGAGTGGGGTGCCATTGCCTTCTCCAAATCTGTGTGCTAGTCTTCTCTTTTGTCTAACTTAGAAGATCACTGAAGCCAGAGACTATGGCTTTTCATCTCTTACTACGTTTTACAAAGTCTTCAAAACTTTTGTTTTTAAATAAATAACAGACAAGAGTATTCTCCCTCTTACCTCCTCCTCTAGTATCAAGCAATACGTGATTTCTACTAATAGTAAAGGCAATTTTCTTGCTTCCAAAATGTATAGGTACATATTTTTTCTCTCTCCATTCCCCCGACACACTACTTTTTTTTAAATTAAAGTATTACATCCTGCCACAATTTTAAAAGAAAAAAAATTTTTTGGAAGATGACACACGTCTATAGATATTGCTTGTTTTCTGAGTTTTTATTTTTCTTAATAGTGAAATATTATAATTATTCAGGTATAAACAACTGGGGTTCAGTTGGCAATCTATTATTTTGTGTTTTAAACAAATGCTGTGTGATTTAAAACAGTAGATGTCTGAGTAAAGCATATTATCCTCTGTAATATGGGTGGGCCTCATCCAATTAGCTAAAAAACTTAAGAAAAAAAAATTTGAGGTCCACTGAGGAAAAGGAATTGGAAAAGGAAATGGCAACCCACTCCATTGTTCTTGCCTGGAGAATCCCAGGGACACAGGAGCTTGGTGGGCTTCCGTCTATGGTGTCGCACAGAGTCGGACATGACTTAGCAGCAGCAGCAGCAGAAGAAAAGGAAATTCTGCTTCCAGACTGCCTCCAGACTCAAGTTGTAATATCAGGTCTTCCCTGGGTTTTTGCCAATCCACCCTGCAAATTTTGGACCTACCAGCCCTACATCTGTATTAGTCAGTTCCCTAAAATAAATCTCTCTCATGTGTGTCTATGTGTGTGTGTATAATATAATCTGTTGGTTCTGTTTTTCTAGAGAATGCTGTTTTAAATAGAATCTAGTGAAATTATAAAGCTAAAATCACATAGATAGATAAATTACTACCTCTAATACTATATATTAGGTATTAGGTATAAAGCCAGTAATTTGATCAGAATTAGAATTATAAAATCACCATATTTATTTAAATTATTTAA
>SJYQ01000377.1:0-22660 GCA_006410935.1 Redunca redunca
ATGTCCAGGAACCATGATAGTCTTCCCCCTCATTTACCTAGCTTCTTCTTGCTGTTTATAGTAAAAGAAAGAGAAGTCAGATAAGCAAAATGAAGGTCTGTTAAACCTTGACTTTTATTTTTTTGGCTGTGAGACTTGCGGGATTTTAATTCCCTGACCAGGGATTGAATTGATGCCTCCCGCAATGGAATGGCAGAGTCCTAATCACTGAACTGCCAGGAAAGTCCCAAACCTTGCTATTTTCGTGACTTTGAAAATTCTCAGCATTTCCAAATGGCAAAAGAAAAGTGAAAGTCGCTGTCTGATGCTTTGCCACCGCATGGACTACACAGTTCATGGAATTCTCCAGGCCAGAATACTGGAGTGGGTAGCCTTTCCCTTCTCCACAGGATCTGCCCAACCCAGGGATCAAACCCAGGTCTCCCGCATTGCAGTTGAATTCTTTACCAGCTGAGCTATCAGGGAAGCCAGAATAAGCAGAATTTAAGAATGGTTTTATAGCAAAGATCACATCCAGGGTGATCTTGGGTGGCTTCAGCCTGCAACGTCTTGAATCAGGACTTGGGTGAGAGCCCCAGATCCTGGCCACTAGACCAGGTGTCAGTGACAAGGGCCCTGGCCCTTTGGCTTTGCAAAGAATTCACACAAAGATGGAAAGTAGTGAAACAAGTATTTATGAGGATGAAAAAGAGTGTACGTGTGGATAGACAGGAGTGGACTCACAGAGAGTCTCTGAGTCGAGACCTCATGGCAGTTTGAATTACTTTTATGGGGCATTTCCTCTGGGTTTCCTTTGGCCAGTCATTTTGATTTGTCTGGTTCACAGTCCATATTTGGTATATCTCAGGATCCTTCCATGTGTGCCCATGCGTCTCTTAGCCAAGATGTATTCCCCCGAAGAGCCGTATGGGTACAGCCTCAGTTAGCATCACTCCCTTTTCGCCTCCAAGGAGCCTTTCTGTACGTGTGTGGCTGAAGAGGTCTCCTGGCTTTGGGGATGAGAGCTGTGTGGTTTAGATATGGCCCAGCCTTCTCCCGTCTCATCCCTTCTCATGCCATTCTTGTTTTGGAGTTCTGATCCACATGGAATGAGTCTCCAGTTGCTTCACTCTGGGGGGGCCATCTACTTCCTGCCTCAAGGGTACTGCCAGGAAAAAAAAAANAAAAAAAAAAGGGGCGGTGGGGATTGAGACTGTAAAATCCCTCTTAATCAATAGTTAACCAAAGAAAGAAATGGAAAATTTTATTCAAGCCAACCCAAGGATTATAACCTGGGAGACAGTCTTTCAGAAAGCTCTGAGGAGTGTTCCACTAGTAAGATATAAAAGCACAATTATTTAGTTTTGAGACAAAGAATTATACATCAAAGTAACATATTTACAGTTTACATAGTCCAGATCTGCATGTGCAAGGCAAGCTCTGGGTCATCCTGACCCCTCACAGCATTGAGAAAGAGTGTTTTTTCCTAAAGAGTTACCTTGCTTGTGACAGGAAGAAAACTACTTTTTTTTTTTTTTTTGCAAGCAGGCACTCCTGTGTCCTCTGAGGGAGTCTGGTTAATGTGCAACGCAGAGGCGCCGTGCACACTAAAGAGGGAGTGTGGCCCAAATAGACACAGTGGCCCAAACTGGATTTAAAGTTTTTTCTGTCCTGACCTAAAAGTAATTGTATTTCATCAAACACCTCCTCTTTTGTTGCCTAATTTATTGTTAAATAAGAAAGCATCATCTTTCTCTAAAAAAATTTCCCCCATTTTCCAGTTGCTCAGTCATCACGTGTTGAATGGAGAAAACTTAGAAAACAGAGAGGCAAATGATGTAAAATCTTAAAAGAAAAAAAAAACTCAGAAAAATGAAAGATGGCCACTCAATGTACTGTTCAGCCAGAAAAACAACATTTTAAAGAGGTCTATTTTGTGCCTCTCAGAGCCTCGCATTCAGACAACAGGGTCTTTAGAAGGTTGTTGGGCAGGGGGTGGCTCAGGTGGTTTGCCCACTCCTCCAGTGGTGCTGTGTGCTGGGGCATGCCCTGCCATTGCTCTTGACACCCTGTGTTTGCTCCCTGCCCTTCAAAAGTGGCAGTTGGGCTTCGAGTCTTTTTTTGTATCTTGTTGTGCATCATTTGCCCCAGCTGCTCATGTACAGTTATTTTTAGTTCCTTATAGAAAGGGAGAAATGGGTGGGGGAGGATGAGATGGTTATCACTGACTCAATGGACATGAATTTGAGCAAACTCTCGGAGGAAGTGAAGGACATGAAAGCCTGGCATTCAGCAGTCTATGGCGTCACAAAGCGTCAGACATGATTTGGCAACTAAACAATAGCAACAAATGGTTTCTTCATACTTTGTTGCTGGGGGAGACCATTTGTCCAGGTGCAAGCTCTGCAGTAAATGGACCCAGGTCTCAGCTTGTCTCATTATCTCTTACTCTCAGATCACTTGCTCTTACTTCTTGTGGACATTTGTGAAGAAATCTACATAGCAAGAAACTGAGGTCTTTTACCAACAGCCAGCCAAAAACAGCCTCCTTCCAGTAACCACAGGAGTCAGCCATCTTGGAAGTGGATCCTCCAGCCCCATTCAAGCCCAGCCACGGCTTCAGACCTAACTGCTACCTTGACTGCAGCCTAATTAAATGTCCTGAGATGAAACTATGTGAAATAATAAATATCTGTTGTTTTCAGCTGCTAGCTTTGGGGGTAATCTGTTACAGCAATAGATGGTTAACCTACCATTAGAGGAGTATACTACAATTTATTTGTTTTATTTATTTATTCTCTTGCCTATGAACATTTATGTTGTTTTAGCTTTAGGGAAATTATCATAAAGCAGCTATGAATATTCTTCTATATATCTTTTTGTGGACTCGTGCTCAAAATGTCTTGAATGTTAACCAAGGCATTGAATCTGCTAGGTCACAGGCTTGGTATGTGTTTAGTCTTAGTTATTGTTCTTGCTTAGTCGCTAAGTCATGTGTGACTCTTTTGTGATCCCACGAACTGTAGCCTGCCAGGCTTCTCTGTCCACGGGATTTCCCAGGCAAGAATACTGGAGTGGGTTGCCATTTCCTTCTCCAGGGGATCTTCCTGACCCAGGGATCGGACCCTCAGCTCCAGGATTGGCAGGGGGCTTCTTCAGCCGATCTGTAGTCACTGCCAAATAATTTTCCAAAGTTGTAGCAATTTACATTCATATTTATGGACTGGACTGAATGTATGCATTTCCCCCACATCATATGCTGAAGCCCTAACACTCAGTGTGACTGTATTTGGAGTAAGGAAGTGATTAAGGTTAAGTGAGGTCATAAGAATGGAGTGCTGATCTGATAGGATTAGTGTCCTTGTAAGAAGAGACACCTGAGCTCACTGCCCTCTCTCTTCCCATCCCATCCCTGCCTATACATGCACGAAAAGGTCATGTGAGGCCTGCAGCAAGAGTGTGGCCGTCCACAAGCCAGCAAGAGAGAACTCACCAGGCGCTGAATATGCTGGCACTTCCATCATGGACTTCTAGCTCCAGAACTGTGAAGGGGGCAAGCCTGCGATTTAGGCTGTGGTGTTTTGTAGTCTGAGCAGACTAAGACACCCATCAGGAGTGTATGAGCATTCCTGGGTACTTGCCTGGTGGTCCAGCGGTTAAAACTCTGCTTCCAAGGCAGGGGGCGTGGGCTCAGTCACTGGTGGGGAACTAGATCCCACACGCTGTGTGGCAAAGCATGAGTGTCTCAGATGCTCCACATCTTCCCCAGTGTGGAATCCTCACCAAGACCACAGGTGCGAGGGCCAGAACCAAGGGCACCTCCAAAATGTACTGCAACCGTTGCCAAAAGCCCCCTCCCCCGCACCCCCNGCCAACTTTCCAGCAGGGTTTTTTTTTTTTTTTGTCTTGAGGCTAAAAATTGTCTACTGATCTACACAAAGCATTGACTCTTCCTGGCCTGTCAGGAGGTGTTCGTCCACAATGCTTGCAGTGCCCACAGTATCTCTGCTCTTTGTTCTTAATAAAATCACTCCTTTCTGCATACTCTGTGTCTGGAAATTCTTATCCAACCCACGTCCACTGCCATGACTTGGAATTGTCAACATTTTACATTTATCCATTCTAGTGGATGCATTGCGCTATCTCATTGTGGTTTTAATTTGCATTGCCCTGTTAAATCACGAGGTTGAGTACCTTTTAACATTCATGCTGGCGTGCTAAGTTGCTTCAGTCATGTCCAACTCTTTGCTACTTTAGGGACTGTAGCCTGCCAGGCTCTTCTGTCCGTGGAATTCTCTAGGCAAGAATACTTGAGTGGGTTGCCATGCCCTCCTCCAGGGGATCTTCCCGACCCTGGGACCAAACCTGCATCTTTTATGCCTCCTTCATTGGCAGGTGTGTTCTTTACTACCAGGGCTACCTGGGAAGCCCACCATTTAAAACACTTATTGGCTATTTGGATATCCCCTTTTGTGAAGTGCCAGTTCAAGTCTTTCCACCTTTTAAATACTGAGTTTTCTTTTTCTCATTGATCTGTAGAAATTCTCAGTACCGCTTGAAAATAGGGCTTCCCTGGTGGCTCAGTGGTAAAGAATCTTTCTGTTAATGCAGGAGACGTGGGTTTGATCCCTGGGTCAGGAAGATTCTCTGGAGAATGAAATGGCAACCCATTCCAATATTCTCACCTGGGAAATCCCATGGACGGAGGAATCTGGCAGGCTGCAGTCCATGGGGTAGCAGAGAGTCAGACATGACCTAGTGATTAAACAACAGCAGCAACATTTGTCAGAAATACCTATTGAAAGTATCTTCTCCCACTCTGCAATGCGACTTTTCACTCTCTTAGTGGTGACATTTTCCCCCTTCTATTAATAGTGTCTTTTGGTAAGTAGAAGTTCATAATTTTAATAAAGTCCAATTTACCAAACTAGGAAAGTTTGAGGAGTGAAAGGGGACACTATTAACAATCACATCAAGACAGGAGGTGTAAAATCTAGGATAAATTATGCCATACGATTGTTATGAACCTTGCAGATCATACTATGATTACTAAGGATCATATGCCTCGTGCCCACCTTAGGGTGATAGGTGGACATTCAGATCCAGAGAGATGTGTTCAGGTTAACCAACTTGTCCAAGTAATTGGACAACTGAGCAACTAATTGTAGGAACTAGGAACCAGTTCTGGATTTGTCCAACTCCAAAACATTTGGCATCAGATATCTCCATGAACTGCCTTGTAAGAATTATAATTAGCTGTTCCTGGGTGAGGAAGCTGTGAAGGAGAGCAGTGCCTTAGACTTCCTCCAACTCAGTTGTTTTGCCAAAAGTTTTACTTTCATTTTAGATTTGAAACAACGGAGAGAGGTGATAGTGTATATACAGCACCAAATTGGGCCAATTCCTATAGTCAGACTTGAATAGTGCTAGAAAGTCCCAAGTAACAGCAACTTGGAGTCCCAGTTGGGAAAAGGGTCCCGGGCTGTGCATCCACCCCACTAGTAAGATTACAAATTGCAGATTTGGGGGCTCCCATTTATAATCCCAGGCTGTTATCATCTGTTTGTGCTCAGATAATTTCCCAGAAATGAATTCCATTTTTAACCTTAGACTACTGGGTCAAAGGATAATTTTTCATTGTGATAAAAAAAATAAAATTTACCATCTTAACCATTTCTAAGAGTACATGCAGTTCAGTATTGTTACATGTATTCATATCATCAGGCAACCAATCTCCAAAACTTTTCATCTTGCAAAATGGATGCATTAAACCCATTAGACAACATCACTCCTGCCCCTGGCCCCTACCACTCCACTTTATGTCTCTGTGGATTTGATGACTCTAGGGGCCTTATGTAAGTGGAATTGCACAGAATTTGTCTTTTTCGTGACTGGCTTGTTTCACTCAGATAATGTCTTCAGGCTTCATTCAGTCTGCTGCATGTGTTGGGCTTCCTTCCTTCTGAAGGCTGAGTCACAGTCCATCGTGTGAGCAGAGCACATTTTGCTTATTTATCTGTAGATGGACATTTGGGTTGCTAACAGATTAAAAAAGAATTTAACCCAAGTCAGATATTTCTCCACCGTCGAGCTTAGGAAAACAAGCAGCCACCATTCATTTCATAGATGAACCCACTGGACGGGATGTGGTTTGATTCCTTGCTGGGAAACTAAGATGACACATGCTTCAGGGCAACTAAGCCCACAATGCAACTACTGAGTCTGCACACACCTCAACCAAAGATCCTGTATGCTGCAACTAAGACCTGATATACCAGGGTAAATAAGTAATAACAACAATGACAACAGGGGCCATCCCTTCCCAATCGAGGGATCAACTGAAGCCTCAGATTTGACTGGTTCACCACCAAGTCCAGTATCTTTCGGTGAAGATCATCTCTGCTCTGGTGAATACATCTTCAAACGTTAAGAATAGACTTCAACTGCTGAGTATTTAAAGGGGGTGGGGGGAAAGGAATCTCAAAATCAGGGTAAATTATTGACCCAAAAGCTCACTTGCATCATGGGTTACTTTCTAAAGACAGTTTCATAAAATTATAAAGGCACCTATCTGGGCAGTTTTTCACTGGTGATTCTAATCCTCACTTGTAATTGATTTCTTCATTTCTTTGTTATTGTGAAAACTCCCCTGGAGGAGGAAATGGCAACTCACTCCAGTATTCTTGCCTGGGGAATTCCATGGACAGAGGAGCCTGGTGGGCTACAGTCTGTGGGGTCACAAAGAGTCAGACATGACTGAGTGTACACATTGTGTTTTATGGTTTTGGTGGCAAAAAAAAAAAAAATTGTACCAAGAATATGTTACTTGAAAAAAACGTGTTTGGAGAGATGCAGGGGCCAGGGTTTGATGAGTGGCTACATGACTGACTGAGTAGATCGATGTACTTGGGTTCCATGTGGGTCCAGTACAGGGTGGTGCTCACTTTGTGCTGATGAATCAGCAAAAGCTAGGGACTGTACCTCCGCCATCAGGCTGGCACATGGCGGGCACTCGGGAAATGACCTGTGAGTAGATTCTGTGTTGTTTGTATCTCTGTCTCTCTGCTGGGCAGGCAGTGAGCATTAAGTGAAAAATCAGCAGATTATTTGCTGTGTGTATGTGTTGGGGGTGGTGCTGATGTTGCAGGAAGGGGGACCCCTTCCAGCGCCCAAACTGGGCTCTTGTCTAACACTTAGAAATGAAGGTCCGAGGAGACACATGTGCTGACAAAGCAAGAGACTTTATTGGGAAAGGGGGCCTGGATGGAGAGCAGTAGGGTAAGGGAACCCAGGAGAATAGCTCTGCCACATGGCTCGAGGTCTTGGGTTTTATGGTGATGGGATTAGTCTCCGGGTTGTCTTTAGCCAATCATTCTGACTCAGTCCTTCCTGGTGGTGCACACCTTGTTCAGCCAAGCTGGATGCCAGAGAGAAGGATTCTGGGAGGTGGTTGGACACATGGTGTCTGCTTTTGACCTTTCCCGGAACTCTTTCGGTTGGTGGTGGCTTATTAGTTCCATGTTCCTTACCAGGAGCTCCTGTGGTAAAACAACTCATGCAATTGGTTACTATGGTGCCTGGCCAGAGTGGGCGGTCTCAGTCAGTATGCTTCCCCTAACACTGGGGTGTAAGGAAACCATTAGTTTCTCTGAGACCAGTGCCATTTCATGAGGATTTTATTAATCAGAGAGCCATCACTGGGCTCAGCCCAGGGAAATAATTATCAACAAGGGCTTTCCAGTAGCCGGGGCCTGCTGCTTGATCCTGCCTGGTCACCCTTCAGGAATCTGGATCTGCAGGGCATCTGTTGCGTTCTCCCTGCTCAAAGTGCCTGGGAACAGCCAGCCGGAGTGCAGCTGAGATGCTGTGAACTGGCCAAAGTCCACCTCTCGGCCTCCATCCGCGCATCCGGGTCCTTGGGCCAGTTGTCCACAGCATCCCTGTACCTTCCGGTCCAGAGGAGATGGGCCTGGCATCTGCTGAGCGTGCCTGGGCAGTGCTGGGCCTTGGCAGAGTTTGTGCTATCCTTGCTGTCACGTGGACTTGCAGCCAGGACCCTAAAAGAACACTGGGACTCGGAGAAGCTGTGAGCGGCCCTGACGTCTGTGACGTCACAGGAAGCAATCTATAGGGTTTTTTGTTTGTTTGTTTTTAGGCCAAACTTGAATTGTGTTTTGCAGTGCAGGATGCAATATTTACCTTAACTTTCATGTTTTGAAGGGGATTGCCTTTGGATTGTACGATGTGCTGTAATATGAGCATTCCCAGGAAACTCGCCCCCTCAGTCCTCTGTCATTGGTGTGCCTCTCTGTGGATGTTACTTCATTAAAATTCTCTGCATTAGGTTTATTGAGCACCCATCTCCTGCTGGCACCAAGCTAGCTCTATTCCTCACAACTACCTGGCAAGGAACAGGCATCACCCCAGGTTACAGATGAAGTAAATAAGGCCCAGAGCTGCCCTCTGCCTTGCTCAGGCACCCAGCTAGTGGGCCCCAGGGTCTTTGGAAGGCCAGGTGGTGGGGGTGCCTCTGATAGCCTGCTCCTGTGGGCTATCCTCTGATAGCCTGCTCCTGTGACGTCAGTGGGCAAGCGAGGACCAAGAACCACCATGGTGCAGGTCTGAAAAGCAGCAGCAGGGGCCACTGCCGACCCAGTCCTGCAGCCACAAATTCCACAGTACACTGAGCAGTGTCTCCACGTGGCAGGATACCTGGGAAGGGAGGTTCTGGAAGTTTGCAGCTTGGCAGTCAGCAGCGTGCATGAAGCTCTGACTGTGCCAGGTGTTGGGCTGCATGCAAGGCTCTGGGCACTGTTGAGCCTGGAGCTCCTCTGGCTGTCCTGGGCTTCACCACCAGCTGCAGGCCAGGTGTACTGAAGGGCTTCCCAGTTGGGTCAGACAGTCAAGAGTCTGCCTGTACCGCAGGAGACTGGGGTTTAATCTCTGGGTCGGGAAGATCCCTTGGAGAAGGGAATGGCTGCCCACTCCAGTATTCTTGCCTGGAGAATTCCATGGACAGAGGAGCCTAGTGGACCACAGTTCATGGGGTCTTGAAGAGTCTGACATGACTGAATGATTTTACATTGACCCCTTACTTTTTTTTTTTTAAACCAAGTTACCTGGTTATCCTTTTTTTGGGCCACACCCCAGTGGCAGGCAGGAGCTTAGTTCCCCCACCAGGGATTAAGCCCGAGCCCCCTGCATCGGAAGCTCAGAGTCTTAGCCGCAGGACCGCCAGGGAAGTCCCCTGGGGCTTCTGTTATCCGAGTTTGAGAATACTTAGTCATCCACAGGTTTTCAAAATGTGTTCCTGGGGTTTCCCCATATGGCACGGGGTGTTCAGTGAGCGCCAGAGCTTGAGAATGCAGGTGATAATACTGAGTTCGAAAAGAAATTAAATTGCATATAAATTAAAAGTTCAATCGCATCAACTTTTGCATGGGGAAAAGATGGAAGGGAGAGGGAGAGTCTGTGCTGGGGGCACGTCTTCCCTCCACGTGGCTGTATATTTGTTTATTTTTGGCTGTGCTGGGTCCTTGTTGCTGCAGTAAGGCTCTTCTCTAGCTGCGGTGCGTGGGCTTCTCACTGCAGGGCTTCCTGCAGAGCACAGGCTCCAGGGCATGTGGGCTTCAGCAGTTTGCAGCACACGGGCTCAGTACTTGTGGCGCTCGGGCTTAGTCACCCGCAGCACGTGCAGCTGACCTGGGGCGGAACTGGTGCTCCCTGCATTGCAAGGCGGATTCTTACACTGGACTGCCAGGGAAACCCTGTGCTCAGCCTTTGAAGTGACACTTCAGGCTGAAAATCTCAGGCTTCCATTTGCAAGATTCAGCTTAGTCCCCTTAGAGGGTGGGTAGGTGGAGTGTTGTGGGGCAGGAGGAGGGATGAGGAAGGGGCCCAGAGCTGGAAGACGGAGAGGAGGAGGGAAGTGAGGAAAGGGCAGGGGCGGGGAGGCGGGAGGGGAGGTGGAGGAAGGCGGCCCTCTGTTCAGAGGCCATGGCAGAGGGCCCTTGTAGGCTCCAGGCTGGAGGGCTGTGGGCAGACAAGTGCCGGGACAGGGCCTTCTCCTACCATTCCTCCTTTCAGTCCCGCTAGCACCAGGCAGCCTGGGAACCAGGAGCAAGGCGGCAGGCAGATGGTGGGGCAGGGAGCCCCGGAGAGGGATGGTTCTGAGGGGGCTTTGGAGAGGTTTCTGGCTTTGGTCCCTGTGTCCCCAGGCCTCCTGCTCTGGGGTTCCCACCCCTCTCTCCCCCATGGGCCCCTTGCAGAGAAGGAATCCGGGTCACGGGTAAACTGGGGCTCCAACCCCATGTTACCAGGGTCAGCCTGGCCACAGCCCTTCCCTTTTCAGAAGCCCCTGGTCCCCAGCCCCTGGCAGCAGGTACAGTCCTGGGCTCGCTGGCCTCCCTTCCCAGGGTTGGCTCTCTCAGAGCAGCAGGGTCTTGACCCTTTCTGTCCCGTCTGCCTTCTAGACCCCCCTTTTTTTCTTGCCCCCACCATCTTCCCTAACCCTCTCCATGTTCCCCCACAAGCCTGTCTGCTCCAGATGGAGCCCCTCAGCTTGTCCCCTGGGTGATGCTCTCTAAACCCACAGTACTTGCAGGGGTCAGACAAGCAAGCCTCCCCTGGGGCTCTGTGTGTCAGGAATACTTCTTTTCTTTTTTTAATGTTTGTTTTATTTTTTAGCATCAAATCACTGTGTAACAGGGTATAGTTGATGAAAAATGTTGTGGTAGTTTCAGGTGAACAGCAAAGGGACTCAGCCGTACATACACATGTATTCATTCTCCCCCCAAACCCCTCCAAACCAGGCTGACAGGTAACACTGAGCATAGTTCCATGTGCTACACTATAGGGCCTTGTTGTTTATCCATTTTAAACATAGCAGTGTGTACATGACCTTCCCAAAGTCCCTAACTATCCCCTCCCCGCAGCAACCATAAGCTCCTTTTCTAAGTCTGTGAGTCTCCTGTTTTGTAAGTTAATTTGTATCATTTCTTTTCAGACTGCACACATAAGGGATGTCATATATTTCTCTTTCTCAGCCTGCATACTTCATGCAGTGTGACACTCTCCAGGCCCATCCATGTTGCTGCAAATGGCGTGATTTCATTCCTTTTAATGGCTGAGTGATATTCCACTGTATATGTGTACCACATCTTCTTTATCCATTCCTCTGCCAATGGACATCTAGATTGCTTCCACGTCTTGGCTGTTGTAAACAGTGCTGCAATGAACACTGAGGTGCATGGATCTATTCAGGCCGTGTTCTTCTCTGGATATATGCCCAGGATTGGGACTGCAGGGTCATACAGTAGCTCTATTTTTAGTTTTTTGAGGAACCTCCATACTGTTCTCCATAGTGGCTGTACCAAATTACATTCCCACCTAGAGTGTAGGAGCGTTCCCAGGAATGCTTCTGATCACAGGATCTAGGTCAGGTTTGCACACTTCCTCCCCTCCCCAGGTGGGGAGGCATTTGTTCCCGGGAAAGCCTGCACGGCCCCAGCTGCCCAACGTTGGATATCTAGGGAGAGCCTGGATGGGACCTGGGGGTCAGGGTGATGGGGAGATGAACTCAGGCGACCTGCTCAGCACCAGCCTGGCGCTTCCCAGGGCTCTCCTTGGGATGAGCTGCCTTTTCCCAGGTCTCCTGTGAGGGAGGCTCGGTGTGGCCCTGCTGGTGATCATTTGGGGAGCAGGGAAAGGTCAGCCTCACTCACGTGCTGGACGGCTGATTCCCTCATAGGGTGAGGTCTGGGGAGAACAGACCTCTGGAAGCAACGCCTTAAGTGGGGACCCGATCGACAACCCAAAAGGAAGGTGCTTGCTCCACAGCCAAGCCCCACCATTGACGCTCCATCACTCACTTTAAGCTCCGTGACTGAGGGAGGAGGGCCAAGACATCAGGGGGGAGCCGTTCTCCCCACCCCTGAAGGGTCAGCAGGCACTGGGGCAGCCCCTGCTGGAGTAACTCACCAGCAAGCCCGACAAGAATGGGGGCCACGCCGCCCCGCCCCGCCCCAGGGACCCTCCTCAGAGGACGGGCCTGCACTCCCAAGAAAGGGTTACAGACGACACCTCGTGTCAGAGGGCCCATTGAAGAAAAGATTCTGATGCTTGTTAAAATGGAAGGAAGACTATTCAGGTCTGTTGCAATCGGGGAGAGAGACCGGCTCAACTCTGAAAATCAAAACAGAGTTGGTATACACATATCCCCTCCCTTTTGTGTACCTATGGCTGATTCATGTTGAGGTTTGACAGAAAACAACAAAATTCTGTAAAACAATTATCCTTCAGTTAAAAAATGAATAATTTTTTTAAAAAAAAGTTGGTATTGCTCCGATAGAGTAATACAGAGCAGGGAAGCCGCTGAGGGAAGTGTGACATATGCGTCTCAGCCTGGGTGAATCTGACCTTCTGAGCACTTATTTTCCTAAGGAAGCCATCTAGAACACCTGCCAGGAACTCAAGATACTTATCTGAAACTTACACTAAAATAACTCGTAAAATAGCTCCTGACAGTCTATCTACTCATCGGACCTTGTCCGAAAACAACTTGTGATTCCTTTAAGGACAAATGTTCCATGACTTCTATCAGAATCCATCAACATCCTCACCAAGCAACTTTAGCCACCTGTGGCCTTGCCTGTATAAGCCCCTGGAACACTCTTGGTTTTATTAATACCTGAATATATCTTCTGAATTGTAATTCTTAGGACTCCAAATAAGTTTTTTTTTTTTCTTGTTTGCAGCCTTTCTAAGTGTTTCGGTTGATATTTGCTACAGTTGGGTTAGGCAGATCGAAGGATGAAACCTGAGGCCATAGCATTAAAGAGGGCTCAGAGAACACTGGGGCTTTCCTAGTGGCATAGTGGTAAAGAATCCACCTGCCAATGCAGGAGACGCGGGTTTGATCCCTGGGTTATAAAGATCCATTGGAGAAGGAAATAGCAACCCACTCCAGTATTCTTTCCTGGAAAATTCCATGGACAGAAGGAGCCTGGTGGGCTGCAGTCCATTGTTATAGTTCAGTTGCTAAGTCTTGTCTGACTCTTTGCGACCCCATGAACTGAAGCACTTTCCTGTCCTTCACCATCTCCCAGAGTTTACTCAGACTCAATTCCATTGAGTCAATGATGCCATCCAATCATCTCATCTTCTGTTGCCCCTTTCGCCTGTCCTTAATCTTTACCAGCATCAGGGTTTTTTCCAAAGAGTTGGTGCTTCGTGTCAGGTGGCCAAAGTATTAGAGTCACAAAAGAGTCAGATGTGAATTAGCAAATAAACAACAACAGAGGATGTTGACTAAAGTTTGTTCAAGAAAAGAGTCTGTCAGACCCAGAGAACAGCTCTCAGACCTGCTGGGTCAAGACATGGGACAGAAAGGGGTGGGTCTGGGGCCACCTTCAGGGAGACAGGAAAACCTGTGGCAGCCAGGGACAGGGCAGTGCCTGCACAGGGCTGGTCCACAGCAGCACGGTCACAACCTCCGTTTCCACCTCTTTGCTAAGAAAAAAAGCTTTTCCCGTGAATTTGATTATGAATATGTGTTCTTTCCAAAGTTTAAAGTTTTGTTCTCAAACTTATGAAAGCCAAAGGGGTCCCACAAAAAGATCTATCTTGCTGGAGATCTTTCCAGGGATTAGAAATGGAAGTGGTTAGATCACCATTGTTAGCATGAAGTAGAAAAGAACGCCCAGTTAAAGATCACTAAGTGCCTGACCTCTGTCAGCCAACCGTCTCTCTGTGGGTGGATAACTACTTTCCGAGACCAAATCTGAACTCTACTAAAAATTTAGCAGAAACCACTTTTATCTGGACAATGAGTTCCTTCCCAAAAGGAGACTGTGAATTATATCATGCAGAAGGAACCTTCTGTCCCTGACCAGGTCAAGGGTATTTTCCTTTCCACCCTCCAGGCTTGGGCACCCAAGGTCTTCTTTGTAGCAGTGTGACTGTGTGGGGTGTTAGGGTAACAACAGTGAAGAAGCAGAGAGGAGAAGTTGAGAGAGGAGCTGGGAATGGATGCTTCTCCCTTGCTCCAGCATTGACCTTCTGAGCAGGCTGATCTAGGAAAGAAAGTGCTCCTGCCTCAGCACAAACGCCCCCCCAACCCAGCCCACCCCAGTTCATGCTCTGCCATAATCGTCTAACGTGGTCAGGAGGAGTGGAAGAAACAAGGGAACTTTACCCTCACCCAGGGCCATGCCCCTTCAGCCCTCCCCCCGGGAGCACTTGGCTTTCGGTCACCCAGTGCCCACTAGCATTGCCTACCTGGCTGACCTAGGCATTTGGGCACTGAGCCTGATCTCAGGTGACTTTGGCCTGTTGCAGCTTGAAGCAGAATTTTGATGTCCTGGCCAGAGACGGAACTCAGTCTGCAGCAGTGAGAGTGCTGAATCCTGGCCACTAGACCACCAGTGACAGTGGCGATGAGACCCTGATCTGTCAGCTGTGTAGAAATGAATTCCCACGAGATGGAAAGTAGTGAAACAAGTGAAGTGTTTGTTAGGAAAAAAAGAGTACGTGCTAATAGAGTCTTGGCCTTGTTGTTTGAATCACTATTTTTTTGGTTAGTATTTATTTGGCTGCATCAGGTCTTAGTTGTGGCGTGCGGGATCCTGGTTGTCATGTGGGATCTCTCACTGTGCTGCATGGCTTCTCCAGCTGTGGTGTGAGGCCTCAGTAGTGGAGGCGCACGGATTCTACGCTGTGGTCTGAGGACCTAGAAGTTGTAGTTCGTGGATTCTCTAGTTGTGGTGCGAGGCCTCCGGAGCTGTATCACATGGATTCTCCAGTTGTGTTGTGATGGTGCACTAGTTGTGCTGCATGGGTTCTCTAATTGTGTGGTGTGAGGACTCAGTAGTTGTGGCAGATGGATTCTCTAGTTGTGGTGTGAAGGCTCAGTTCTTGCTTCCACATCTGCAGCCAAGTAGTACCCTTTTTCTTATAGAACTCTGGCCTCAAGTCTCTTTCTTGGGTCCCAAATTCTGGGAAGCAACTTTAATGCTTAATAATATAATGTAAGAATATACTTTCTTTTCAAAAATTTTTAATTAAAAATATTTGATTAATTTGGCTGCATCATCTTCATTGCCTCATGCAGGCTCTGGAGTACATGGACTTAGCTGCTCCATGGCTTGTGGGATCTTAGTTCCCTGACCAGGGACTGAACTCATGTCTCTTCCATTGCAAAGTGGATTCTCAACCAATGGACCATCAGGGAAGTTGCAAGAATATATATTCAAGCTTGAAAAATACAATAAAATCACAATAACAAAAATAGGACCTCACAGCAGCTTACAGTCTAGGCCCTGTTCCTTTATGTAACGTTATTCAGTTACAAGTGATCTTTCCCAAGCTAAATGTACTTAGTCAAATCTCTCATATGACAGCCTAATACTGAAACCATCTACCGTGCTGCTGCTGCTGCTGCTGCTGCTGCTAAGTCACTTCAGTCGTGTCCAAGTCTGTTCGACCCCACAAGATGGCAGCCTACCAGGCTCCCCCGTCCCTGGGATTCTCCAGGCAAGAACGCTGGAGTGGGTTGCCATTTCCTTCTCCAATGCATGAAAGTGAAAAGTGAAAGTGAAGTCACTTAGTTGTGTCCCACTCTTCGTGCCCTCATGGACTGCAGCTTTCCAGGCTCCTCCGCCCATGGGATTTTCCAGGCAAGAGTACTGGAATGGGGTGCCATTGCCTTCTCCATCTACCATACTAGTACTGGAGATTTAGTGTTTAAGGGGTGAATACCCACATGTAAATGTGGAGAGAGAAAGTGAAAAGACTCCTGGTTCAGCCTCTCCAAGAAGTCAGTCCCTACCAGTTGAACAGGGTCGACCAGCGGTAACCTAGACTGGGGCAAGTTCATCAATACAACATAAATTCTAGAGTCTCTTTTCAAAGAGGCAGACAGGCAACCCTGATCACTCATGGGAATGCTACCACTTGCTCTGAGGACATATGAGAAGCTGTAGGCTCATGCAGCCGGTCTCTTAACACACCCCTTTCTTTCTTTTTTTTGCTCTGAGACCAGGGTTCTTCACTCTAGTTTCTGAGCCAGTCCATGCTCAGTTGTTTCAGTCGTATCCGACTGTTCGTGACCCTATGGACTGTAGCCCACCAGGCTCCTCTGTCCATGGGATTCTCCAGGCAAGAGCATTGGAGAGGGTAGTCATTACCTCCTCCAGGGGATCTTCCCAAACCAGGGACTGAATTTGTGTCTCCTGTATTACAGGCAGATTTTTTACTGCTGAGCTACTGGGGAAGCCTGAGCCAGTCCACATTCTGCAAATATTTTTACTTGAAGTGGTCTTCACGTTTCACAACACATGAAATTATTTTAACTGGTGAGAAATGGGATGGTTCCTGCAATGGATTATCAGTAAACAAAGGTTGTCAGAGTCATCACAGATTGCAGCCACTGTGGATAGTGAGCTAGCTGGTCAGCCTGGGAGAACTCAGGGAGGAAAGAAGACCTGCCATGTAGCAGCCATTGGACTGCAACCCAGAGAGCCCTGAGGAAACTCAGGATGTGAACACAGCACGCTGGCCCCAGACAGGTGAGGTGTGTAACACACACATTTCAGTGAGCCCAGACTCTTGTATCTTCCCCAATACAGAAAAGCACTACATTCATTAACTTGGGGTATCTGGTTTTCTTTAGTTTACAATAATCTTCTGACGTTCAGACGACCTGCCCTTCGTTGCAAAACTTCCATGTAACCTGGCTCCCTTCCCTTGCANGTCTCACCTCACTGTGGTGTGCCCTGAGAGGAATTCAGGATGGAAAAATGGAAAGCATTTTGTGCTTTGGATATACCAACACCTAGATTTTTAAAAAATTAATTTATTGTACTTTTGGTTGCACTCAGTCTTTTTGCTGCATGCTGGCTTTCACTAGTTGCGTGGAGCAGGAGCTATTCTCTAGTTGCTGGTATCAGGGGCTACTCACTGTAGTGGCTTCTCTTGTTGCAGAGCACGGGCTCTAGATACATGGGCTCAGTAGTTGTGGCGTACTGGCTTCCTTTCTCCGAGATATGTGGCATCTTCCTGGACCAGGGATTGAATCCATGTCCCCGGCACTGGCAGGCAGATTCTTAACCACTGTACCCCCAGGGAAGTCCCAACTCCCAGATTGTTAAGTTGATATCTAAGGGAAAGTTTCATTACCTTGATATGTCTCTTCTTTGTGATTAGCAGTATCTTTTGATATTTGAAACATGATTCCCTCCTACCACCCCCCCACCCCCCGCCGCAAAAAATTAATATATAGCCTTACCTCCTCCGTTGCCTCATTGGACCAGTTCTTCAGCCATCTGAGGGGACTGGTTCTTGGGCTATAGTCCTCAGTAAGGGCCTGAATAAAACTGAATTCACAACAAGGGCCTGAATAAAACTGAACTCACAACTGTTACCCTGAGGACTTTTTTTTTCAGTTGACAACCAAGTGGAGCTGGTATTCCCACTTCAGAATGCCCATCAGGGCTATTGACAGGATTAAGTGAGAAAATGGGTGCAAAAGTGCATCATAAACTTGCTACAGTATGAGCCAGATAAGTGGCATTATTGTTAGACTGTAGAATGTGGTGGTTGAGGGCAAAGTGTTGGCTTTAGACAGATCTGAGGTTTGGTTCCTAACCACACTACTTGCTGGCTGGGAGTATCTGGGCAAATTAGGTAATGGCTGGAAGATAGCTCTCTGGGCCTCAGTGTCTCCTCCTGTACCTAGTGGTGTTGGGAACCAAGACCTCTAGGGAAGTGTAGGAGGTGGAGTGGCCCCCAAAGATGTCCATATTCCTGATCCCCGGAACCTGAGAGGATATTATGAATTACATAACATATTTGGTAATTATGAATATATTACGTGGCAAAAAGGACTTTGTGGATGTAATTAAAATTAAAGGTCATAAAAAAAAAAGAGACTGGCCTGGATCATCCGAGTGGACACAATCTCTGCCCTTTAAAGCAAAGAATGTTTTGGGGCTGGATTTAAAGAAGTGAGATAGAAAAGGAAAGCAGGAAGAATCAGAAATATCCCAAGCATGAGATAATTGGATGTGTTGATGCTGGCTCTAGTTAGCCTCACAACTTGTCGTCTGAGAGACTTTGGACAAATTTAAAGCATGAGAATGATCTGAGGTGCTATGACTGGGTCTGAGATGCAAGCAGCCACAGGTAGGGTGTCAACCAAAATAAACAGTACTGCAATAAGAAAATAAAAGACTTCATTTGGGGTCTTAAGAAATGCAGTTTGGGACACACAGGTTCAGGGTAACCTCGAAAGTGTGTTCTGAGGAAGAGAAAGAGTCAGGGGCTTATAAGGACAAAAAGCTTTATGCTTGTTAAAAATTGCCTGGCAAGACTTGATCAGCTCAGACGTGAAAATATTTATCCTTAAGGAATCACAAACTGTTTCAGGGTAAGGTTCCGATAAGTAGATGGACTGTCACGAGTTACTTTAGGATAAGGTTCTGATAAGTATCTTGAGTTTCTGACAGGTGTTCTGGAACACTTCTGGAACACAGGTCAAGTGTTAGGTTCCATCCTTACGAAGTGTGCATTAAGTCACACTTCCTTAATGGCCTCCAGCTTCATTTTAGAGCTCTCTGAGCAATAATGACTCCATTTTGACTTTTTCCTTTCACATTTCTCCCTTTCGATCAAGATCTTTCTTTAGAAAGCATTGGTGAGCAATCTTTTGGGTATTTGGCATTGGTATCCTCTCCCTTTGGTGCTGGGAAGGCTCAGTCCCAGAGAGTCATGTCTCTCAGAGGAGAGAGAGCAGTGCTGTGTGAGAGGTGTGCCCTTAGAGAGCTATGGCCACGTTTGAACGACAAGCAGCCATTTTAGGAATATTACTTGGTCATCAAAAAGAATGAACTAAAGCCATTTGCAGCAACATGGATGGACCTAGAGAGTGTCATACTGAGTGAAGTAAGTCAGACAGAGAAAGAGACATATCATATGAATACCCCTTATATGTGGAATCTAAAAAGAAATCATACAGATGAACTTGCTTATAAAACAGAGACTCAAGACTTAGAAAATGAACTTATAGTTGCCGGGGGGAAGTGATGGTTAGGGATTTGGGGAGGGTCATGCACACACTGAAACATTTAGAATGGGTAATCAACAAGGGCCTGCTTATAGCACATGGAACTCTGCTCAGTGTTATATGGCAGCCTGGATGTGAGGGGGGTCTAGGGAGAGAATGGATGCATATATATGTATGGCTGAGTCCCTGTGCTGTTCACCTGAAACTACCTCAACATTGTTAATCTGCTATACCCCAATACAAAATGTTTTTGGTGTTAAAAAATTAAAACTGAGTTGTAAAAACAAAAACAAGGAGTCATTTTAGGAAGTGAGTCGTAGGCATCTTCAAAACAGACATGGATCCTCATCAGGATGAATTTTACAGGAGTGATTAATCATCTGCAGATGGTAAACTGTCACTATGCCCAGTTCAATGGTAAGACCCAAAAGCTTATCAGAAACTAATATTCTACAGTAAGTGCCAGAATTCTTTCTGTGAATCTCTCGTAAGAGGAAGCATATTTGTGAAAGAATCAGAGTGAAACAGTAACTGCCTACAAATGATCTAAAAATGCCCGTTATTGAAAACCCGAGAGCCTAAAAAGGATGAGAGAGTCGTCTAGGAACCAACGGTGGCCCCAACCAACAGCCAGCAAGAATGTGGGGACCTCAGTCCTACATTCCAGGACCGATGGGATTCTGCCAACAACCTGAATGAACCTGAATGAGCCTACATCCCCGAGTCTCCTGATAAGAGGCCTGTCAGCTAACATCTTGCTTTTTATATTTTTGTTCATTTATTTTGGCTGTGGGGGATTTCATTGCTACACGGCTTTTCTGTATTTGCCATGCACAGGCTTCTTACTGTGGCGGCTTCTCTTGTTGAGAGCATGGGTTCTAGGCTGTTAGGGCTTCAGTAGTTCAGATCTTGGGCTCTCGAGCACAGGCTCAATAGCTGTGGTGCATCGGCTTAGCTGCTTCATGACTCATGGAATCTTCCCGGATCAGGGATCAGACCGGTGTCTCCTGCATTGGCAGGTGGGTTCTTTTATCACTGAGCCACCAGCGAAGCCCCTAACACCTTGCCTTTGATCTTGTCAGAACCAAAGCAGAGAAAACTGCTAAATTGACCTGGACTTTGGGTTTTCAGAACTGTTAAAATAAATTATGTTGTTCTGAGCTGCTAAATTTGTAATTTGTTACAGCAGCAATATAAAACTAGTGCAGGAGGGAGCTGTTGGAAGTGGGGCTTGAAGTTTAGTCTTTGGAACATTTGTATAAGGTTACAAGAAGGTTGGTCATGAGCATAAGGATACAGGAAAGTGAATAAAGCCCTCCCCCCGCCGCCCCCGTGCCTTCTCACAGCTTTATTATTCTCTGACCTCTCTTTTCACTTATCTTTGAATCTTTCCCCCCTCTTTCTCTCTTTTGCTAAGATGTATGTGGCAAATATCTTCTCCCAATTGAGACCTGACTAGTTTTAAAAATAGCCTTTATAAGACGCTTTTTGGTTTACAGAAAAATTGAGAAGATAGTAGAGAGTATGTGGTTCAACTTTTCACTCTAAATTTTCTTTGATAAATGCAAGATTGTAGTTAAAATTTTTTAAAAAAATTATGGTCAAGTATGTATAACATAAAACCTGCCATTTAAACCAGTTAAAAGTGAGCATATCAGTGGCATTAAGTATATTCACGTTGTTACACAACCATTTGTTGTTCAGTCGCTAAGTTGTTTCTGACTCTTGTGACTTCATGGATTATAGCATGCCAGGCTCCTCTGTCATCCATTATCTCCTGGA
Source organism: Redunca redunca (assembly GCA_006410935.1). Taxonomy (NCBI): domain Eukaryota; kingdom Metazoa; phylum Chordata; class Mammalia; order Artiodactyla; family Bovidae; genus Redunca; species Redunca redunca. Next base: position 20,822 of record SJYQ01000377.1, read on the forward strand.
ATTTGTTCAAATTCATCTCCATTGAGTAAGTGATGTTATCCAAACATCTCAACCTCTGCTGCCCCCTTCTCCTCTTGCTTTCAATTTTTCCCAGCATAAGGATCTTTTCCAATCAATCAGTTCTTCCCATCAGGCGGCCAAAGTGTTACTACCATCCATCTCCAGACTTTTTCATCTTTCCAAATTAAAACCAAATTGGACCTATCAACCAATAACTCTTAATTTCCTTCCCCCAATCACTGGTAGCCACCATTCTACTTTCTGTGTCTGTGAATTTGTGTGCCCTAGCTTAAAAAAAAATTGAAGTGAAATTCATGTCACACCCAATTAATCAGTTTAAAGTGTAGAATTCAGTGACGTTTAGTGTATCCACAATGTTATGTGACTGCCAGCTCTCTAGTTTTTTTAAATTTTTTAGCTCTCTACTTTTCATCACCCCAGAAAAACACTCATTACCCATTAAGTAATAACCCCATGTTCCTCTTCACCTCATCCCCTGGCAATCACTAGTTTACTTTCTGTTTCTATGCATTTACATATTGTGAATTTGGGCTTCCCAGTTGGCGTTAGAGGCAAAGAACTCACCTGCCAATGCAAGAGACATAAGAGATGGGGGTTTGATCTCTGGGTTGGGAAGATCTCCCGGAGGAGGGCAAGACAACCCACTCCAGTATTCCTGCCTGGAGAATCCCATGGACAGAGGATCCTGGTGGGCTACAGTCCCTGAGTCACAAAGAGTCAGATGTGACTGAAGTGATGTAGCACGCACACTTTCTGGATATGTTGTATGTAATAGTCAGCTAGGGCTGCCACAGTAGAATAGCACAGAATGGGTGGTTTAAACAACAGAAATTTATACCCTTGAAGTTCTGGCGGATGGAAGTCCAGGATCAAGCTGAGGGCAGGTTGGTTTCTCTGGAGTCTCTCTCCTTGGCGTGTAGATGGCCATCTTCTCCCTGTTTCCTCACAGGGCTTTCCTCTGTGCATGAGCATCCTTAATATCTTTTCTTCTCCTTCTAAGAACACGACTCATATCAGATTCGGATTCCACCCTTATGGCCTCACTTAACCTCAGTTCAGTTCAGTTCAGATCAGTCGCTCAGTCATGTCTGACTCTTTGCGATCTCATGAATTGTAGCATGCCAGGATTCCCTGTCCATCAACAACTCCTCGAGTTCACTCAAACTCATGTCCATCGAGTCAGTGAGGCCATCCAGCCATCTCATCCTCTGTCGTCCCCCTTTCCTCCTGCCACCAATCCCTCCCAGCATCAATCTTTTCCAATGAGTCAACTCTTCACATGAGGTGGCCACAGTACTGGAGTTTCAGCTTCAGTATCATTCCTTCCAAAGAAATCCCAGGACTGATCTCCTTCAGAATGGACTGGTTGGATCTCCTTGCAGTCCAAGGGACTCTCAGGAGTCTTCTCCAACACGACAGTTCAAAAGCATCAATTCTTTGGCACTCAGCTTTCTTCGGAGTCCAACTCTCACATCCATACATGACCACTGGAAAAACCATAGCCTTCGCTAGACGGACCTTTGTTGGCAAAGTAATGTCTCTGCTTTTGAATATGCTATCTAGGTTGGTCATAACTTTCCTTCCAAGGAGTAAGCATCTTTTAATTTCATGACTGCAATCACCATCTGCAGTGATTTTGGAGCCCCCCAAAATAAAGTCAGCCACTGTTTCCACTATTTCCCCATTTATTTCCCATGAGCTGATGGGACCGGATGCCATGATCTTCGTTTTTTGAATGTTGAGCTTTAAGCCAACATTTTCACTCTCCTGTTTGACTTTCATCAAGAGGCTTTTTAGCTCCTCTTCACTTTCTGCCAT
>SJYQ01000377.1:27846-39565 GCA_006410935.1 Redunca redunca
AGAAATAGCAGTAACCTCAGATATGCAGATGACACCACCCTTATGGCAGGAAGTGAAGAGGAACTAAAAAGCCTCTTGATGAAAGTGAAAGAGGAGAGTGAAAAAGTTGGCCTAAAGCTCAACATTCAGAAAATGAAGATCATGGCATCCAGTCCCATCTCTTCATGGGATATAGATGGAGAAACAGTGGAAACAGTGTCAGACTTTATTTTGGGGGCTCCAAAATCACTGCAGATGGTGACTGCAGCCATGAAATTAAAAGACGGTTACTCCTTGGAAGAAAAGTTATGACCAACCTAGATAGCATATTCAAAAGCAGAGACATTACTTTGCTGACTAAGGTCCGTCTAGTCAAGGCTATGGTTTTTCCAGTGGTCATGTATGGATGTGAGAGGTGAACTGTGAAGAAGGCTGAGTGCTGAAGAATTGATGCTTTTGAACTGTGGTGTTGGAGAAGACTCTTGAGTCCCTTGGACTGCAAGGAGATCCAACCAGTCCATTCTGAAGGAGATCAGCCCTGGGATTTCTTTGCAAGGAATGATGCTAAAGCTGAAACTCCAGTACTTTGGCCACCTCATGTGAAGAGTTGACTCATTGGAAAAGACTTTGATGCTGGGAGGGATTGGAGGCAGGAGGAGAAGGGGACGACCAAGGATGAGATGGCTGGATGGCATCACGGACTTGATGGACGGGAATCTGAGTGAATTCCGGGAGTTGGTGATGGACAGGGAGGCCTGGCATGCTGCGATTCATGGGGTCGCAAAGAGTTGGACACTACTGAGCGACTGAACTGAAGTAAACTGAATATTCCATTGTATGTGTGTATTTATATAAGGAGAAGTGGTTGGCAGAGGATGAGATGGTTGGATGGCATCACCAACTCAATGGACATAAATTTAAGCAAACTCTGGGAGATAGTGGAGGACAGAGGAGTCTGGCATGCTGCAGTTCATGGGGTTGCAAAGAATTGGGCACAATTTAGCGACTGAATAATGAACAACAGTGTATATGTCATATCATCTTTATCCATTCATCTGTTGATGGGCACTTAGGTTGTTTCCAGGTCTTGGCTATCGTAAATGGTGCTGCTATGAACATGGGCTGCATGTGTCTTTTCAAATTAGAATTTTCTCCTTATATAAGCCCAGGAATGGGATTGCTGGGTCATATGGTAACTATATTTTTAGTTTTTTAAGGAAACTCCACAGCATTTTCCACAGTGGCTGCATGAATTTATATCCCCACTAACGGTGTAGGGGGGTTCCTTTTTCTCCACGCACTGTCCAGCTTTTATTATTTGTAGACTTATTTTTAATGATGACAACTAAATTAGTTTTATGGTAAGTATTGATATCTGGTTAAGTATGGCAAGTTCCTTTCTTGGTTCTTCCTTAGAAATGTCCTGACCTTTAAAAGGTTAATTATTTTCTGGCTGCAATGGGTCTTCATAGCTGCACGGGCTTTTCTCTAGTTGTGGTGAGCGGGGGCTACTCTCTACTTGCAACAACAACAACAATGTATTTTAATAGAATTTTATAATTTTATGCATGAAGATGTTACATCCGTTCGGTTAAAATTTCCTAGTTACTATTTGTGCTGGATTGATTAGTGATATTTCCCCAAATTCATATCCTCTCTGACCCTCAGAATGTGACTGTATTGAAAACAGGTCTTTGCAAATGTAATGAGGCGAGATGAGATCTTACCGGCCTAGGGTGGGCCCTCAGTCCACGATGTGTGTCCAACGTGAAGGCCGAGCAAAGACACAGAAACCCTGGGAAGGTGGCCGCGTGACAACAGAGGCAGAGACGGGGCTGAGGCAGCCACAAGCCGAGGGAGGCCACAGAGTGCCAGCTGTCACCAGAAGCTGAGGGGGCGTGGAGAGATTCTCTCCTAGATCCTTCGAAGGGAGCATGCCCTGCCAGCATCTTTACTTCTGATTTCTACCTTGCAGAACTGTGAGAGAACCAATGACTATTATTATTACTATTTGAAATTAATTAACTAGTTTTTGGCCGTGGTGAGTCGTCATTGCTGCACGTGAGCTTTTCTCTAGTTGCGTGCACAGCCCGCTGCGGTGGCTGCTCTTGCGGCGGAGCATGGGCTCTAGGGTGCTCAGGCTTCAGTAGTTGGGTCACGTGCGCTCAGCAGTTATGCCTCCTGGGCTCTGGAGCACAGGCTCAAACCCGTGGTGCACTGGCTTAGTCGCTTCAAGGCATGTGGGGTCTTCCCGGATCACAGATAGAACCTGAGTCTCCTGCATTGGCAGGCAGACTCTTCACCACTGAGCCACCAGGGAAGCCCCAGTCTGTATTATTTTAAGCCACTCAGTTTGTGGCAATTATGGTATCCAAAGGAAAATAATATATGGTTAAAAATGGTTTTGAATAAGCATGTGGGACCTTATCAAATTTGAAAGGTTTTTCACAGCAAAGGAAACCATAAGCAATATGAAAAGGCAACTTACAGACTGGGAGAAAATATTCACAGATGAATTGGCTTTCAGGGATTGATTTCCAAAGTATACAAATAGCTCATGCAGCTCAATATCAGAAAATCAAACAACCCAATCAAAACATGGGTAGAAGACATAGACATGTCTGCAAAGGAGACATACGGGTGGCCAACAGGTACATGAAAAGATGCTCAACATCCCTAATTGCTGGAGAAATGCAAATCAAAACTACAATGAGGTATCACTTTATGCCCGTCAGAATGGCCATCATCTAAAGATCTATAAACAATAGATGCTGGAGAGAGGGTCGGGATAAGGGAAAACTCCTACATTGTTAGTGGGAATGTAAATTGGTGCAGCCACTATGGAAAACAGTATGGAGCTTCCTTTAAAAGCTAAAAATAGAGTTAACATATAGTCCAGCAATCCCATTCCTGGAGTACATAAATAGACAACTCTAATTTAAAAGGATACATGTACCCCAATGCTCATAGAAGCACTATTTAAAATAGCCAGGAAATTGAAGTAACCTAAATGTCCAACAACAGATGAAGGGATAAAAAGATGTGGTACAATATGTGAAATAGGTAGCCAATGGGAATTTGTTGTATGGCTCAGGAAACTCAGACAGGGGCTCTGTATCAACCTAGAGGGGTGGGATGGGGAGGGAGACGGGAGGGGGGGTTCAAGAGGGAGGGGATGTGTGTATACCTATGACTGATTCATGTCGAGGTTTGACAGAAAACAGCAAAATTCCGTAAAGAAATTATCCTTCAATAAAAATATAAAAAAAGAAAGAAAAGAGAAAACCAAAAAAAGATGTGGTTTGTATATACAATGAAACATGACTCAGCTATAAAAAATAAAGGAATAATGCCATTTGCAGCAACATGGTTCCAACTAGAGATTATCATACTGAGTGAAGCAAATCAGACAGAGAAAGACAAATATCACTTATATGTGGAATCTAAAAAATCTAAAAAATAATATAACTGCATTTATTTATGAAACAGAAACAGACTCACAGACATAGAAAACCAAAGGGAAAATGTGGGGAGAGGGGAGGGGTGAATTACGAGCGTGGGATTAACAGATACACACCACTACATATACAGTATATAAACGATAAGGATATACTGTATAGTACAAGGAACTATTTTTAATAATTTATAATGGGAAATAATCTGAAAAAGTTGTATATAACTGAATCACTTTGCTGTACATCTGAAGCTGACACAGTATTATAAATCAATTATACCTGAATAAAAAATTTAAAAAAATGTTTGTTTGTTTGTCTGTTTTTTTGTTTTACAAACAATACCTTTCAGAAAGTATATTTCTTTGAGAATTCCCTGGCTGTCCAGTAGTTATGGCTCCACAGTTTTCACTGCTGAGGGCCTGCATTCAAGATCCCACAAGCCATGCAGTGTGGCCAAAAAAGAGAAAAAAGAAAAGAAAGTATATTTTCTCTTTGTTGGTGGTGAATAGAAACACTATTTACTTTTAGATACTGATTTTGTTTCTAGAAAACTTGAAAACTTGCTACTTGCTAAGTAATAAACTCTAGTACTAATGCTGATAGTTTATCTTTAGACTCTTTCGAATCTATGATGTCTTAAAAACATTTCATCAGATTATAATGATAATAGCTGCAGTGGTTTTACTGGGTCCACAAATTCCTTGCTATTTCCCTTGTTGAGTGGCGGAATTTTTTTTCTGGCCATGCCATGCAGCTTGTGGGATCTTAATTCCCTGACCAGGGATTGAACCCCAGCCCACAGTAATGGAAGCACTGAGTCCTAACCACTGGACCACAAGGGAATTCCCCAGAGGTGAAACTTGATTTCCCTTTCCTTGGAATGTGGTTCTGGCCTGTTGCTGGCAGAGTAAAGCAGAACTGATGGAATATTTCACTTGTGATATTGAGTTGTCAAAAGACTGCAGCAGTCAGAGCACAGAGTCCTAACCCCTGGATTGCCAGGAAATCCCCCAAAAGCTGCAGTCTTTTGTTTTGTCGCCAAGACCTGTTTGATTCTTTGCAACCCCACGGACTGCAGCATGCCAGGCTTCTCTGTCCTTCACCATCTCCCGGAGTTTACTCATACTCATATCCATTGAGTCGATGATGCCATTCAACCATATCATCCTCTGTCGCCCCCTTCTCCTGCCTTCAATCTTTCCCAGCATCAGGGTCTTTTCCAGTGAATTGGCTCTTCGCATCAGGTGGACAAAGTATTGGAGTTTCAGCTTCAGCATCAGTCCTTCCAATGAATATTCAGGGTTGATTTCTTTTAGGATGGACTGGTTTGATCTCTTTGGGTTCCATCCCTGGTTGGGGAACTAAGATCCCAGGAGTTCCCGATGTGCTGTTATAAAAAAATAAAAGACTGCAATTTTCACCTGTGTTTTCTCCGTGTCTCTTGGATCACTCCCTTTGGGGAGTGCCTCTGCTGCCTCGGAGTTGGTAAAGACCACTGATTATAAGTTCCGTTCGGGAAAGGGAAGAACGTTCAGCACACAGCTACCAGAGTCCACAGGAGGAGGGCAAAGCCCCAGCTTAGCCATCGAGTGCCTCCTGCTTTGCTGTGTAAGAGGACCTATGCAGGGAGACTCTTCTTTATCTTTCGCCTTCTCAGGCCACAGATGAAATACACCCTGGGGGAGTGCACCCTTTTGGGGGTAATGTAGCTTTGGAAGCCTGCTTCTTGCTGCTGCAAGTGCCAGACTCAGGAGTTCCTCCAGGGTTTGGAATACCTGGTCTGGAATTTCTTTGGCAATGTCATGTCTTCAATACCCAAGGATGCTTTCTGTTTACTTCTGGTCAGGTCAATTCTAACGGGAAGGTAATCACAGACAAAAATCTCATGAAGGCACTTGGGTTTTGTTCAGTGGTCTCTGTGCCCTGTGCCTCGTGACTCGTTCAGCCCCCTGATGTCTGTGTGAAGCAGTGGCCTTGATAGGAAGGTGACTAATCCTTTGGTCTTTGTTGCTTGGCAGACATTCACCATCTGGGGAAGCGCCTTTAAAGGAGACACTTGAAAAAAATCTTGGGGCCTCAGTCTCATCCCATCTGGAAGACAACTTCTTCTGGAGCCATCTCTTATAGCTGTTTCAGGTTGGGCTGCAGAAATCCTTGCCATGTCCACCCCAAATGACAGTGGTGGTGGCCTCCTAGACATCCTTCAAGGAAGCTATTCTGGAAGCACAGTTGGGTGACAACCTTTAGCCACAGCTTCTTTGGCTCCACCATACTGTTCATGGGGCTTCCCCAGTGGCTCAGTGGTAAAGAGTCCACCTGCCAAGCAGGAGACTCAGGTTTGATCCCTGGGCTGGGAAGATTCCCTGGAGGAGGAAATGGTAACCCATTCCATTATTATTTTTTTTTAACTTTTAAAAATTTTATTTATTTTTAATTGGAGGATAATTGGGGCTTCCTTGGTGGCTCAGATGGTAAGGAATCTGCCTGCAGTACAGGAGACTGGGGTTCCATCCCTGGGTTGGAAAGATCCCCTGAAGAAGGGAATGGCTACCCACTCCAGTATTCCTGCCTGGAGAATCCCATGGACAGAGGAACCTGGATACAGTCCATGAGGTCACAAAGAGTCAGACGTGACTGAGCGACTAACACGTTTACTTTCTGCTTTACCATAATGTGTTGGTTTCTGCCATACATCAACATGAATCAGCCACAGGTATACATATGTCCCCTCCCTTTTGAACCTCCCTCCCACTTCCCACCCCAACCCATGCCAGTATTCTTGCCTGGGAAATCCCAGGGACAGAGGAGCCTGGCGGGCTACAGTCCATGGGCCCCAAAGAGTTGGGGCATGACTTAGTGACTAAACAACAGTAGGGTCCACACCAAGGGCATACCCTCCCCCCGAGGGAGACGGAGTTCAGGACTGCATCACCCCCGTGTCTCCTGTGGACGATGCGAGTAGATGTCAGCCTCGGGTGCTATGCTTCTGACAAGTTTCCCATAAAGCTCTCCTCCCCCAAACCCTCTCCTGGGCTTGTCGGAGCTGGTGAGCCACAGCTGGCATGTGCCTGGCTCACCCACCCCCATCTTGCCCCCGGCTGGACTGTCCACGGAGAATCGTGCCTACTCTGTTCTCAGGCCCGTGGAGGGAAAGCTGCTCAGCTCCCCGTGTCCTCGTGCGTGCTTCTCCGCGGGCTGTGGCTACACTGCTGCTATCTCCCCCCGTGTCTAATGGGACAGACATGCCTTTGGAGCGCTTGCCGCTCATCTGACAGTCCTCTTCCTTTGTCATCCTCCGAGCCCCCTCCCCCACTGCACTGGATCCCCCGCTCACTGCAAGTTTCCCACCTGGCCCCTGGCCCTCTTCCCCACCCCACACCCTGCCACCATCATCCTAGCTGAGTTCCATGCTCACACGGCCACCATCCCACACCTGGGGCCCCAGGTCCTCAGTCTCTTCATATCCAATAAGCAGTTCCCACCAGCTCAGGGCATTGTCCTCCCCCCCCACCCCCCCAAAAAAAAACCCAACAAAAACTCTCTCTTTCTTTCCTTTGTAGCTGTTTGCTCTCCCCAAGGCAAATCCATCCTCCCCCTTCCAGGCAGCAGATAAGCATATTTTCACCATCTTCCAAAAACAAGTTTGTTATCTGCTTAATGCTGTGGCCAGAAAAATCTAAGTCCAAACAGGGCTTGCTTCTGTTACTCACTCCTAAGCATGACTTAAGGCTTGGTACTGCCCCCAAACCTGCTTAGTGCCCGCTCAGTCCTTTCTGATCCAACCCCCTCCTTTCCACCATTTCCACTACAGTCGCTGGCACTGTCTTACCTTATTTATTTGACTGCCGTGGGTCTTAGTTGGGACACGTGGGATCTTGGTTGCTTCATGCAGGATCTTCCGTTGCGGTGCAAGGACTCAGGAGTGGTGGTGAGCAGGCACTTGGGATTTTAGTTCCTCGACCAGAGATCAAACCCACGTCCCCTGCATTGCAAGGCAGATTCCTAACCACTGGACCACCAGGGAAGTCCCCTCTAGCACTCTTTTTAAACCTCACCAGGCCCTCAGCTCACTTAAACAGCCTTCTCCCCTGCTCATCCACTTAGAGTGCATGGTCATGGTTGAAATAACACCCTTGTTGTAACCCCAACCTCTTACTCCCCTTTTCTCTTTTTGCCCTGCACTTCTCTCTGTTGAAAAATGCAGCTCTTGATTGATTGGATGTTGGAACCATCACCAGTGGGGCTGCAGGGAAACCCAAGGCTTGGGGGGAGTCCAGTCTCAGTTGTTACACGTGGTAAAGAAACTTTGTTTGAAGAGACAAAGAATATGGATGAGTCTGGGAATAACAGAATGGAGGATTTTATGAGTCACAGAGAGCTTGAAGGAAGAAGGAATGGGGATATAAATCAGGAGAAAACAGCTACAGAGAAAGGGAAATAGAAGGGATCAGGGGTGGGGCTTACTTCCAGCAGCAGCAGAAGCAAGCCCTGTTTGGACTTAGATTTTTCTGGCCACAATATTAAGCAGATAACAAATCCCCACTTGTTTCTGGAAGATGGTGAAAACTCATGTTTATCTACTGCCTGGGAGGGGGAAGATGGATTTTCCTTGGTGTCATTAGAGAGCAGAGGAGAGCAAACAGCTACAAAGGAAAGAAAGAGAAAGATAATTTTTTTTTTTTGGGGGGGGGACAATGCCCTGAGCTAGTGGGAGATGTGAGGATAAGTGAATATACAGGCCTCAGAGAGAAGGACAAAGCTTTCATAAAAACACAGGAAAGGAAAAGAATGAAAGTATCAGTCATCTCAGTCTAGACTGTGTCATCCTAACAATTTCCAAATCTCAGTGGCTTAAAACAAGCAAAATTTTTCCTTGTTTGTGCTACATGTTTATCATTTGCCGGCAAGGAACACAGGCTGACCGTCGACCACCATCTGGAAAGTTGTGTCCCTGAGCCAGAAGAGCTCTGGAGGGTCTCATGTTGGAGAATTTGGCTTGGATGTTTCCCTCACAACTCACACACACACACACACACACACACACAGAGCACGACATAACTGCCGGGGGCCAGATGCATGCAAGGTGAAGAATTGGAATTTATTTGAACAGTACTCAGGACCTCTATGGCATTTTTACCTCAGATGAGCTTTATGCCAAAGAATTGATGTTTTCTAATTGTGGTGCTGGAGAACTCTCGAGAGTCCCTTGGACAACAAGATCAAAACAGTCAATCCTAAAGGAAATCAGCCCTGAACATTTATAGGAAGGACTGATGTTGAAGCTGAAACTACAATACTTTGTCCACCTGATGTGAAGAGCTGATTCACTGGAAAAGACCCTGCTGCTGGGAAAGGGTGAGGGTAAAAGAAGAGGGCAGCAGAGGATGAGATAGCATCATTGACTCAACGAACATGAATCTGAACAAACTCTGGGAGGTAGTGGAAGACAGAGAAGCTTGGAGTGCTGCTGTCCATGGAGTCACAGAGTTGGACATGACTGAGCAACTGAACGACAAAAGGGAGTCACACAGAAACCCAGGGCTGGAAACCTGAGACAAGCCAATACTTGCCCAAGATCACAGAGAGCGGCAGCGGGCTGAGTGGGAGCCAGGTCTCCTGTCCTCCAGCCCCGGATCCCGAGCTTTTATCTTTGGCAAGGTTAGAAACACTTGACTCACCTTCCTTCACCTGGAGTCAGACTTTCACTCATGCTCCCCACACTCCCTGCCTGAGTTGATAGTGTCCTTGGCTATTGCCAGTACTTCTGTAGCGTCCACTAGAATTAAATTTTCTTTCCTCCCTGGGGCCATCTCAGCTGATGAAACCAGATGTCAAAGCCTCTGTAGCACTACTTTTTGATCTCCCCAGCCTGACTGTGATCACGTAGGACCAGCAGACTTTGAACATTCTGCACTTCTCATCAGATGTTCTATTACGAAATAACCATGTTTATCTCCTTCTGAATGCCTCTCCAGACCCCATGCTCCCACAGCCCTCATGTTTCTTCCTCTAATAGCACTTTGATAAAAAAAGGTCACTTGTCACATCTGAGTAAAGATAGGTTCCAGCTTCAGTGGGCCTCTGCAAACAGGAACCTGTCCAAGGACCCCAACAAGCCTTTTTGCACAGCTGTCTAAGACCTACCTCTGAACAGCCTGGGGGCCAGGAGGGACATATGGATCCATGGCAAAAATTCTGGCAACCCTAGTTAGACTCGGTCTAACATTATACAGCCCTATCAGACTGCCCGTCAGGATGGCTTCTTACCATTCTTTGCTTAGAAAAAGCAAGATCGAATTGCTCCAGTTGCTAGCAAGCCAGGACGGATTTCAGCAACCAGAGAAATCGGGAATTATTGGCTGCACTCTGTTAGTGAAATCACAAGAAAGATGAATTAAGGAGTGAAAATAATCTAGGACAATTCTCAAACTTCTGGGTATGTAAGAAACTACCTCTGACTTCATAGTTCAGTGAACAAAATTCAGTCTTTAAAAAAAGAATGCAGGCCTGGACGTTTGGCTAGGTAGGGCTAACTGACAAACTAGTTTTAGGTGGGAAAAAAGTCAAAGGACAGTCATAGATCCGTGTGTTCCTGTTTATGCAAAATAAAGGTTGGAGAGCTATACATGTGTATGTTCAGACACACACATTTGGAAGGCTACACGAGACCCTGATGCTGGGAAAGAAGGCACTGAAGGAGGAGAAGGGGCCGACAGAGGGCGAGATGGTTGGGTGGCATCACCGACTCAATGGACGAGTTTGAGCAAGCTCTGGGAGTTGGTGATGGACAGGGAAGCCTGGTGTGCTGCTGTCCACGGGGATGCAGAGTCGGACATGACTGAGCGACTGAACTGAACTGACCTGACTGATAAAAGACACTAGTGAACGGTCATCTTCGAGGGGAACTGGGAAGCTAGGGAGGGGGTCACTTTTCTTTTGAATTCTGGGCCATTTATATTACCTCTTTTAAAAATAAATCACCAAATACAATGTGATATCCTGACAGAAAAAAGTGTTAGTGGGAAACCAGTCAAATTAGAATAAAGTGTAGTCTAGTTAGTAGTACTGTACAGCATTAATGTCCTAGTTTTGGCAAATGTACCAAATGCAGATTTTTTGGTGACTCTTTTTTCTGGTTCTTTATTCCTCATGCCCACGCTTCCCCACTCCTAGAACTCTGGCTTTTTCTCATGCTATTCCCTGTGTGTGGGATGTTCTCATTCTCTCCTCCTCGGACACTGCACCCATCCTTCAAGGCCAAGTTTACCAGTTACTTGCTCTGAAGTGCTTTCCTCACTTTCCTTCCCTCAGTGCTCTAAGGCACCATATCTGGCTGTGACCCTTGGTTTACTACTGTTTCATACTTGCCATCAACTGGATTTCCCAGGAATTAGACTTTAAGGTGAATACTGGAATGCGGCTAAGTTCTGCAGGATGCAGAATCGTGGGTACTGAGGGTTGGAGGGCCAACTGTGCTGTCATCTAACAAGGACTTTGAGTAGCCCTGGATTTGGACTTGTGGGAAGGTGGGGGTCCTAGAACCACCCCTTCCACCCCCTAGAGTGACAACTGCACTCTTCTCAGTCACACGCAGCAACGAAACTTCCCTATGAGCCAGGCTTACTGAGAGCCTCAAAAACCATAAGCAATGTAACATTAAATTTCATTCTTAAAGAAATAAAACTTCTTAGTCAATAACCTTTCAGGTCTTTTGTCTTTCCAAGCAAATGAATACTTTTATTAACATGGTAAATTTTTTTTAAACACACGGTAGGGTTTTGACCTCAAATGCTTGTCAGGTCTGCTACTGAAATGAACTTACAGCTAGACAATTTACGAATCTTGAAGATACCTAGTCCCTGTCCAGTTTAGGGTCCAAAACAGCCCTTGCTTTTCTTCCCCAGACCCTTAAGGGCCTTTACAAATATCGCTTTCATGTCCAGAACCCCCTGAAATGTATCAGGGTATCACAACCATTACACAGAATACGGAGACCTAGCTTGTGTCCTATTCTAGGTTCCGTGTCACATAAAGCCGAGTTACCTTTTCCAAACGAGCTGACCAGACAGGTTACATCAGACGGTGTGCCGCATAAAACTTAAAACTTTGAACAAAATACATTTCTCCTCCTTTGGTCTCACACAGAAATCAAAGTCCCCAAACATAATATCATCCTCCAGCCCTTCTTCTGGTTCATCAGTCCCAGGCAGATCAGCTCCAGTCACATTCCCAGTTGAAGTCTGGTCCCTTCTTCAGCTTCTTTAGCGATCGCTGCATGGAGTCAT
>SJYQ01000377.1:45950-63450 GCA_006410935.1 Redunca redunca
TGTGTGTGTGTGTGGAGGGGGCAAGTCACTCCCATGCCTCTGAGGCTCTGTTTCTGCATCCGCAAAGCAGCAGGGATATGTCCTTGTCTCACGGGGGCTTAGTGATTCCCTGGAGAGTCAGCGCCTGCTGGAGCAGCCCTTGCCCCACAGGGGGCCCCAGGCCAGGGGAGCTCAGTAACGTTGTCTGGACTGGGGTTATTACTGCACTAATACCACCCCTTCCGCTCTCTTAGCTTACGCAGAGGGAGGGCCCCCAGCCAGTGCAGAGCCTCCTGGCCCTCGTGTGAGACTCGGCGTCACCGGGCAGCAAGTCTGACGCTCTGCTGAGACGGCCCTTTGCTCAGACCCACTGGCGCTCATAGCTCAGACCGTCTCCGCCTGATTCGGGTAAACTTCGAGGTTCTGCTGCTTTCCCTCTCGCGGGGTGCGCTCAGAGTGAAAGCCTGTCCTGTCTGTAACTGAGCACCTAAGTGACAGACGTGCATCGGATGTCTCCCGCTTGGATTATGGGAAGGAAGTGGGCTTTGTTCTGCGTTTGTGTTTACAGATCTGTTGCGCTTCTTGCTAATTCTTTCCCTGCTGGGACCTTTCCCAGCTGGCATTTGGGCATCTGGGGCCTGGATGTGACCTTGGGGTCTCTGGACCCTCATCCTCACCCACAGCCTGCAGCCCCTGCTCAAGGGGTGCTGCTGGGGCAGGTCTTCCCCTCTGAGGTCACCTGGGGCTCCTTGGCGCTGTCTCTGCAGAGGACTCCTCAGGGACTGGAACTGACCTCTGACTAGATGCGGCCCTGGGGTCCTCGGATAAGCAGGAGGCCCATCAGTTCCGGGGGTCCCCAGGGTGGCTGAGGTTTCATTCCCAGGGCCCCAGTGGCCAGGCCCTGAGCTGTGCCTGAGGTTGGGGTTAGGGGCATCGCCCCAGCTTCAGCTGTGCCCTAGTAGGCCCCTGAGATATGGCCGACCCCAGCCACCCCAGTTGAGCCCTGAGCCCTCAGTCATGGGGTGCCTCCCACCCTGGAGCTCCCAGATGCCTCTCTGGGCCGTTGGGGTTGGTTCCCAAACAGCGCGCGATGGCCCACACCTGCTCCTCTTCACGCCGTCACAGATGCTTCAAGAGCAGGAGCTTCTGACCGTACCGGTGGCGCTCGCACACTCGGAGCGGAGGAGGGGTGTGTACAGCGCGTTTCCTCTGTCGTCCCGTTGCGTTCATGTGGAAGCCTCCCAGGGAACATAGAGGAGCAAGGTGGTTCCCGTTTCACAGATGGGGAGACTGTGGCTGACGGGAGAGCAGCTCACCCAGGGCCTCGGAGCTGATGAGGGCGCGGTGCGTCCCCCCGTCCTGACGGTGCTGTTCCGAGTGCCTGTCCCCTCTCCTTGGCCTCCCTGCGTGGTCCTCGCCTCTGGGGGAAGCAGCAGGGGCCTTGCCCTCGGGTCCTCTGCTGCTTCTGGGCTGTTTCTCAGACCCTGCCTTCACCCCGAGGCTCCGGGGGACCCCATCTCATTCCCTGGACCTCACCTGCCATGTCTGAGAAACGGGGGTCACCCTGATTTTTTGATGAGCAAATCGAGTGGGCCCAGGGCCGGCCCCCGGGGCTTCCCCTACTCACAGGAGAAGGAGCCAGACTCCCGGGGGGTTGAAGCCGGTCCCATCTCATCTTTATTCCGCTGAGAATTTGACACAACACACGTTTCTAGGCAGATCGGAAAAAGCACGAGCCGGCGCCTGGTGTCTTCAGGTGGCTGTGTGCTGGGTGTCTCGCGCTAATACGTTTGCTTTTGGATATTTAGATAAAATATTGTGCCTGCCTCCACATGCCCAGCCATCTGTGGGCACAGCTTTTCCAGTGTCCTGGCTGCTGCTTCTCCCAGCGTGGGGGTGTCTGGGCTCCTCCTCGTCACAACAGACTTCATGGAGAGTCACACCTCCTGTGAGCAGGCTCCCTGGGTGGAACCCCAGCCACAGCTGCCTCGCTTGGTTACCCCATGTGTGTGTGCATGCCCGTGTGTGTGTGCACGCCCATGTGTGTACACCTGCGTGTGTGTGTGCAGTTCACGACTGCCCTGTTTCCTGTCCCAGGTGCGAAGGAAAGGACTCTCCATCCTCATTTGTGGGCCCTGGGTCCTGGGCACTTCTGTTTAGATGAGGCCACCCCTTACAGAGCTCCGTGGACAGAGGAGCCAGGCAGGCTGTAGTCCAGAGGGCTGCACAGAGTCGGACACGATTGAAGCAGCTGAGCTCACGCCCGTCACAGAGCTCCTGAGCCCGTCTTGCTGTGAGATGGACTCGACGAACAGGTGTCGCGTTTCCTGTCTCTGCCGCCCACCTGTCTCCGCCCTGGTTCTGTTGGGGAAGCCAGAACAGACCCAGCGCACCGGGCACCCTGAACTCCTGTGGCAGCAGACATGTGCCTGGGGCCCTGTGTTCGGTCAGGCGCCCAGTCCAGGGGCGCTGCCCAAGATGCACCCCCATTTCCCAGGTGCAGGGACCGAGTCTTGCCCAGCTCTGTTCTCCCTCTCTCTCTCCCTGCCTGTCCCAGACCTGATGGGTACTCAGGGCGAGTCTGGGGTTCCTTTTGGGTTCCTTCTTCCTCCCTGCGTGGTCCTGCCCTCTTCATGTGACACCCTGCTTGCTGGGGGGAGCGGGCAGGTGGCCTGGGTGTGTGATGGGCAGGGCCGGGGCAGCCAGAAGCCTCCAGCTAGGGCCCCCACCTGGGGTCTGCCCGCAAGGGGCCCAGCGCAGTGCAGGCCAGCCCAACCCCTGCCCTGCCGTTTAGGTGGACGAAGGCACCCAGGTATCCTCCCCCTGCCAACGCCCCCAGGCTGCTCCTGCCCCTGGCGACCGGGCAGAGGGCCTTGATTGACGTGGAGGCGTCATGTGACCACTTGGGATGAGGGTGGACAAAGACCCCGTTTAGACTGGCCCAGCCCTTCCCTGGGCCCCGGGCAAGCGTGCCAGCGGCCGGGGCAGCGAGGTGCCCGCACCTCCCGTCTTGGCAGGAGGACCGGCTAGGCTCTGCAGTCGCTTTTTGCATTTTTCTCCCTGGCTCACCCCAGTTTTTTCGCCGCTGGAGTATCTGTTTTCACTCTGGGGCTGCGTGTTAACGTCTGGAGTAAGAAAGCGCCCTGCACAGGAGACGGGGCTAATGGGGCTTGAGAGCAGAGGTTGCCAGCCTGCGTCCCTCCGCGTCCGGCTGTCGGGAAGCGGGTCTGGGAGCCGTTCTCCCAGAGGCCTCCCTGCCTGTCCACACACAGTGCCAGGGAGACTCACAGATGCCCTTTGTCCAGACGGCATGGGGCTCTCCGCCTCGGCTCCCGTCCAAGCTGGGCCTGGACGTAGGGTGGCGTGGGGGAGTCCCCAGTGGCCCTGGCCCAGCCCCCCAAGAGGAGCCTCCTCTCCTGGGAACCCCTGGACTTTTCTGAGATGAGACGTGAGCTCGTGAGCCCCCAGGCCTGGTTTTCCCATCCATAGGATGAGAGATGTCTTGATGATGAATGCAGAGTTTTCTGGCAGAGTTTCCACGAAGGATATAGGAATGAGACTGATGCATACAGGTTTTGGCTGGACGTGCTCCGGCTTAAGCTTTTCTGGGAACAAGAACATGGGATTCAGATGGAAGAACAGCAGCTAGGCCTGGCCACGCATGGACTGACTGAAGAGTGGCAGTACCATCCCCTGCACAGATGGGGAAACTGAGGCCAAGGGCAGCCCCGCCCCAGCCCCTGGGCACTGCTGGGGCCGGTCCCGAGCAGCCCGCCCCTGGCTGCTGCCCCAGGGCAGCTCCTAGCGACCAGCCTCTCCGCTTCCCTCGCAGGTGGCCACTTGTGTCCTGACGCCCCTCCCTGAGGACCCAGAGGTTTTCCTCCGGCTGGTGCCTCGGTGTTTGGTTTTACAAGAAAGGCATTTCGAGGAGCCGTGGCTGTGGCGTTGGGACCACAAGGGTTGATTTGGAGGCGGCAGCTCTGCCAGCTGTCCCCGGGCAAACGCGGGCCATCCGTCCCGTGGTGCCGGCCATGGAGCGTTCCAGCGATGCACTGAATGTGTGTCCATCCAAGAAGAGGCGAGGGTGCGGCCAGAGGCGTCCGCTCTCCCCAGCCCGTCGGTCCTGTGTGTGTGCAGAGAGCCCCTCGCCGGGGGACCTCCCTGGCTGGTGCGGGGCGCCTGACCCGCGTGAGCTGCCAGAGCAGACGTGTGCAAGGGCTCGAAGGCACACGGAGACGCCGGGGGACGGTAATGACAATGTTTTGTTATCTCCCCCTGTTTTCTTTGCATGCTTGTTAAAACGTGGGGCCTGAGTGTCTGCGGACCTAACAAGTCCCTTCTAATCAGGCCAGAATGTTCCTGTCGGGCGCTCGAGAGATGCTTGGCTCAAACAAAGCCGTGCTCTTCCCCCAAGAAGCCCATTTGTTTAAAGATTGGCCTGTCAATTTGTGAATCAACATTTCGGCTTTTTGCTCAGACACCATGCTTGTGCCACTCTTCCCGGGGAAGGGGGACTAACACAGAGCTGCTGTTTGTTGTTGGAAGGAAGTAAACTTCATCAGGTCGACTTAGATGTGTGTTTCAAATGTCACTCAGTAGTGCTTTCTTGTAATGAAACGCCGCATACAGATTCTTCCCGGGGCTCAGGGGGATTAGACCCGGTAAAAGAAGAATTCAGTCTTCCTTGCTGTGACGCATCAGAGTGAGGAGTTTAAAATCCACAATTTATTCAAATATTGATATTTCTACTTGTCAGAAGAGAGGGGCCTTGAAATTTCCACTGAGCACTGTTGTCAGAAGAATTGCAAGAAATGTGTCAGATAATTCATAAACGGAGTTCACTACTGTGAAATCAGTTGGGAACAGGGAAAAAATATATTCTTGTCGATGTAGAATAGGGCAATATAACAGAAAATAGCACTCACGTTTCCATCATGTCAAGCAAATGCTCAATTTGGGCCAGGTATTTTTTTTTTTAAACAGCCTGCTGCTTCTAGAGCAGCCTAGAATGCATGAAAAATGTTTTGAGTTCTGCTTTGTAGACAAGAGATCTGTTTGTTGTTTTTTCCCCTCTGAGACCTCTATTTCCCATCCGGCAGGAGCCAATCCGAAGGCAGCTGCTGGCAGGGCTTGGCGAGCAGGCAGCTCTGCATACGGTTTGCATTAAGGCCCTAAAAAGCTGTGAAGAGGTGGGTAATGATGTAAAGGGCCAGTGTAAATTCCAAACTGTTGATAGCAGGGAGAGGCGCTCCGGAGCCCCTTCCCAGAGTCCAGCCTGTGTTTCCCTCCGCTTGGGAGCCGGGAGTGGAGGCGGGCTCAGGCACCCAAGGATCTGGTACAGTTGAAATTCTTGGTGCAGGGGGACCCCCCTACCTGTCTGCGGCGGGGAACGGGGAGTTTTCTGAGCTGGGGGCTGTTCTTCGGCCAGACCTGGCAGCACCCGCTTCTCCCAGGGGCATCCTGCCCAGGTGGGCACGTGTTCCCGAGCACATGGGTGGGTATGAACACGCTCAGCATATGCTGCCCAAATCACGTGAACACGAGTCCAGGAAGAGCGGTGACTGCGTGTCCTCACGGAGGCCCCGTGGAAACGCCTCTGCCAGTACCAGTCGTTCCTTTGTTTGCAAAGCTCCCTGCAGGCCACCAGGGCTGCCCTGCGTGTCCCCAGGTCCACCTGGGGGCAAGGCAGGGGGCCTGGTTCTCTGCCGTGTGCATTCACGTGGGAGCCCGGGGTCACCGTTTCCCC
Organism: Redunca redunca; assembly: GCA_006410935.1. Classification (NCBI taxonomy): domain Eukaryota; kingdom Metazoa; phylum Chordata; class Mammalia; order Artiodactyla; family Bovidae; genus Redunca; species Redunca redunca. The sequence continues at coordinate 51,676 of SJYQ01000377.1, forward strand.
CAGGTCTGCTATGGAGGCTTGTCCATCTTTCTCACCAGCACGTTGGCTACAGTGGTTCTGAACTACAGGCCCCCTGTCTGTCCCTGCTCTCCTGAGAACAGGCAAAACCACCCCCTCCACTTCCAGCCTAACACCCACAGAGGGTGGAGTGGCCAATGGAAGCGGATACCTTTCCCAGGGGGCCTGTGGTCACTCTTCCCGGCCTCAGGGACCTGGGGACATGGGGGTTTAGAAACAGGCTGCTGAGGGAGGAGAAAGTGTAGGAGACTCGATGGCGTGAAGGTGATGGGGCCCAGGATCCAGACAGGGTGTGAGATGGGGCGGTCAGCTGGCTAAGCCGAGGACGGTCCTGCCTTGAGGCCAAGGCTGAGGAGCAGTGCTGTGGTCAGAGTGGCCTGGGGATTGGAGGGCTGCGGGTGCCCCTCTGACCTCGCCTGGCGTCCAGTGCCCTGGGTCCTGTCCTGGGGCGGGGATGGGCACAGCTGCACAGGATGGCCCACTGCCCCTGGGTCTGTGGGTGGGGGGTGGCCTGGAGGGCAGGTGCAGGGGGCTGTGGAGTGGGCGCTGGGCGGCGATGCTGGGGACGGTGCCTTTGCGGCCACACCGCCCCTGAGCCTCAGAGCTGGATCTGTCCTCCGTCAGCCTGTGGGCCTGGCGGCACCTGTGCCCTATAGGAGCGGATGTGCTGAGCTGTGGCCACGAGGAAGCCATCTGAACCCTCCCCTTTGACCACATGACTGCCCAGTGGCCAGGTCTGTGCGTGCATCCGCTGTTGAGCAGGAGGCTGCAGGCTTGGACACTTTCAGGGTGCAGCTGTTGCGAGGCTGGAGCGCACTGTGGGCCCACACCTGGGACGCCTCGGTTGCCTTAACTGCGAACCCGGGGAAGGACAGAGCGTGGGGAGGTGGGGGCTGGGGGGGTGTCGTGGGAGCAAGGGGAACCCGTGAGCAAGTCCCTGGGGTTTGAAGAGAGAGATTGGGCCTAGAGTTGCGTTATGAAGGCACTTTCATTGAGGTCTGCTAAGTATCTGTCCAGTGGGTGGTGGGGCGGGGCTGTCTGGACTCCTTGCAGTTCAGATTTGAGGATTCTGTGCGTTTGTTTCTGCCTTTGGTTTGTGAAACATGAGTGCACGTCCATGCATGTTTGTATGTATGTGTGTGTGTGTGTGTGTGTTTATCTTGTTAGCATTTTAAGCATTTGCCCGGTGAACTGTGGCGAGGGCTGGGGAGGGGACGCAGCAGGGTCCTTTCTGCAGACAATGGATGCTGTCCGTTGTCCAGCCCGCACTGGCCTGGGGACTGTGAGCGTCTGTAGAGTCTGTGCTCAAGGCTGGGGTGTTGGGTTGCCCCCTTATGGGGGGAGGCCGGGCTGTCCCAGACGCCCGTGCTCTCACCCACGAGCAGAGCCCTGGGGCCCCTGCCCCGCGGCCCCGCGGCCTGGCCCGGGCGGGCTCGTTAGCGCGGCCTCCGCGCCGGCCCGCGGCGCCGGCCGTCTGCCGGGTGCTGGCGGACCTGTCATTGGCGCCCAGCAGAGCCCGGCCCTGACAGTGAGGAGGTGAGCGCTCCTGCCTGAATCCCCCATTAACTCTCTGAGGCGTATTGATTTCTTGTAAAAATAATGCTATTGACAGCCCTTCCAGGAGTAATTGTTTCCAGAGCGCGGAGGTCAGCGTGGCCAGGAAGGGCCTGGAGTGGGCTGCTCGGAGGTTGACTGAGCCCCCAGGGCGGGTGCCCCTGGTTCGGTGGGACCCCCCGAAGGGGACCTGGGGCCACCCTTGGGCGCCCGGGCTCCTGGCCGGACAGTGTCCCTTGAAGGGTCTGTGGTCAGCCCTGGGGGGCGCCTGCTGCGAGCAGGCTTGGATGGGTGGTTGTGGGAGCCTGGCAGACTCAGAGCCCCTTGGCCGCCGACTTCACGAGGCAGCGTTCCGTGTGCGTCTCCCAGGCTCGGCTTCCAGACTTTATTAAAGTTGCTCTTGGGCTGAATTTTAAGGCTTGGCTGCGGCTCCAAAGGCCGCAATGACAGCCGGGTGTCCCCCCCACCACAGTCCCTGCCCAGAGGCCTCTGTTTCTGGGGAGGGTCACCTCCTTCCCCCAGAGCACAAGGGAGATGGTGGAGAGGGAGCCACTCCAGGGCATCACAGGGCCAGCTGGGGACCAAAGACATAGCCTAAGATGGTCAGCGGTGTCTTTGCAAACCCACTGTCCCCAGCGAGCCGCTGGCTTGAGGGGTGAGAGGCTGGGGACCCCCTGCCTGTGGACATGGGGTGGGCTTCCTTGCAGAGAGGCGGCCCCAGAGGGTCCAGCCCTGTCAGTCCAGAGTGGCGGGCACTGATGCACGGTATTGCAGACAGAGGCATTTTCCAGTCCTGGAAACATGAAAAGGATGAGAGAGCTGCCCTCTAGGAAAAGGAATCCCAGGCCGTTTGTGGTCAAAGTCCAAGTGCCAGCAGAGGGGCAGAATCGCTTTAATTCAGAGGGAAAACCTTAGCGGTCTCCGCTTAAAATCAGAGTGGGCAGGCCACGTTCCGATCTTCAGCTCAGACCAGATATTGCTTATAGCAAATGTACTTTTCATTTATCTCGAGGAAGAAGTTACTTAAAAGAGGCAGTTGTGTGGCCGTGAGCTTTGCCAGCGGCTGGGCTTGTACACCGTGTGTATTGATTGCACACCGGCAGCCTCCAGCACCGAGAGGATGGTGGCGCTCTGCGTTTCGGTGTTGGCGGTGTGGCGGGAGCGGGAGTGGATGCGGACAGGCAGCCGCATGTTCTCCTCTCTGGCCTCTGTCCCCAGTCTCTCCTCTGTGTTTTCCCCAAATGAGGGGAATCCGATCAGTGGCACTAACAAACTGCACCAATGGTTATCAATTAGCCTGGCCGTCGGCGGTGGCTATGCCAATACTGGCTGTGTGTGTGCTTTGGAGGAGTTGGTTTGTGTTGCTCAGGGAGGCGGCCTGTGCAGGCCCACCCCTGACCAGGCTGAGCCCCCTCCCCGCGATGCTTAGAACGAGATTTGTGTTCGCCCTAATCCAATAACCATCACCCAGGACGCCCCATGTCGCTCTGCTGGGAAATGGTGTCCAGGCTTGTAGCAACATCTAATGGGTATTTAGGTGCAAACTAGCTGTGAAGTGTTAAATATTTACATGTGGAATGCCAATAGTAATTGTCCACTTTATCTGAGCTAGCCTAGGGAAATGTCTTATTTGTTTCCATGTTACTTCAATAAACAGAAAGCTGGAAAATCCTCCCGCTATTTCTTGGGGGCTTAGAATTAATAAAGCCAGGCGGTATAAAATATGTGCTTTGGGTTTTTGAATGATCACTTCTGCACCAGGTCATATAATACGGCTTTAACTCCATGTGGCCTGTCTATTAAGCAAGACAGGATGAGCCTCACAAATAATAAAAAATATTTATGCTTTTCTTAGTGATACTAACAAGGTAACATATCAGAGGAGAAATGGCAGGAGAAGAATAAGGTAACTGTGTCTTATGAATTCACGGCTCAGTGGGATCCCGGCCAGCCCCCATAAACACCCTAGGATTCTCTGCTCCGTACTGCTATTATTCCACAAATTGTATTTTTTTTGCTTTTTGTTTGTGAAATCTGAAGTGTCATAAATGCCTCTGTCTCATCTATATTTGATAGTTAATATTAGTCTCAACCAGGAAAGTGCACTTTACATGTGACAACATACGATTACCTGAGAGTGTTATTGCAAAGGAAAAAATCAATACCGATTTATAATTCACGATCGCAGTCTATCAGTTTTTATGGCTCTCTATCCAGTCTCATTAATTTTTTATTATGATTGACTGAAACTGAAAGATTTTTAACATGTTTCGCTGTTATTTATTCAACCTTAATAATTAAATAAACCTTAATTGGCTGTATTTCGAGGCATCTTGGCGCTGCGGCCAGGAAGGGTTGGGGTGACCATCCATTTTTAATGTGGGCGCACCTCACGTTTTCTTCTGCTGTGTACCATCACCAGAGCGAGAGAAATAGGTTTTGTCATCACCTAATCAAATTCTGTTTAAGAGGAGACCATTTGTTTTAATTCAAAATATAAATTATCGATAGCGCCGAGAGGAACGTAATAAAATATTCCTGGAGCAACGTGAGCCCACGCCGTGTACCTGCGCGGAACTTTGATCAGCGGCTAATATCTTGATTAATGAGGCCAAGGGCCCCGTTGCACCGAGAGCTGCTGGCAGGGACGCCCTCGCCCGGGGTCTCCCGATTGGTGGTTAACAGGTCCCTTTGAAAGGTGATTGACAGAGGGAAAATTGCACTTTCAAATTTCATCCGTATTCATTTCAGTTGTTCTTCTACATGTCAACCGCTTCCCGTCTCTGGCAGGCCACGGCTGTATACATTAGCTGTTCCCACAGTGAGAAAAGAGGGAAGACAATCCCGTACTTGAGCATTCTGAAGGAAAATCAATCATGTCATAAGTGAGAAGTATGGATAAGTTTGAACTGTGGCAACTTCCATCATTTCATTTCTGGCCACGCTGGTGGGTTTCTGAGCGTCCAGGCTGCGCGAGGCAACCCCAGCTGCAGGGGAAGAATAGGCAGGATAATAGAGTTGGGCTGAGAGGGAAATGTTCTTTTCCCTGGTATTTGTCAAGGAAGGTTCTCGTGGTTTTGCACAGAAGAAACATCAAACCCTAAGATTATATACACTGGACGTTTTGACAGAACTGAAAAAAAGGCTTCTATGGACTATGACAAGGATAGACCGACCCTTCTCAATCAAACGATTGGGCTTCAGCGTCATGGTTTTTTTTTTTCCAGTTTTTGTTTGTGCTGGACTCTTGACCGTCAGCCATTTCTAGGAGGGAGCCTATTGTTAGGCCACTTGAGAACTTCCGGGGCATCCTCTGGGTCAAGAGAGATGGCTTGCAGGAGGGTGTGATCCCCCAGGGAGGACCCACCCTTGTGCCCATCTCCACGGCAGCTTAAGGGGCAGCCTGCAGGGAAGGGGGTGGAAGCGCAAACTTAGAAGAATCTGTAGCTGCTTAATCAGATCTATGTACAGTCCTGAGCGGGCATCGTTGTGTATTGGAAATGCTGTGAAAACTGTGGGAGATGAACATGTTGCAATTTCACCATCTTGTTCTTAATATTATTGAAAGAGAGCTCTTCTTGGCAGTAATAAATTTAACACAAAAATCAAATACAAAACAAATTTATTCTTCCAGAGCTGATGCCCCAGTCATTTCTTTCTTGTCTTGCATTAAGCTTTAAAATCAACTGTCACTCCCCATCGATTGCATCTGAATTGTTATCTATATTTCTCAAAAGCGCTCTTGACAGTTAATACAGTGTAAATTATAATCTGGGGAAATGCCGTTTGTGTTTGCCAGCAAATTGCTTAGATTCTGAGCAAGGCTGCTTTTATTTGCCATTCTCTTCTTGTGGCCATCTATTTTAGCAAGGATCATTCAGGCCAAATTGTTCTAAATTTACCCGCCGCTAGTATGTAAATCATATTGTGGAAATCACTTTTGGAATCACGCTAGGGTGTGAGGCGGAGCTTGAGAGTCTGCGTGCTGCATTGATGAAGAAAGGATCACCTCGGGGGCCCGCCCCGCGGAGGCAGCCGCCACTGGCCCTGCAGCTTCTGAGGACTCGTTTGCCTTCGGTGCGGATGCGCCCAGTTCTGTGGGCTTTGGGGCCTCCGGGTGCCCTGCCGCCTTCTTGGAGAGGTGATGCCCTGGTTCGCATTGAGCCACATGGTCCCAGGGGCGGCAGGAGCAGTGGGGTCCCCATCCTCCAGAGATGGGACTGAGGGCCCCAGGGAGGGGGTGCTCAGGACTCCCCTCCTCTGGTTTCGTCATGGAAGGAGCAGCCAGACCCAGGGGTGCTCCCTAAGAAAAGTGGGCCTTGAGGGTACAAGCCACAGAGGCCGTTAAAAATTTCCTAGTAGCCACATTAATGAAGTAAAACAAGTGAAATAATCTCAATAGTACTTAGACTTGATAAGTGCTAAAGCCTATCATTCCAATATCTAATCAGAGTCTAAGCTGAGGTTTCCCTGGTGGCTCAGACGGTGAAGAATCCGCCCGCAGTGCAGGAGACCTGGGTTCGATCCCTGCGTCATAAGATCCTCTGGAGAAGGGAATGGCAACCCACTCCAGGATTCAGAGGAGCCTGGCGGGTTATGGTCCCAGGGGTCGCCGAGGGTCGGACTCGACTGAGCGACTCAGCCTGCGTGCGGGTTGAGATGCAGACAGGTTTCTCCTTGCTGAGTTTCAGAAGCACAGCGTGTGCTGGCCCGACCCCTGCAGCTGGACTGCCCACCCCATTCCTCATGCTTAGCTCCACCTGAGGCTGTGAACCCCACGTTGGGTGACACACCCCAGGGTGCCCCCATGGGCCCCTGCTGCCACCGGCGCCAAGACAGAGCTCCTTCCCTCTCCCTCTTGCAGGTCTCTAGCCCAGCTCAGCTGGGGCCCACGGGCAGAGAAGAGCCCAGGGTGGAACCCCCGGGGCGTGGAGTGGACTCCCTCTTCCCTGGGGGCACACGTGCGAGCAGTAATTTGCCCAGGAAGGTCTCACTCATGTGGTGATGGGATCCCCATTGTGGATAAGTTCCGGTTTCCTTCAGAGTTATTTCATTGTTACATACTTGTAGCTTTTCCTTCCTCAATGAAAATCTGACAGTTGTAATACAGGGAGCTATTTCAGGAGCCACTTCTATTCCTTTAGGAATAACTAATTATACACTCATTTATTCATTCCGGAAATATTTACTGAAGATCTATTAGTCTGAGGCAAGGTGGTTACAATTCAGTTCCTGCCCTGATGGGTGGGTGGGTGGATAGGTCTAGGTGTCTGAATATCTCCGTCATCTGCACAGTGATACAGGAAGGTAAAAATGAACGGGCAGATGGTTACCTATAGACAGATCTGCGTCTCACGTCCTGTCCGTGTGTCTGTTTATTGTCTGTCTGTAGATAGGCCTAGCTGTCGATACTGGTTCTCTGCGAACAGCTGCCCCTCTGGCCGGCCGGCTGGCTCCATACCTGCACCCCTTATATCCCTGAGTGTGTTTGGCAGGACGTGGGGGTTGAACACAGGGCAGGCAGTGTTGGGGAGAGATGACTCTTGGGGTGGCCTGGGCCCTCCCGGACACAAGCTGAGAAGGGTATTCGAGGTAGAGGACATGCATTCCAAAGTAGGAAGAAAGTTCGGTGCCTAAACAGCTTCCGCTGATGGTGTCGTTACCCCGATAACTTGGGGAGACGTCCCGTGATCCCTGTGTTCAGGAGTAGCAGCAGCTTTCCGGGGAGCTCTTTGAACTGCACACAGGGTTTGGGGGCTGAAGGGGTGGAGGGGGAGGAGGCCAGGGCCTCCCTGGCCAGTCACCGTAGCGCGTCTGCCCCGTTTCTCGCTTTAAGGTGGACGGCGGTCCCAGAGTCCCCTCCCTGCGGTCAGACGCTTCGACTCCTGGGGCGGCTTTTGCACAGTGAGGACCCCACTGGTTTCCCCGTGCCCCAGGACCCCCTTGTGATCCAGACCTCCCCGTGCCTGGGCGGGAGAGCACCTCTCAGAGCGAGCAAGGATGGGGGCCTTCCTCCCCAGCAGCACACCCTCCTCCAGGTCCAGCGTGGCCCCCATCCCTGTTTTGTGGATAGTCGTCCATCTAAAGAGCATTAGGAAGTGGCCCAAGAAACACTTTTGAGACAGCCGTGTAACCCGTGTCCTCCCGGGGAGGTTCAGTACTTTGTTGGATGGGGTTTAGCCTGAACTTGGGGAGGATGGGGTGCCATCTCCAATCTCTTTACTCACAGAGCTTAGTACACAAGTGTTTTTGGAGTGATAGAGGGGTGTGTGAGTGAAAAAAGGGAGTAGAATGGCCATGGCCGCGGCATACCAGCCTTCTGGGTCACCCTCACGAGACACTGTCAGTCCAGGCACTGGGGGCCCCCAGGGGCCTTCCACACGCCCACTCTGCAGAAAATCATGACATTGGAGGCTGACCTTGTGGTTCGGGGATCACCTTTGCGTAAAATGTTAGCTGGAGCCACGTGCGGTTACCAGCGTGCGGCCACTTTTGACCTATAAACCCAGCGGATCCTTGTCTTAGGCCCGTGGATACAGATGTAGCCTGGAAACTAAGGCTTCAGAGAGAGGGCGAGACGCCCCAGGGCGTTCGTCGAGGCCTCCGAATCGTTGGCTTTGCTGCCGGCTGTGTGGCCTCGATGACTCATTAGCGTTTTTCGGTCCAGATCCTAGAAGATGATGGGGATTAAGTTCGCAGAAACTCACCTGTGACTCTTAATTGTTTCCAGAGCCACACGACTTGGGGATATAGACGTGTTCACAGGGGCTTGTTAGGCCCGAATGAGGGGCAGGGGCAGCCAGGGGAGAGCTCTGGCCTGGCTCCCCACGCCCTGCCTGGGTCTTGTCGTGCAGGAGTCCTGGGTGCCTTGTTCTGCTTTAACATGTTACCGACCCTGGTCTCAGGTTACGGGAGTTCTTGTCACACACTTAGTTACACTCTCATAAAGGCTCCCACAAAAACACTCTAACAGGCTAACAGTCCCTGCTCGATAGGACTGAGCGGAAGGGTCACCAGGCAGGACTTGACTGTGGAGGAAGACTAAAGATAGTTATCAGACACGGGGGACACAGGGCCTCCCTGTCGGGCCATCTGTTCTGGGGCTTTCCACAGCCCTGGGTTCCATGATGAATGTCCTGTTCGCTGTTAAGTGAAGAAGTCACTCAGTCGTGTCTGACTCTTTGCAACCGCATGGACTGTAGCCTACCAGGCTCCTCCATCCACGGGATTTTCCAGGTAAGTACTGGAGTGGGTTGCCATTTACACCTCATTATAAACGGTCCCTTGCATCTGTATCTCCCCATCTTGAGCGCCATGCTTCAGTAGCCGGGTGGCCGCTGGAGGGAAGACCACGCACCCAGCTCCCTGAGTCCCACCAGCCTCAGGAGGATTAGCTGAAGAGTTATTAAAGTGTTGGCTCACCCAGGAGCAAGCATCCTTGGAGCTGGGTTGACCGTCTAACCGCGAAGCTGGAGAGAATAGCTGAGATGTTGAGCCAGAATAAAAAAAAAGTTCTCTGGAAGTTTCTGGCACATCCCTGGCTGAGGGGCTGCAGGGGTAACTGACTGGGTGCATTGCTGTAGGGGTCTGAGTGCTGACACCAGATGAAGTAGCTCACTTTCCGTTTCCCCCAAACCTTCCCGTCCAGGAAGGTAACAGGTTGTTCCCATAACAGCACTGACTCTCCATGCTGGTCAGTAACTCTGGGTGTGAAGGCAACTCTGGCTGCCGTGGTGAGTTTGTTGTGAGGAAGGGCTTCATAGGGAGGAGGTGCTGAGACAACGTGTGAATGTCCGCTAGCCGGACGGCTGCGTGTTCCTCCTCCGGACGGTGGTTTTCCATCTGGCCACGCTGGTTGGGGGGCTGTGTTGGGCGTGAAGTCTGCTGCCAGTCAGGGGTCCCCAACTGTGCATGGCAGCCCTGGTGACCAGGCCCCCCCCCCCCCCCCCCCNCCCCCGCCCCCGACTCATTAAACCCGAGCAAACTGTACCGAGGGCGCCACTGTGCGATTTTAATATTTGGTGCATGTGACAGGATCATTTTAGTGATTTGCAGGATTTATCTCCTCTTAAAAGGACTGCCTAAGGCTACTCTAATTGGTAGGGAAGCAAATTCCCTCTTCTCTTCCTGTCAGTCTTTGTTTTATTTACTGAGAACTGCCGAAACCTATTTACACAATAATGAGGATAAATCACCCGGATGCTTTCAACACAAAGAGAAATGTGGCACGAGCTGAAAGCTGTACAATTAAAACAAAATTCCAGATATTCCTGAAGTGGTGTGTGCAGTTAGGGAGCGCAAAATAAAATTAAGACAAATGGTAGGATTGCAGCCTGGACCAGCTCAGGAAGCTAATCAGAATCAGAATTCTAGGGATATTTTATGATGGGCAATTTCACTTGAAATGGCAATGGAGTAAATGCCTGTGAGTTACCATCAATATTTGTAATAAAAATAAACAATCATGCATTCCTCCAGCCTGCAAATAAACAGGGTGAGTTTAGGCGTCATAATTATGGCATCGCAGGAGTGGCGGTAAGTCATGTGAGCATGTTGTCCTCGTGACTGCAGCCTCTGGCTTGCTCCCAGCAAAGAGGGCCACCCGCCACTTGGAGGAGACACTCCAAATGTACTTGACCGTGTGACCTGGAAGGACCCACTTACTCAGATGTCAAGAGTGCCCTACATCTGAGGGAGGTTCTTATTGGAGGGCGTGCCACGGAGACGTACCAGCCAAGAGACTCATGCACAGAAGCTGCCCTTGAACTTGGCTGTCACGAGTGTGGGGTTGGCGGATGCTTTCCATGACCTCCAGGTTGGCGTTAGGTTCTCGGCCACCCTGTCCTGAGGGTGTCACAGGTTGTCCCCTTGGATAGGGGCAGGTCACGTGGATTAAGGAAGTCTATGAGCTGACTTTCAGAAGCAGTCTTGGACAGGAAACACTGGAGTGACCCACATACCACTCGTGCCATGGATGTTCGCAGAGGCAAAGCCTAAACACAGGACGGCCAGTCTGGGCGGCTGTTTAGGAAATGTGAGTTTCTGATGAAAGACGTTTGAGTTCGGCTTCTTAAAAGTGATGAGAGTGGAGGCTTTTGGTACAGCTTGTGGTTCCGGGAGACTGGAGGTTGGGGCCCAAGCCTGGCTTTGGCCTGCTTCTGGCCAAGCTTCCACATCCCTGGCAGCTGGACGAGAGGGCGCCGAGAAGCTTCTGGTTCTGAGCGTCGTGCGAGCTGTGCTTTGGTGCTGTTCCCCGCTTGCCCCTGCTGCCCCCGCCACCCCCGGCGATCACTGCCCGCCTCTTAGGTTATGAAACAGCCTGCATCACTCTTCGCATCCTGACAGCTTGGGGATGGCTGCTCACTTATCCCAGAAAAAAAAAATAATTCACATAAGCAGATTTTAGCACATTTACCGGGTCTTTTAACTTCATCTGACACTGTTTGGATGGAAGATGAGAGAAGTATATTTTTATATCCCAGGGGAGTTACTTTATGATGACTCTTTCAAGGTGAATATTGGCATTTATTTAGCCTGAGCAGAAAATAAAAAGGAACATATAGGCGCGTGAACGTAGAAACACTGGAGTCAGCAAATAGTATTTTATTTTGTTGCTTTGAATCGCTGTCCCTCAAACACCGCTAAATCTAAGTTAATTTAAAGTTTCTCTTGAGGAATTCATATCGAATTAAAGTGTTTCTCCGCAGTGATGACAAGAGCTGGGAACACATCTGAACTTCCTCCAAATGATGGTCTATTTTTGCAGTCTCCCAAGGTTTGCCTTTGTGGACCTACCCACTGTCTTTGAGAGAAAATTAATTTAGCTAATGACAGCTCAGACCACGACATCAATCAGGAGAAGGGAAGATACCATGGCAACATCGAGGAGAAGCGCGTGGGGACAGGGGCCTGGCTCCCACGCAGGCGCTGATGGCCTATCCTTGCCTTGAGTTGCTGATGCCCGAGGCCGATGCCCCATCTCCCGTGGGCCCTTCAGATGTGGTCCCCACATGGCCGGGCGGTCCCAGTGGTAAACTGGGGAATCCATGTTTTTCCTCCTGGGTTTCCTTCACAGGCCACCACTACCTCCATGCAACCTGTCCGGAAGGTCTTATTTCTTTATGCTTTAACCCAGCAGTCTGTAGCCCTTCCAGCCTGGTTGGAGTTACCCTAGCTGTCCTGGGGCCTCAGCCTTGGCCCCCA
>SJYQ01000377.1:70950-72845 GCA_006410935.1 Redunca redunca
GGACACGAACGAACATGGAGGGAAAACACAACAGTTGTTCTCCTGAAGAGCGGCCTCGGGACAAAGACAAAGAATAAAAAATGTCTTTTGTATTTACTTGAAACAAATGAATGGTATCAGGTGAAAAATATCTGTCTGTGCTTGTTCAGATTTAAGGCCTACAAATTTGCACCTTATTTCAATTTCCTGCATGCACTGGAGGAAGTGCGAATAGCTTATTCAGAGGCAGATTAATGCAAAAGAGCTGAGGGGGGACATAAATCTACAAGCAGTGACTTGTACCATCATGTAAGTGTAATGATTATCAAACTGGAATCAGGGCTCAGAGTATCAGCTTAACACAGAGAAAATTTGCTTGATGTGAGAGTATTAGAGTCGTGCTATAATATTTCCATATACTGTGACTAAATTTTATAGTTCATGAAGCATATTAGTATTACACTATATCCTGGTACATTCAAAAGGTGATTTCCATTTAGATGCTCATTTTTCATGAAGATAAATATGACATGAATCATAATTTCCCTGAAGTAAATATTACAAATAATAAAATACTCAGGCAAGCAAGTTGAGGAATGACAGTAATGTTTTCCATTTGTATGGTAAGTGACGAGCCTTGTGGACTATCAAGTAACAAATTGAATGTTTAATCTTTCTCCATGCAGATTGAGGGCGGCAGAGAAGCAGCGGTCTCACAACAAATTGAGAGTTCTCTGGTGGCTCGTGGAGTATCAGCTATTTTGCCTTTGGAGGCCAATAGAGGGTGTCAGCAGAGCTTTGTCAAAATATATCACGAGCATGAAGTTGTAAAATTGCAATTTACAACAAAAAGACTTTGGGATAACGGGCAAATCTTAGGCATGCTAAATACATAGCAAATATTTAGAGAGGCTTTGTAAGCAATTTAAATATTGTTAGGGGAAGTTGCTTAGCATCTGTGGCGCATCCCAGAGGTAAAGAAAGAAACGTATCCTATCAAACAGTAAATAGTCTATTTCAAATGATAAAAATATTCCTTAGCGACCAGCGGATGGAGTTAAGCTAATAGGTTGAAGGTGGCTTCCAGCCAGGCCCCAGATCAGGCACGACACACCTCTGGGCATCATGGCCTGGCCATGGGACAGCAGGTTTGCTGACCTGTCCTTAAGCTTTTGGAGTCCCTCTGGGCCTCAGGGAAGCAGGGGCCTGAGGCCTGGGATTGTGTCTCTGATCCCCACGTGGGTGGCGTGAGGCGGGGTCGGTGCGCCCAGGACCCCGAGGGGCCCTCCCGGTCCCGGCTCAGGCGCTTGGAGGCATGTCCGGGGAGGCCGTGTTTGCTAAAGGCTCTGTCGTGTGTTAACTGTAAGTTGCAGTGTCTGCCCTGCAAGGTGATGCCACCAGCATTTTGATTAAGGATTTTATACATGAAAAAATTTTCGTTATCTGAGTTCCCAGAGCCCTTCTGATTGGTTGGCCACCTGACCCACAGCTGGGTCTCGCGCGCTGGGGTGGCGCTGGGGCGGAGGTGTGCCCTGCGCTGTGGTTCTGCTACAGGAGCGATTAACGGGGCTCCTGACTCTCGAGAAAGTCATGACTCTCCCCGAGCAAGCAGCAGCAAAGGCACTTCCGTGGGTTTTGCTCGTTTTCTGTTTCAGGCGGGTGAGGGAGGCACGTGGCATCGGCGGCGTCTTGAGCACGCAGGGCACGGCTGCGGTGGGGGCGGGAACAGCGTTAAGAGCACGGCCTACTTTTATCGTTGTTTTTTTACAGCAGGATATTCTTCAGTTAATTTGCCTTGGTCGCTTTCTGTAATTCTTTGAGCGCCTGCTCAGATTAAGGGTGAGGAGATGCCGTCCTTGCATGGGGACGGGAGGGCTTGCCGTCTTATCTTACGCAGACAGGGACAGGATTGCGGA
>SJYQ01000377.1:78807-96307 GCA_006410935.1 Redunca redunca
AGCCGATCGGCTGGGATTGCTCAGTAATCAATACTGCAGCGACGGATGGCCCGGCGTGCACACACCACAGCTGCGGCCACCCTTTCAGGGACTTCCCAGTAATTAGCCGGGGCTCTGCCGAAGCACTCCCCCACCGGTCACTTTCTTATCAGTCAGGGAAAGTCTCCTGAAGGCTCTATCTTTTAATTTGACTCTCTTTAACTGTTTCCTTTCAAGGGGGCAGGTGGGGCCGCAGCCACCGGCGCCCTGGCTGGGGCCGCTGTCCTGGGGGAGGGTGTGGGGTGGACACTTCGTGGAGCGACCCACTTCAGAGTGAAGAGTCCGGCGGCATTTAGCCCAGTCACAGGGCTGGGCAGCCACTGCCATCTACTCACAGATGTTTCTGCTGGCCCCCGAAGGAGACCCCTTGCCCATCAGACACTTGCTCCCCTTCCCCCCATGCCCCACCACCCTGCAGCTGCCAGCTGGGGTGTCCTTCCCCACTGCATCCTCTGGGTGGTTTTCTCGACTCATTTTCCTGGCCAAGGTTACTAGGTATGAAGAGTTTCCTGGGTTTGTGTTCTGGATTCAGTAACTGAAAACGGGGTCGATCTGGGATGGGGGTCCCTGCTGCTGGGGAACCCCAGAAGCTGTCAGCCATGATTCACACACAAATGCTTTGAGACTCTCGACCGGTAACCCAGAGGCAGATCCGTCGGTATCAGTTTGCTGCTTGTTAAGAGCTCAGCCTTGAGATGGAAAATTGAGCACCGCCCCCCCAGGTACCAGTGCTGGGCTCAGATTTCCCATGTTGCCACGATGGAGGGCTAGGAGCGGAAGTCTGCGAGCTGGGACTGAGCCTAGGGTCCCAAGAGGGAGGGGCTGTGGGAGGTGGAGCTCTGTCCTGGGGGTGGGCTCCATGAGCTTGGGCCCACCGGGGATCTGGGGTCAAGGCCTCCTGCCTCAAAGCTCACAGTCCCCCCCGTTTCCAAGCACCAGCAAGACCAGGCCTGGGGACAGTCTAAGACTTGACAACTAAAAAATTAAATAAATATCATTGCATATAGGGTTTCTTGAGAGGCTGTGAACAGGTTGTCTCAGACACGTGATACCCACGTGCAAAAGATGAGCCTCGGGACAGTTCGAAGCCTCCTTTTCCTCCTCAGTCACCAGGTGCGCGCGCCAAGCCCATTGCCTTCCTAAGGAGACACCCTATTTCTCCTTTGACCAGAGGGAAAGAAATCATTATTCCATGATTAGTGGCTTTGGTTAGGTAAGGCGGAAGGCAGCGGGGATGAGCCGTATTAATTACCCGACGCTTGCTGGCGAGACCGCCTTCTCAGCAACTTGGCCATTGGGAAGGTGCAGCTTTTGATAGAAGTGGGCAAGTTCTGAGCTCCTGGAAGCGGGAGGAAGGCGCTGCTGTCAGATGAGAGACATCTCATCAGCTTTTCTCTGACAAACCAAATTCATTCCTTATGTAATTGATAACGGCCTTGGCCAATTACTTCACACATTACAATACACAGAGGCCCCCTTTACAGGTTCTGCAGGGCTGTAATTAGCTATGCTGATCTCCCCTTTATTGGCCCTAATATTGCTCAACACCTTTTGCCATCCTGGAACCCACTAGAGCCCCATGGCCTGTCAGGACCGCTGATTATTGAGAAGGATAGCTTTAATCAAACATAATTGCAGTTAATTTTTCTCTCCTGCTCTGTTGCCAACGTCTAATGCCACGGACTCCTTGATATTCCATTAAATTACAATTAAACAGCCTCCTTTGTTTCTGATTGTCCTGAACAACACCACAAAGTTCTGTAGCCGCTTAAAGGAGAGTGTTTGGTCCTAATTGCCTGCGCGCTCACAAAGGGCCAATTTACACAATACCCATGTAGAATTTAAACAGTTCATAATGTAATGGATATTACACAGGAGCCTAACACTACAATTAAAATGATTTTCATCAGATAGAGAAGCTCTGGCTAATCAGCTTCATAAAAGTAAATATAAATGAGCTAATTCATAGCTTAAACACACAGAAACGGAGCAGACTCTGAGATTAGTCACTGCGGAGGGGGCTCGCCCCTTACCGTGGGATACCCGGGGTGGGCACCGGTGTAAACGGTGGGCCGCATTACCCAAGCCGCGTGCACTCGCCGCCGAGTCTTGCCGCGAGCACTTCGGTGGCGCCGTTTGCGACGACGCGGCAATGATGCCCGGAGACCACGCTGAACCTTCCGCCGAGGGGGCAACCCTGCCCGAGCGGCGTCGGAACCGACCCTGCAGAAGGGCGGGCGGCCTCGGGCTCAGACTAGCGCTCTCAGGGGCCGGACCCGCGGCCCTGCCCTCGCCACCCCCAGGTGGAGGACCCCGGGCTCACCCTCATAGGATGACGCTCTTGAGTTGAGACGTGCATGCTGTTCTCAGCGCTCCTAAGTGCCAGGGGGGCTCGCCCGTGGGGCCCCTCGCCGAATCCCCGCTGGCTCTAAGAGAGGAAACCCGATGTCCAAAGTCACGCACCCGCACCTTCCCCCTTGTCCTCGCCGCTGAGAACTTGACCAGGATTTTGCGCGCAGTTTGCAAGCAGAATATTGCTGGGGAGTTTCGACTGACGTGTAGCAATGTGCCCTGAGCTGCCGCTTCCCCTCCTGCCTGGGAGAAACAAGTAAATAAAGCCCATATTTCAAGCTTGATTTACTCTGGTACCTACTGTGAAAGATGATGACTCTTTAGGGAAATAAAGACAGGGTCAGGGAATTAGTGTACATAATGGTCATTTTGATGGCGGGCCAACAGATGCACCCGGGACACACTGTACACAATTAAGCATAATGTACTAATGACAGGTTAGAATTTTTATCGCCTCTTCGCCATCCAGCAGCAAATCCATGGTTAGCAGTAATAAAGAGTTTATTGGTGTTAAAGCCAAAGATTTTCTGACATAGGAAAGATTTTTCCTTTCATAACAAGAGTATTAAATCCTTTGTGTACCAGACTCTAGAAGTGAGATATGTAAAGTGCTTGTCAGATATTCCTTAGGAAAAAGCCAATTAAAGGGTAATTGAGTAAAGGATGAGAATTACCATCCGACCTCGGGTGTTCGTCCCTTCTCAGCCTCCCCAGACAGCAGGGAGCCCTGCAGGTGGATACCCAGGCTGAGTGAGTCTTTGGGATGGTTTGGTGGGCAGGGTCAGCCGCCCCGGTGCGCTGGACTGTACCGCCCACCGAGGGGAGGCCTGATCCAATCCTCCAGGAACAGGAACGAGGGCAGAAACTGGGCGCAGGCCTCCTCTTCCTCCTGTCTGTCCCCATGCGTGTTGGGCCTTGTTCCGTCTGAGTAACTGGGGCCCGATGCCGGGGAGGAACCCGGCTCTGTAGGCCCCACACTCAGGCCCACAGGCCTCTCCCAGGCGCTTTCGCTGCTCTTCGGAAGCTTGGAGAAGAACCCTACTGATGCCTACATGGCCAGAATGTGTAAGCGTGTGTGTCCACAGCGGAGCCCCAAGATGTCTGGGATGGCTCCGCGGCCCAGCACCCCACTTTGACCCCTCTGTGGCCGCCAGCAGTCAAGGCCCATGGTGGCCTCACACGGCGTGGCTGTGCCAGCTCCATGCCCACTCTGCCCTCCCCGGAGGTGAAAGGGCGAGTGGGCTAGAGAGACAGCAAGGGCTTGGAAGACACCTGCTCTGGAGCGGGGAGATCAGGTCCCGAGTGAAGGGCTCCCCGGGCCGGCTCCACGCCCACAGATGAGCCGGGTGGTAATGTGTGGAGTAATTGCCCCGGAACCTGACTGCCTGACAGGACGATAACTCGGCGGCGCCCTCACCCTGTTAGGGCCTCCTGATGCGGTCGGGTGCGGGGTGGCCGCAGGTGCGCCTAATTTACCTCGCTGCGGAGCGCGTGGAGCTTAATTGCACAGCGGTTGTTAGGAGAAATTGGTGGGTGGACGGCCGGGTGGCTTACTGTACGTGATGGCAGATGGTGTTCAGAGGCGCGGCGAGCTGAGTGTACAGGTGAGGCGAGTTAATAAAAGATGTAAATTCTGGCCTAAAATAGCAAGGCCACCCAGGATGTAGGGAAATCTGATTAAGTGGCCGCTGCTCTTTCTCCCCGCCGGTCAGTTGGGTGTCCCTCTGCTGGTGGAAAGTTGTCCCGGATAAACTGGGACGCGCGGATCTCCGTCTTCTGGATCTTTGTTATTTTCTGAGATGATAAGCTACTGCAAGGAACCTTGGCTTTCAGGTCGAAGTCAAGGCTGTCACGTGAAGCTTCGTAAAAACTGGGTCATCATCCAGTGGCACGTTGAGACTCGGGAGAAAAATGGAGAAGACGAGTGTTGATGGCCGTGTGGATGCGTGTCAGCCCAGAGGCCCCAGCTTTGTTGGGGTCAGGGCGCCCGTGGCCTTGAGAGGAGGCAGCGGTGGTGGGGGGCTGAGACCCCCGTTCTCCCGTGGCCGGGGGTACAGCCAGGCCTNGTCATGGTGGAGGACCACTGGATAATACGTGGGGTCCCCTCCCAGGATGGAGGGGCCGCCTCGTGGTGGGGCTGGACTTGTTCCAGGCAGGCCTCCCCCAGTTGCGGCTGTTCCTCTGCTCAGTTTCCCTCCCCCCAGGAATCCCCTGACTCCCCGCCTATGAGCTGGGCTGCCTCCCTGCACCCAGGCTGACTCGCCCTCTGCTTGGCCTCAGACCCCAGGGTTTGCTCTCCAGAAGCGAGATGGCGAGCCAGCTGGGGCTTGGTCGGTTTTCAGTTGGATAAACTGCAATCCAGTCACGCTGTTCTTGCCTTTGTGAATGACCGGGAGGTGGCTTCAGGGGAAGGGTGCTCAGCACACAGGATGGATTATTTTACTGACTTTCGTCATAAAAACATCTGGGCACAGACCTGGCCCTCCCCTGCCAGCGAAGAGGGTGGGCCCCCATTGCTGGGCTGGGTGTCGCCAGATGCTTCTTCTTTGGCATTTAGTTCACCATCAAATCACTCAAGGCTTTTCTAGAAATGTAAGTGATGCTTCAGTCTTTGGGTGAAACACCGGACCCCTGTCTTGACATCCAGCCCAGCAGTCAGAGGGGGTGGAGCCAGCGGCCAGCCCACAGTCAGGTGCAGGAGTCATGAGACTCCTGCACCAGGCAGTGGGCCTGCTTCCGGTCCTCGGGCGCAGGGCTCCACACCGGTCCGTCGGGTGGACCGGAGGTCACACGAGGCTCAGCAGTGGCCACAGGCAGCCTCGGGCGCACATGGCCTGCAGTTCCTAGAAGGGCCGCCTCCAGTGTCTGGAGCTGCTCACCCTGCCTCTCGGGAGGCCTAGCTGAGCTGAGCAGCAGGTCAGGGCTTGCACACATTTCCAGCCCGTGTCAGTCTCAGCACCTTTCTGCAGGTGCACAGTGGGGCCAGCCGGCCGCGAAACGGAACACAGCCTGCCGCGCGCTCTGCTCAGCGACGCTTTTCCCTTGGCGACTGACCTATATAGAGACGACAGAGCAGAGAGGGTGTCCTTTGTGCGTCTACTTTACCCTTTCTTGTTTCTCGAGCTTCTCATGGCCAGGGATGGGGAGGGCCAGCCGTGTGGCTCAGGGTTGCTTCCGTGTCTCTCCATCCCACGTGGGGGCGTGTTGGTCGAGGCCCCTCTGGGCCCAGGGCGGGGACTGGCAGACAGGCTGCCAGGAGGGCACCTGCGTGACCCTGGCCTCAAGCCTGCCAGGCCAGCAGTGGCCCCGGAGCGGGGTCAGAGCCACCCCTGCCAGGGCCGCAGGGACATCTCAGCTGGACCGGGGAGCATGGACGAGCGGCGGCACTGGCGACACTTCGAGGCTCAGAGGGGCCTGTGCCGTGGCCACTTGCACCACCTGGCAACGCCCACAGCAAGAGAGGGTCATCCAGGAAGGTGGTCCCTTCCCTTGGGGGGGGGGGTCCGATGGGCGCTTGTCACACCTTGCCGTCTTCTTGTGGGGCCTGAGACTTTTATAAGACATTAGTTACTCACAGATACCTTGACATACAAATACGCAGAATACCTTTACATATAAATATGTAGCTTTGCCTTTTTGAAAACCTTTTCCTTATAATCAGTTTTATCTGTCATTTTTTTAAACTAGCAGACTTTTTTTTAGAGCAGTTTTAGGTTTACAGGAAAGTTTCACAGAAAGCGTGAAGAATCCCCATGAGCCCCTGGCCATCCTGCCCTGCCCCGTCCCATCTCCGCCCTCCAACTCTCCCCTGCATCCTGCGTGTGTGGCACCTCGTTCACGGAGGGCCGCCCCAGCTGAGGCCGCCTCGTGTGGCAGGCTTTGACGTGTGCCCACCTCCTGGTGCCCCCGTACCTGCCCAGCTGCTCTCTGTGAGGCTGTGGTTCTCCGGGTGGAGCTGGCCCCCTCTGCTGTCCGAACAAGAACTGGGGCTTCCTGCACCCTAGACCCAGGCTCTGGCTCACGTCTGGGCTCGCGTCTCAGCCCCCAGGTCTCCCGGAGATGATGCATTGTGCAGAGCCCCTCTGTTCACGGCGGGTCTCAGGGCCGCATCATTTCCTGTTTCCTGAGTCATTGGCTAGGCGGGGGTACCGATGCTGGGGTGCTTGTCGCAAACTCCCCGGGAAGGTGTCCCTGGGAGCAAGGCTGTCCCTGCCAGCGTGACTTCCTTCTTTACTCCTGTGAAGTACTGAGACTGGGGAGGGCCTGAACCTGGATCAGGGCCGAGTCATCCCTCCAGCAGGAAGCTCGTTCCCCAGACAGAGTGGTCCTCACCTTCCTCGCTGTGAACTTGAGAAAGGATACTTTCCCTGCTCAGAAACCACTTTATTCCTATTCAGCTTGGGCTTTTCAGATGCAAAAACGTCCATTACCAGACACTGGCTGTAACTGTGACATTGACCTGGGCTCATTCGATGATAGCATGTGGGCAGTAGAAATAGCTTCTGATCTATGAAGCCTTTTTTTTTTTTTGTGGGGATGGGAGTGGGGGCAACTCTGAATCCTCACAACTCCTCAAGGAAGGACAGTCTCCAGTGAACCCATTTTAATTAGATAAACTATCTAATCAATATGTGAACAGATCAATCAAAACAGAAGCTTTAAGACGAGTGGCTGGAGGGGTGTTTCTGGAGCTAATGGCAAAGAAGAATTTTTCCCTCTGAATTGAATTCATTTGTTAGCATAATAGGAGATTAAACTGTAATTAGTGCAGCGGGTTTGGAAGAGAAGCAATCTTGAGTCACAACAAAACAACCCACCCACCCCATTAGCCAAAAAAGGCTGCATGTGTGCGCGCACGTGGCTTTGAGGAGGGTCCCGGGAGCAGTCGCGGGGGTTCGGGGGGCCTGCCGCCTGGCGGGGCCCTGCTCCCGTCTGCCTCGGGTCTCACCGGCGCTTGTCTCCGCAGGTTGTCGTGTCCACCACGGTCAACGTGGACGGCCACGTGCTGGCCGTGTCTGACAACATGTTTGTGCACAACAACTCCAAGCACGGGCGGCGGGCCCGCCGCCTGGACCCGTCAGAAGGTACGGCCCCTTCTTATCTGGAAAATGGTAGGCACACGCTGAGCGTCTTCTTTTTATTTGCGATGCTTCCTTTTCTTCGCGCCATCCTTTCTGTCGTTGTGGTTTCATGTCCAGTTGCCCCTCCCTGGTCAGATCCACGTCCTCGGGGCGGCCCCCTCCCCTCCCCTCCCTCGCTGGTGGGGTCGGGGGGCTCAGCTTTCCCACCCTGCTCACCCCCGTGGCCCTCACTTTATTGGTTGGTCTGTGTCTAAGATTGGTTTCTTTTGCTTAGAGCATTTCCTGCAGTTTTAATTTATGTGGGTTTTTTTTTGGCTTCTTGTAAGCCTCCATCCGGGTCACCCCTGAGGCTTTGGGCACCTGCTAGGGTGCTCACATCCTGGTCCCGTGGGCTTCGGGGACCTCCTGGCCCCCCATGGGGAGACAGCCTGCGCGCGCACGTGTGTGTGTGTCCACACGTGGGGGTATGAGTGGAGGGAACAAGAAAAAAAACAGCATAAAATGTGTACCAAACGCTTCCAAGTGATGGACTTCTTGTTTTGCTTGTTAAATGAGAAGAAATTTAGTAAGGGTGATAGGCTTGTAGTCAGGATTCAGAAACACACAGACACAGACCTTTCCAAGCTACCCTGTCACCTGCTATGTGTGGACAGGCGGGTATCTCCCCCTAACGTAAGGTCTGTTCACTGTTAAGTCACTTCTGTCGTGTCTGACTCTTTGCAACCCCATAGACGGCAGCCCACCGGGCTCCCCTGTCCCTGGGATTCTCCAGGCAAGAACACTGGAGTGGGTGCCGTTTCCTTCTCCAGTGCCTAAAAGTGAAAAGTGAAAGTGAAGTTGCTCAGTCGTGCCCAACTCTTAGTGACCCCATGGACTGCAGCCCACCAGGCTCCTCCGTCCATGGGATTCTCTGGGCAAGAGTACTGGAGTGGGGTGCCATTGCCTTCTCCAACATAAGGTCTGGTCCCCTATAAAACAGTCTGTGAAAAGCATGAGGTTCTGACCAATAAGAATTGCTGGGAAAGTAATGTGAGTTTTTTTTTTTTAAGTGAATTGCAAACACAACAGCGTGATTAAATTCTTCAAAGAGCCTGTAGACTAAGCGATCTTAAGACAGACTCTCTAGACTGAGGTCTTGGGCTCAGAAGCTGCACGTGGGGCAGACAGACTGTTCACAGGAAAATGAACGGAGCCTGTGCGGGCCATCAGAATGAAGTGTGATTCAGACGTCAGAACGGGGAAACAACTTACGAATCTCAAAAATAAACTAATTTGTTTTTCTACATTAATGACTAAGGTGTAAGAGAACAAAAATATAATAATTAAAGGTCGCCCTGGGCGCCAGAATCATTAGAATCTATGACGTACTGTTTATCTCCTTTCTCTGCAGTGAAGGTAGGTGTGTGTTTTGCTTAGTAACCATCACTAATGAGGTTCACAATTAAGAAGGTTGGATCCCAGTCCTCAGTCCCTGCTTCCCCAGAGGGCCAGCGCTGGCAACGTGATAGGTCCAGGATGGCCCTGCGGCCCTCTGGTGTTCGGTTGTAGTCTGGGTCCAAAATCAGCCTCCTCTAATGAGCTATTATGATCTGAGCAAAGCATGAGTATTTATTTTTGTAAGTAGCATGAAAAACCATTTGACTGTAAGCAGAAAATATAGCATTTAGGAAAATAAAGGCCACTCTTGAGTACCTTGGAGATAAAACCCAACTCATCAAGAGCTATTTAGAGAAGCAGTCTGGTTTGAGATTTTTTTTAGGTTTTTCAGTTTTGTTTTTTTTTTAATCAACATTTCTTGCAAGTCACTTTCTTGCAAGAGATTGGAATATGTTGCTCCACCCCCGAAAATGGCTCATAAGTGAAAGATGCAAATAGGTGACTGAGAGCTGGTCTGTGTAGGTCTTCAAGAAGGGCCTTCGCCATCAGTGGGGGAGGCCTCTGCCTGCCGCTCTGTACCTGCTGCCCTGTTCCCAGGTGCCCCACACATGACAGGGTCTCTCGGGGACCAGGAGAGATACTGCCTCCACTCCCTGCGAGGGCTGACACTTAGGAAGTTCGTTTCCGGGCCAGTCTGTGTCACTCTCTTTTCTTCCTTCTCCCTGGTTAGTACCTACCGCTGGGTGCCATCTTGGCTTTGAACAGGGCCTGCATTCTTTAAGGAAGAGGTGCCCCCAGAAAGCATAGATCTGGGCCTCTTTGCAGCCTCTCCTGGCTAACACCTCATTATCCAATCATCTAATATTCACCAGCAGTGTGTACACACTCGCTGATGACTTCCAAGTGAACTAATTCCCCCTGCTGCTGTGGATGTCTGCCACCACGTCCTCTGAGCTCACAGAAAAGCAAGGCAGATTATTTACAGTATTGAGCACAAGCGACGGAAAACAGCCGAGGCACCTTCCAGCGCGGCCCAGAAGAACCCGGGCTTGCTTTTTTTTTTCCTTGTCACTTGTCCCTTCGTAAATGACTCCAACCCTGTTTAAACCTTGCGTGGGCCCTGCCCAGCACCCGGCCTGCAGCAAGAGCGATTTGCATGCCAAGTGCCGTAATGCGGTTAGGTTTATGCAGCGAGGACGACGGAAGCCAGGCTGCGGGGGCTTTAGCGAGTTAAGGGAACAGATGGCCCTAGGAGAGGTAAAAGGTATAATCCCATCAGCTGGAGTATCAGCCAGCCATCTGGACATCTCGAGCACAATTACAAGGCATTTTAGCAGGCAGAACAAAGGCGTCTTCATGAGGCAAGATTAGGCCTGTTGGAGGGCCTCGATATTGTGAACGCAGGGAGGTGACCGCACTGTGGGCTACTCGGGAGAGCACGCTGATTACCAGGAGCCAGGACAGGAAGCTGTTTACTAACAGAATCCTGGATGAGGGCCCCCGCCCCCCTCAGAAAGGCCAGGGGACCCCAACGGTTCAGTCAGCATCTCTGGGCTCAGGTAGCATCCACATTTACTTTCTGAGATGCCCGTGCCGGCCCCAGCCGTCGGGCACCCTGGTTTCCAGACCAGCCTGGCCTCGTAGGCATCCAGGGCGGGTGGGGGAAAGCCGGGGTGCCCTTCTACCCCACAGGCTGAGAGGGGGGCTCCCGGAGTTAAAGCAGGTCCCGGTGCAGGTCAGACGAACAGGGCGGGTGGCCCCCGGAGGGAGCCTGGGCCACACGGAAGAGTGGGCCGACCATGCGGCGTCTTCAGGGCTGCGTCTCAGCACGAGGAAGACATGGGGGGGCGGGGGGCGGTCCCTTCCCGCCGCATCCCTGCTCCTCCCCGCCCGACTTCGGCCGCGGTGCCAGCCCCCGTCATCTGCTCGAGTGTATTGTGCACGCCTATCATGAGATCTCTGACGCTGTCTGTGTAATTCATTTTGCTATGGTTCCCATTGAACACATGTTCCCTCTCTCTGTGTGCATTGAAATGTATGCAAATACAGGCAGGAGGAAGATGGCTATCGCCGCGGAGGAGGCGAGGCCGGCCCTGGGATCCCTCTGCCGAGGAGCCGAGCTGTGGCTGCTCCACTGGGCCACAGCTGCCAGACAGCCCTCTCCTGTGTGGGCGGGAAATCCTGGAGGTTTTTTTTTTTTTTTTCCCTTTTCTCACCTCCAAAGTAAATTTGTTTACTGTAATTTTTTTTTTTTGTGAATTATTTGCCATAATTGGCTGTGCTGATGAAGGTCACCCCCTTGGAGGGGACTTGTCAGTCTTTAGAGAGCTGATCCTTTTCAAATGCTCTCCATGCAATTAAGAAAAGCAAATGTCATTCGGAAGCCTCAGAAATGAAAATTTGTATGAACTTATTAGCATGAAGTCAACAGCGCTAGTTAAGGGCAGGCTCCCCGTGTGTGCTCTGCGCGTCTGCTGCTGAGGGAGCCTCGCGGGGATGAGCAAACAGAGCCCCCGCTAGTCCAACATTAGAGCAAACAAAGGAAGGTGGTGTCGGCCCGGCTCAACAACAATACCTGCCGTGATTAACTCCCGTGTCTGCCGCTGCCTCTGACCCGTCAGGGAGCCACACGCGGGCTTCCGGGAAGTCCTGCTTATGAAGACGTGTGGCCAGAGCTGACCCAGAGTCTAAAACGATGATTTATCAGGAGCTGAGCTACTCGGGGTGGTGGAGGGTGGGGGTGTGCTCACATGGGATGGACAGCCTAGTAAGGCCCGGGCATCCTTGGGAGGCTCGTCCCCGCAGCCGGTGGGTGGGAGCCGCGAGGTCAAGCCGCCACATGTGCATGAAGCTTTAGTTACTGTTTTTTGGACAAATCTCCACCAAGGTGGTTGCGAGCAGTGGAGGATCACCGAACGGGGAGGGCCCCTCGGGCCGGGAGTCAAGCTCCGCCACGTCCTGCTCACCTTGGCACCCACCCCACCCCGGTGCCAGCAGGATCTGGGTGACACGGGGGTGCCCAGGGCTCGCTGGGGGCTCCCCCTCCTCTCCACGGAGGACCAAGGCCCGCAATGCCTCCTGTCTGGGCTGTGATTGTGTCCAGATCGCGTCATCCGGGAGACGCGGCAGAGCCTGGGGGCCACACAGCCGCTCATCATGCAGGCCTCCTCTTTGTACCAAAGATATAGGCACAGAGAGCCCCAGTGTCCCAACCACGGTGCCCAGCCCGGCAGAGGAGGCCTGCCGGTCAGAGGGCCGCACCCCGTGTCTCCCCAGCAGTCAGCTCTCTCCGCACTGGGTCTCTGCCCACGACAGGCCCTCTCAGGTGGCAGAGATGGTCCCCAGCCCCATGGAGGAGAAGAGCCGATCAGACGCCAGAACAAAGCTGCCGCCTCGAGGCTGTGGCCTTCAGCCTTGCTTCCGCAGGCTCGAGGCAGGGCTGCTGGGAGCATGGGCCTCCTGGTCTTTCTCCTGTGCCCGCCCTTGCAGTCTGTCTACACCGCCGCCCCCCCCCCTGCCGCCCNCCTTGCCTGCCGTCTCGGAGGAGGCCGGGGAATGAGACACACCGTGTGTGCTGTTGCACAAGTAGACGATCTGTCCTAATCAGTGACACCCATTTACTAGAATTGCTTAAAATGAACTATACCTCATCCAGAAATCGCACATTTAGAGGCGCTCCATTCATCATCTGAAAATTGAGGGCCAGTAAACTTTTCTGCTCCTCCAGTGGGATCATAGGCATGCATCAAAATGTTAGAAATGATTGGTGAGAGGAAGCTGTCACCCATTTATCAAGGAAAAGAACATTATTTGCTAATTTCCCAACCAGGCTGGTGACAGGGTGCTTCGTCTTTGGACCCACGGTGACCAGCGTGGCCTTTTTGTTATTAGTACAAGTCAAGCGCTTTTGGGCAGTTGCTAACAAGACACATTTGTCTGTCATCAGAGGGGCTTTGCTTGTTTTCCAAGTGCTGCGGCCACAGGCTGCTCCTCCCGGAGCCCGATGGCTGTGCGTGGCGGGGCCGCGCTCGCCTGGGAGGGGAGCCGGCTGATAAATCAGGAAGTTTCCACATCAAGGTGAAGGTATT
Organism: Redunca redunca; assembly: GCA_006410935.1. NCBI lineage: Eukaryota > Metazoa > Chordata > Mammalia > Artiodactyla > Bovidae > Redunca > Redunca redunca. The sequence continues at coordinate 91,745 of SJYQ01000377.1, forward strand.
GACTCTCAGCACCGAACCTGACAACACGGGGCCGAGAGGAGACAGCCATTCGTCTTCCCCAGAGGACACAGGGGTCATGGGTTCCCTCGGCGGGGGAGGGGCCGCGGGCCGCCAGCCCCCCGCCCCACGGGGACAGGGCGAGTTTGGGACTTGACTCGTGTCTCTGGGCTGTCAGGGAGCCCACCTGCCTCTGGGGCCGCTCTCAGAGCCCGGGGGAGCGCCGGAGCCGGGGAGCGGGCTAAGGCAGCGAGGAGGTGTAGAGATCAGAGCTGTGTCACCGTGGGGAGGAGCTCCCACCGCGTCCGGGAGGAGGCCGGGGAAGCTGCGGGACGAACGGCCGGCTCGGCGGAGTTGAGAGCCCGCCAAGGAAGCTGTGGGCCTTCTTCTGACCAGGAGCAGAAGCCACAGGCTGGCCTGTGGTCCCGGGAGGGAAGGAACAAGGCAGTCCCCACAGGGACCGCGGGCCTGCCCCCTCCACATCCCTGCGAGCCGGTGCCCTGGGGCCCAGGGCCGCCCAGGTTTTCATCTGAAACCTTTGTTTTGGGAAGGTCTTGGGGCTTCCCTTGTGGCTCAGCTGGTAAAGAATCTGCCTGCAATGTAGGAGACCCAGGTTCGGTCCCTGGGTTGGGAAGATCCCTGGAGAAGGGAAAGGCTACTCACTCCGGAATTCTGTCCTGGAGAATTGCTTGGGGTCACACAGGGTCACGATTGAGCAACGTTCACTTTCACTTTAGGCTCTAAGTTGAGCCAAAAGCTCAACCTGACAAAAAGGACATTTTTAAAAAAACTACCATTTGAATCGGTTGGGCCTTTTTTTTTATTCAGTGTATTCCATAGAAAGTACAAGCTGAATCATTCTTTCTTAGGTGACTTTTCAATAAAGCAGCAACACCTGGAACATCTTCATCGGGGGTGTGAGCTGTGCGCTCCACCCCCAGAAACAAGTACACAGACGTTTTCAAATGCTCTTAAAGAGCCTGTAGTCACTGGGTTGCACGAGGGCCCTGGGTGCTCCCTGTGGGTGCGTGTGCTCCAGAAGACTCTTTACCGAGGGTGTTGAGTGTGAGGTACACAGTCTCCCGTGGAGACCGTGGGCCACTGCCCATCTCGGGACTGGTGGACGTAGATCATTTTTGGGGGATGCTCCTTAAAGGTGCAGCCTGGCGGCGGATCCATCATAGCCCCCCGCCAGACGCCACCCTTGCCAGCTCTCCTGAGGGCACTTGTCTGCACCTCCACACACAGAGACCCCACCTCCCGACACGGGGAGCCCTGGCAGTGGGCCAGCCTTCCACGGGCTGACCCTCTCCCACTCCGAGCGCTTGCTGACCACCGAGGACCACAGCCAGGGCCTCTGAGCGCTTGGAGGTGGGGGTGTTCGGCCAGCTTTCTTCCCATCTTTTCAGCCCTTTCATCCTCCTCTGAGACGCCCCTTGCCTGGGACTCCCCTGGGCCCTTCTGGGTCTCAGCCCTGGGGGTGAGGGGGCTGTCCCGGCCAGTCTCAGAATTCGTGCGCCTGGCCCCAGGGCCCAGCTGGCTGCTCTAGGCCCAACCGTCACCTCCACCCGCTTCTGAAGACCAGCCCGGTGCCCTTCCCTAACGTCCCCAGCACAGGACACCCGTGAGCCTGTGGGGATGACCGCGCAGCCAGGGCGCTCGCAACCCTCGTGGCATCGGGCCACAGGGTACCCGGGCCAGAAGCGGTTTGCCTTGTGTGCTCGTCGCCAGTGAGCATGGAGCTGATTTTGAAAGCTGACCCATTAGCGCGAGCTACAGGGTGCGAGGCGCTGGGGCCGCAGACTCACGCACGCTGCCCGTGAGGTCCCTCCGGAGACAGGCCTGGGGTGGTGGACGCCACTCACCCCGCTGCCCACCACCCAGTGCCCCAGCTGCTGGCCCCTCCAGCCTCTGCGCTCAGGAAACACCCATGGGCAGCAGTGGTCTTTCAGGGGAGCCGGCGCTGGGGGCAGTGCAGAGGCTTCGTGTCCACACGGCTGGGAATTGGCCTGTGGCTTCCCGTGGTCAGCGTCTCCCCGAGGCCCACCTGGGCCAGGTTCTCTGCAGGTGACCAGGAAAGGCCAGAGACCACCTGCGTCTCATAGGTGCTGGGGGTGCAGTGTGCTTCCCCGGGTTCCCCTGGGGGACCCCGCAGGCTTCACATGGGCAGCCTGGGGCCTGGCTCCGGGCCACCTTCGGCCGCATCCGGGCCCCTTCCAGCTGCTCAGGCCTGAGGATGAGAAGCGACGGCCAGGAAGTCCTGGAAGAGGCTTGAGTCTCTGGGAAGAGGGGGGACTGTGGGAGGAGCCCCTGCAGACGGGGTGCTCAGCGCAGGCGGCTGCCCCTCGGCGGCGGGTTGGGGTCTCCAGGCACAGGGCAGAACTTGAGCCCAGGGTGGGGGAGCTGGGGGAAGCGAGTCCAGGTGGGGTGGCAGGGCCCAGGGGCGGGTGAGGTCCCAGAGGCCTTCTGAGCCCCACACGTTTGGGGGTTTGGGGGGCCCCTTGGAAGGAAACAGGACTCTTTTACTTGAGAGACATAACCCGGAATCCTGTGCTCAGGGTTTCTTCTTGGCCTTGTCAGTATTTACACTGACCTTGGCACTGTCTTTAAAAGCTCTGACTTAGCGCCTTGCTTTTCTTCTTCACCTTAAAAAGCCGGAGTTAAAAATGCCTCCGTGGGGACTGAGGGCGGCAGCAGAGCCTTCCTGAGTGGGGGGTGGGGTGTCTCTTCCCCAGGCCCCTCCCCCCCAGCTGAGGCCCCTCCCCCCAGCTGAGGCCTCTGTTCTTTTACCCGAGTGCCAGACTCCCCTCCGACAGCATTCGGACCACGAGCGGCCTTCCCTGGGTGCGGGCCTGGCGGGCGGGTCGCTTCAGATTCTGTTCTTTATCCAAATGGAGAAGGCAGTGGCCCCCACCTCCAGTCCTCTTGCCTGGAAAATCCCATGGGCGGAGGAGCCTGGTGGGCTGCAGTCCATGGGGTTGCAAAGAGTCGGACATGACCGAGCAACTTCACTTTCACTTTTCACTTTCCTGCATTGGAGAAGGAAATGGCAACCCACTCCGATGTTCTTGGCTGGAGAATCCCAGGGACGGCAGAGCCTGGTGGGCTGCCGTCTGTGGGGTCGCACAGAGTCAGACACGACTGAAGCGAGTTAGCAGCAGCAGCAGCTCACACAGCCTAAAACCCACCCATTCGAGCATACAGTTAAGCGGCTCTTAGGAGGGTCGCAAGGTTCATCAGCAGCCCCGCCGGCCCGCCCCTCGGGCCCCGGCTCTGCGCCTCCGCTGGTCGGACGGCGGTCCTGAGGGAGCGCGCTGCTGGCTCACGCCCGCGCTGTGCCGCCCTCCTCTGCGGCCGCGGGGCCTCCCCTTGTGCTGGGACCGCAAAGCCTCCGGTCCTCTCGGTTCAGTCCCTCCTCGGGACCTGCTGGGGACAGGTTCCAGGACCAAACGCACGGATGCTTGAGCCCCTTGCAGCGCAGTCCTAATCCAAGGTCATCGCTGCGCTTGGTCGCATCTGAGGGTTTAGGGCTGCGGACGCGGAGGGCCGACTGTAACAAGAGACGCTGCTGTGAAACTCGTGAGCTGGTTCTTGTGTGGACGGACGGGAAGCGTTGTGTTCACTCTGGCTTCTCCAAGTCAAAAACGGAAATAAACCTTCTCCATTGGTCTCATATTTTCAGGAGGTACCGGCGTCACTGCGGTCCTTCATCGGTATGATGGAGCACCCACTCTGTGCCTGCGCTGAGTAGGGCAGGTGCTGAGACTTGGTGATGGCTTTCCAGGAGCAGCACGTGAATGAGTGGGCTGGGGAGTGCCCCTGGGGCCGGCGCGGTGGGGGGCACAGGAGGGGAGGGGAGGGTTCCTGGGGGGCTGGGCCGCCTCCATCCGTGGTGCAGGGTGGGGTCATGCCAGAGGCGTCCCTCAGCTTGCCTCGGGACTGAGGTTTCACGCAGACTCCCCGCGTGCAGGTTGCCGGGAAGGTGCTCCAGAGCGTTCTGTCGGGAGGGTGAGCGCACCGGCCGGCTGGAGTTACCCTCGCCAGCGGTGGGGTGGCCTGCATGGTCTGTGCTCTTTATCTTTGAGGGTGGTTTCCGTTTGCCACCTTCTCCTTCCCTTTTGTTCAGACCCTTCCACCCATGGGGAGAGGCTGCTTTTGCTGGAACCAAGATGGGGGATGCGAGGGGTGGGGGTGGCTGGGCCCCCTCTCCTGCCTCCTTGGGGAGTGTGTCTCGGGGGTCCCTGTCCCTGGGGGCCGAGCCCCCAGAGAAGGGGGAGCGTCTCACGGCCCGGGCCTCGGTCTTCCTGAGCTGCAGGCCTGGGCTCCGTGGGCGTGGTTTGGACGCAACTACGAAGCCAATGTCCAGGGTGTTCCTTGAGGCATGTAAACAGAGCTGTTTGAATGCCATCCAGTGGTGTCAGCAAGGGTGTTATTTGGGGAACAAGGAAGATGTGCTGTCCGCTTTTCTGGTCTGATGTTCCGTCACAAAGCCATCGGGCAGTGCCCGCGTGGGGGAGCCGTGCAGGGAGGCCCAGTGCACCCGGCCGGGTGTGGGAGCACCCCTCC
>SJYQ01000377.1:98807-103807 GCA_006410935.1 Redunca redunca
GGAAACCCCATGGACAGAGGAGCCTGGCGGGCTGCAGTCCCCGGGGTCACAGAAGAGTCGGACGTGACTGAGCGACCACTTTCTCACTTTTAGAAAACGCCCCCTGGCTCTGAATATAACGTGGTCCACCCTAAAATTCTGTTTCTGTGTTACCGACCCAGGGGCCCCAAGGATGCCCCCTTGCTTCACTGGATTGCGTTTCTACATTAGTGGACTTGCTATTCAAGTCTAATAAAATAATCACATACGTTTCAGTGCATGAGAGATTAACACAGACCACAGGGCAGGGCTAGCTGACAAAGAAGGTTAAGCTGTCAAAATAGGAACCGAAACTCTGCATGTCACAAGAAAGAAGATTCTACCGCCTCTCGCCCGTCGGTACGCTATGTTCCTAATTGCAGCGGCCGGTTGGAGCTGCTCTGGCCGCAGCTGCAGCTCGGAGCCCGATGCCATTTTCTGCTGCCACATTAGCTCCGGCAATCCCAACTTGAACTGACATCACAGACCGTTAAAATTTTATCAATTGCGGTGTGATTAATCCCCCAGTACACGGGCATGACTTAAATATTTAGAATGCTTCTTCTGTTATGACTTTAATGCATGTAAAGTAACGAGATTAACTCCAGTACACTCAAATCTGTTTAAATGTGGATCCTCGTGAGCTGTAGGCGATTGCTGCGTGCGGGAGTCATTGAGTCTATGCGGCCGTGTCAGCCTCTATCTGTGTGGCCCGAGCTGGATGCTGGCCCGCATACGAGAGCTGGGGCCTGGCCTCCGGCGGGCTGCCTGCCTGCTTGCCCCGTGGGGTGTGGGGTGCGGTTCCTGCTCTTCCAGCTTCTGGCTCTTCCAGGTTTTATTGCTGTGTAATTTTCTTATTCTAAAATGAAAGCTCTCCAACAAAAATTACCATGCGTTAGGCCGCCGTGGCCTGCTCAGATGGATATTAATACAGTCTATCTCTAAAAGGACGAATAATGTATTTGAAACAGATAAAAGGCCCTCCGCTAAATGAGGAATGTTAATATCTTATGGCACGGTTAATAAAGAGATATTTCACAAGGGAGATTTGTTTTATGACTTTTGATACAACAGCCTTATAATCTGACATATCTTAAATGATATAATTTTGTGCCTGCATTCGTCTTTTTTACATGTAGCAGCCCATCTTCACAAGATTTGAATTCAGAACAAATAAGGGCGCTAATTGCTTTTTTTCTTTTGGGGGTGGGGGCGGTCAGGGGGCGTGGTTGATTGTAACCCTCGTCCTCTCCGAGGCAGATGGGCGTGGGAATCCCCTCGGAAAGGTGGAGCTGGTAATACATTTTGAGAAATGTCTTGGTTTTTTTCCCCCTTCAGCAGAAAATAACATTTGTTTTTGTTGTGTTTAAGGCAGAGTTTAAATTAATTTAACCCAGTGACACATGTTCAGAGACTAAGCACGCAGCTAAATAATTCCTGGGAATAAACTGCTCAGGAACCAAGTCCATTAATTTACGGCTCTCGTGATGCTGACAGATGTGAGGGCCGGAGGAGGACCTACAAATATTAACATAAAACAAATTTGCTTTATTCTTCTTCATATTTCTTCTTCATCCCAACTCAAGCTCACCCAAGGCTCCTTCTCTAATTATCCATGAGGTCAGTAAGCAAAATTGGGCAGGAGCTGGGAGATCAATACAAATTACCCCTGAGCAAACCAGTGCTGACAGCTGGAATCGCAGCATATGTTTACCCAAAATCAGGCAATTTATCTTAATATCAGCAAAGTAATGCAGTGCAGGTGAAAGGTCAGGCAATCTCTCCCCCTCATAATTACCCAGTTCTAAAACAGGAAAGTGGTATTGATTGGCCTGGCTCGCTGCTCTGTGACTGGACGTGCAGAGCCGTGGCCTGGCTCGGCCGGGCGCTCCTTGTAAGCTCCACACACGGACTGTGTATTAGATGTGCAGAGGGCCGTCTGTTTTCTCCTCCAGTTGTAGACTGTGCTGGGGAAGCCTGGGCGACTCCCCTTCTTGCCCCGGTGTGGGGTGGGAGGTTCTGGGGGGTTTCACCCGCAGAAGTCTGCCGGTCGGTTCCACCGACGGCAGCTGCTCCCAGAGGCACAGGGGTGGGCCACCCCACCCTCAGTGATCAAAGCGCCCCCACCCTGAACTGAGGACACAGGGCCTCTTCTCCTAAGTCTTCCGTGTAAATCCTTCGGGCTTCCCTAGCGAAGCCCCCGTCGGGATTTCCAGCTGCAACCGCAGCCACCCCCCCCCACCCCTCGCTGAGTCTGGCCTGTCGAGACCCGCGGTTGGACCGAGATACACGTCCTCTCCCAACGTCCAGCCTTGCTCTCTGCGGGGCGCTCCAGACATGGCCTTGGGCTGCAGTGGAAGCGAGCGGGGCCCTCTCGTTTCTACTGCTTGGGCATCTTTCCTGGTTCTAGAAGGAGAATATCAATCCGGCTGAAACATCAGGGGTGTCTCTTCCAGAATGAGCGGGTGCGGTTATCACAAGTCATAAAGCCCCCGAAAGCTTCTGCATTAGAGCGCCTATCACCTGTCAGGGCATTTGCATGAAATCAATAGCGGCCGCCCATCTCTCTGTTCGGACCACTTTTCACTGGGCCGGTTCATTAAGTCCAGCAGGCATGGCGGCGAGCTGGGGGGAGGAGGGCCCTGGCCTCTGCGAGGACACCGGGCCTCCTTTCCTGTCCCCTGGTCGGGAGACATGGAATCCTTTCGGGGCCCGCTGGCTGGGTGAGGCCCGTCCGCCCGGCCTGCAGTTTTCCTGACACCCTCGTCCCGGCCCAGGCAGGGACATGACAAATTGTCCCCCAAGTCTCCCCTGACAGCTTCTGATGATTAATGGTTTGATTATGAAGTGGTTTTACACATACAGAATTTACATCACAGAGAGTTAGGGATTTTTGCCGTGTCACACACGCCGAGGCATTTCGAAGAGCTTTACTATTTGCAAAGAAAAAGGAGGGCAGAGCCACAGCAAAAGCCGTGTCATGTAAAATCAATATGTCGGATCAATGCTTTATTAACAAGAAAATGTCTTACTTCACATTCCTGTGCGGACCTTTGTCTCCGCGGCGTGTATGATGGAATGTCAGACCACACCGCGGTCCTCGACTTCCGGGCGGCGGCCGCGCTGACGAGACCCGCCGAGGGTGCTGACACCCGCGCCCGAGCACTCGAGGATAACGGTGACCAATTATTCCGAAAGCGCCTTCAAAGGCGGCCTCTAACCCTGCTCCTCGGAGCCGCCGCCTTTGTGTTCCCCGCGCTCCGCGGACCCGCTGAGTCGGGTGGTGTTAATCATCAAATTACCCGCTGACTAATGAGTGATGGCCCGAATTGCGGGCTGAGTAATGAATAGACGGCGGCGGGTCTTGTTAGTCTCAGAAAAGCCCCCTGATTTATGCCACGCCGAGCGCCGTGGCGTTGCTCCCCGGAAAACGGTATCTACATCAAGAAGTAATGTACTCCAATAAGTATTTTCATCTTAACTCGCGTCCCGGCCCCCGGGCTCAGTTTCTGTTGGAGTCGGGCAGAGCCATAATAAAGCCCAATGGCTCCTTATAAAGCTTGTTAAACACAGAGGCTGCGGTCCGACCGAGCCTGGCCGTGATTCATGCACTGTACACAGCGCGTGGGCCGCTGACTTATGGCCGCGCACAGTTCATAGTCAAAATTACAATTTGAGGGATAAAAAGATTAATTACTATTTGTGGCCGGCAATTTCGTGGGGCTGGGTGGAATGGTAGTGCCCGCATCCGTCTGCAGTCAGCCATTCACAGATTATTACAGCTTTGCAAGAGTAAGTGCTCCTCCTGCCTGGTTTGTGCTCAGGCAATATGCTAGACAGAAAAGGACCACAGGGATAAATCTGAAGCTAGCAATAGCTGGACATATGTCATAATTGCCAGGTTCCCATAAATCCCCGGCCGGTGTGGAAGGCCTCGAGTGAGGTAGACAGTGATCGCAACCGCGGTGATGGCTGTATGGCCCAGAGACTGGCAACTTCTTGACTGCACGCCCATTTCTACAATATATTGAGTGCCCTTTGACTTTCTCCCAGTCTAATTATAGATTAAAAATAATCCTCGCTTTTATGTGCAAAAGAAAAAGGGAAAGCCTGTTCCTCAGGACAGAACTGGGGTTCGGGGGGGCTTGCCTTCCAGAGTGTTAGAAAAGGAGACTCACACGTTTATTTGTAAACGTGCAGTAAACGGGTAATGGATGACATAAAAGTAATTAACCTGACCTGCATTTCTGTGTCCCGTTCCAGCCCTTAATGAACCAACCATAGATTACGGCTTTCAGAGGTTGCAGAAAGTGATCCCGAGACATCCGGGTGATCCCGAAAGGTTACCCAAGGTTAGTAAAAGGGCAAGTGGCGGCTGGTTCCGGTTTGGGGTAGTGGGTGCTCTGGGAAGGGGGGCTTCCAGACACCCCAAACCCTCGCCCGCGGCCCAGCCAACAGGTGTGGGAGCCGCCCCGGCTGGGAGCGGAGGTGGGCGGATGGGGGCCAGAGGGGCCGCACCATCTCCATTTGTGTTTCGTCTCTGTGGGCCCCTATTTTTAAAGGAGGAAAAGAAAGGCTTCTCGGATGGCACATATTTTGGATTCTGCAAGGGGGACATAAACTTCCTCGTAATGAAATAGTTCAATTAAACATTTTCCACTCCAGTAGCCCGGGCTGATTTCAATCTAGGCAGCCCCAGTCTGATCTGTGATTACTTGACTCTTGTTTTCCTTTCATTTTCTAAAGCTCGATTCAGTTTAATCTTTTGTTTACAAAGCTTTTGTTATAAGTCCCTGACTTAGCAGGCTAACAAATGAAGTCCACATATTAATATCTGGGGGACTTTTCATTTAAATTCAACAAAGACAAACGTTGGTCTGCTGTTTATGCACACGCCACATATCACAGGAATTTCATTTTGATGTATAACATTAAAGATAAGTCAAGCTTATAATTTTCCCTCTCCTTTGATGTAGTTTTGT
>SJYQ01000377.1:108807-176538 GCA_006410935.1 Redunca redunca
GCAACACCCCCGCACACACGGGCATGATGGGCGTCAACTCGTTCAGCAGCCAGCTAGCAGTCAACGTCTCAGAGACGTCACAAGCCAACGACCAAGGTACGCCACGCGGGGCCCCCTGCCCTGGATGCCCAGATGGGGTGCCCGGTGGGGTCGGGGGCAGCGCCCCGGGCTCGGCAGCTCCGCTCAGAGAGGCCCCTGGCAGGGGCTGCTCAGACAAGTCAGAAACAGAGGCAGCAGCTGCTGCCATGCAGCTTGCCGGGCTTTGCTAGGCATCGCCTGGGATCCAACCTGAAGTGGCTGTGTTTCCCTAGGAGGGCTGGGAGGAGCCGTAGGGTGGCCTCGGTGCAGGGAGCCAGGGGCCCTGCCTGGATGCGCCGCATGGTGAGGGGATTGGTTCCTGAGCTTGGAAGGAGTTTGTGGGGCGGAGTGCCCTTCCCATTCCTCCCCCTTCACCGTGTCTGTTTTCGGCGCCTCTCAACTCTGCACAGGCTGTCGTGTGAGAAAAGACCTCCTGACAGGCTGCCTGGCCCCCATGCACCCTCATCCTGGAGGGGCGTGACGGGCCCCTCCTGCCTGAGACGGGAGCGAGGCTTGGGCTCCCCGCCGCTCGCCCCACCCTCCATGCCGACAGAAATAGCAACCGTAGCCACAGAGACCCCAAAACGGCCTTTCCTGGGGGGTTATGGCCACCCATAAGCTCTCCTTGTCAGCCGTGGCATGTGAAGGGCCTGCAGAGGCTGGAAGTTCAGCTAGTGGGGGGTGGGGTGCAGCCCAAGGCTGGAAGTTCACCCAGCGCTGGGGTGGGCAGCCCAAGGCTAGAAGTTCACCCAGCGCTGGGGTGGGGTCCAGCCCAAGGCTGGAAGTTCACCCAGCGCTGGGGTGGGCAGCCCAAGGCTGGAAGTTCACCCAGCGCTGGGGTGGGGTGCAGCCCAAGGCTGGAAGTTCACCCAGCGTTGGGGTGGGCAGCCCAAGGCTGGAAGTTCACCCAGCGCTGGGGTGGGGTGCAGCCCAAGGCTGGAAGTTCACCCAGCGCTGGGGTGGGGTGCAGCCCAGGAATCTCGCTGTGGGTAATCGCTTCTACAGAGAGACGTGAAAGCAGCCGAGGGTTAGATCGAAGTGTGTGCGTGCGCAGGCCGGCTGCTGAGGCCGCTGGAGACGGGCCAGGGCCAGGATGCTCAGCCAGGGCTTGGCGTGGCAGAGGTCGTCAGAGCTGGCGAGAGGCGCTGGGGCTGGAGGAACGCAAACGGTCGTTTTGTAGTGGTTGATAGGCGATGGAGGCTTGCGGGGAATGCCCCCCCCAGTGTCTCTCCCTGATAATAACATTGTTTTTGGCCGGGGGGGTCCAACAGTCGGCTACAGTCGCAACACGAGCAGCGTGTCCCCGCGAGGATACGCGCCGAGCAGTACTCCCCAGCAGTCCAATTTCAGCACAGTCAGCACTAGCATGAACGGATACGGAAGTGGCGCCATGGCCAATCTAGGGGTCCCGGGCTCGCCTGGATTCCTTAATGGCTCCTCCGCCAACTCTCCCTACGGCAGTAAGTGTCTGTTTTTGTCACGCGTCATCACACAGATTCATATGCGCTGCAGTCACGTGTGTGCGTTGCTTGGATGTTCTGTGGTGTGAGCTGCTGGAATAAAAGGAAGGGTGGCTCTGGAGGCTGGGCGTCCGCGTGGCCGCCGGAAGCGGGCCGGAAGTGGGCCCCGCGTGGTCACACGGCGAAACCCACACTGAATCGGCACCAAACCGGGGCTGCCCAATTGGAACCCAAAGTCCACGCAAGCGTTAGATGATGCCTGTTGTCCCGAGAGTGGCCGAGCCAGAGACATCTCATGCTTGCTCTGTGGCCCGAGGCTCCAGGCCCGGCCCGGAGCCTCTGTCGTGTGGCCGCGGCCGCGTCGCGCGTCCTGACATGTTTGCTTTGTTACAGTAGTGCCGTCCAGCCCCACCATGGCAGCCTCTTCGGTCACCCTCCCTTCAAACTGTAGCAGTACACACGGCATTTTCTCATTCTCACCTGCCAATGTCATCTCTGCAGTGAAACAAAAGAGCGCCTTTGCGCCCGTGGTCCGGCCCCAAGCCTCCCCTCCTCCTTCCTGCACCAGCGCCAACGGGAACGGACTGCAAGGTGAGGGCGCACGCCGGCTGCACGCTGCGGCCTGGGCAGCCCCCCGGGGCCCTGCGGGTCTCTCCCTGGGGGCGGGAGCTCTGGCCTGCCCCCCGCCCGCCTGGGCCCCTGGCAGGGCAGCCCTGGCCGTTGCATGCTCTCCTTTGTCCCCACCGGGCGACACAGCCCCCCAGCCCCCACTGGGTGTGCCTAGGAATGACCCCCGCTTGATCAGCCCCTGCAAGCAGAGGCTTCCTCTTGGTTGATAAAATCCATTTCCCCATCCTTCTGAGACGACTTCCATGTCCTCGTGGTAAAAGCAGCCCATGCCCGCAGGGAGTGGAAAACCACAGGGAAAGCAAACAGGCCGCGGTGGTGGCCGTAGGGCCCACATTCTGCCCTGCGGAGCTGGCAGCCCCCCTTGCCCGTGGGACAGCCTCAGGCCTGGGTGGCGGGCCGTGGTGCTGCCTGCAGCCCCCGCCTGACCTAGGCCTGCCCGCACGGTCCCGAGCCTTGATTCTCAGCCCAGTCTAACAGACCGCGGGGCCCCCGAGGCCGTGCTGTCCTTGGAGACCCGGGGCTGTGCCTGAGCCAGCGTTGGACAGGAGTTGGTCTCTCGGGTGACTGCTCTCAAAGACTCCAGAGGGAGCAGGGCCCGCCGAAGGGCCGCGGGAGGCCCCGCCTGGCACGGCTGCCTGCAGACAGGGCTGCACAGTGCCTGCCTAGTGCCGGGGCCCTCTGGGCAGTGGCAGGCGGGGCCGTGTGTGGGCCCCCAGGCCTCGTGAGCTTGCAGGCGGCTCCTGGTGAGTGACTGAGGCCCACAGGCCCCGAGATTGAGTGGCCGCCATCTGGCCTCTTTCAGACACCTCCTTTGGTATATGCTCCTCCCGGTGAAAACCAAATCCAGTTACTCCTTTAAAAAAAACTAAACCCATTCAACCAGTATTTACTGAGCGCCTACTATGTGCCAGGCTCTCTGCTGGGTGCTGAGGACGCTACCGTGGAGAAGACAAACTGGCCCTTTTGTGAAGTCGGTGGCATATTTCACTTTGATGAACTAATGCTCAAAAAAGGAACTGGAAAGGTATCCGTGATTTGAAATAATTGTCTGCACCACACCTGTTAGCGTGAGAGGGTCGCCCAGCCCCAAAGGGCCGCCGACTGGCCTGTGAGCCGGCCGCGGTCCCCAGAGCACAGGGGCGAAGGGGCAGGTGGCCGGGTGCGTGGCCCTGCCCACCGTCCATGTGGCGCCAGGGCCCACCGAGCGGTGGCACCGCATAAGCTGTGTGTACACACACGGGCCTTCCAAACCATGAAGTTGTAACGGTGAGTCGGAGATAAATTAATATTGTTGAAATTAATGAACTGAGAAATTGAAGCTCCCATCACTACATGAACCAAATGTATTAATATGTGATACATAAATTAATGAGAATAATCACTCTTGACAAAAATTAAACAACACTAAAGTTAAAAGGGTTTAGATTACCTTTGCACCAGGAGTTCACTGGGAAGCATCCTTGTACTTGGCATCTCGGCACAAGTTCTCTCTCTGTTCCAAGAAGAGAAGGACTCGCTCCCTACACGCGGAGCTGTCACTGTGTCTTGTCAGGGCCCTTGGGCTCGCAATTGCAAACCAGGTGGGCTGTGGTGGCTTTGATCTCGGCCAGCCCGCGACTCACCATTACGATACGGAGCGGTCAGCAGCAGGTCCAGGGCAGGGGCTGAGAGCAGAGGGGAGCCCGAGGCATGCCCAGTCCACGTAGGGAGTGAGAGTGGGGCCCGGCTGCCCCCCGGCCCAAGATCCGGCCATGGCTGGCATCACAGGAGTGGCCGGGTTGGCGTACCTCTGTCGACAGAGGTGGCCTCGGGGGGCCCGGGCCTCTGTCTGCCAGAAGCCAGCCACCAAGGTGTGTGGGCGGCAGCCCCTTCGCACGCAGAAGGCCAGAAGCCTTTCCCTTTGCCACGAGAGGTCTTTGAGGAGAGGAGCCTGGGGGGGGGGGTCCTGTCCCCACGTGCACCCCCACCCCGTGAAGTAGGTGCCCTTAACTAAGCCCACGGCTGGTTAGTGGAGGGCTGTGCAAAGCCACTGTCCCGTTGACCAAAGCCCAGGGAGGCCCCCCGCGCCTGGTGAGGGGTGCCCCTGACCTGCCCCCTCTCTCTTGCAGCTATGTCTGGGCTGGTAGTCCCGCCCATGTGAGGGGCGCTGTTTACCTGCCGCCAAGCAGCGTCCAGGATGGACTTCAGGGGACACGTCAGGACACACGAGGTGCTGACGGGACGGTGTCTTCAGCGCGTCAGCAGCGGCCGAAATGCTACAAGAGACTTTGTTTAAAGATTTTATTTAAACTATTAAGAGTCAACGAGCAAACAGCCTACTCCTTCATGAACAATTCCATTTTCCTGACTGAACTTTTCTCATATTTTCACACTTCTCAGTCCTGAAGAATAAGGAGAACAAAGCGACGCCTATTTTGTATAAAGTTTCCGACTCCGTCTTGGCTATGTCTAGTACTTGCTATGTGTTGGGAGAAACTTTGTGAATGCACCATTTTGATGATCATAGAACACTGATGAAAAACGCCTCCAGACATTTTTCTGTACTCATACTTAGATTCACAATGGTTGTGTATCTCTATAATGTGAAATATTTTTTTGTGGTGACAAAAGGGGGCCAAGGAGGTCTGAGCCATCAAACTGGAAGAGAGGAAGACTATATGGTTAGGAGAACTGGGGTGGCAGGGTGGGGGGAGGGAGGGTTTATCATTGCTTAACTTCATCTTAATGAAATGAAACTTTGTAACTTATTGTAGTTAGAAATTGTACCTTTGATATTGAATTCTCTTGCCTTCAACAAGCACACTGACAGAGAAAAAGAAATGCTACTGTCTGTTGGTTAAAATACCCCCACTGCTAGCGCTTCCTGTCCAGCAAGTGTGGTCTGCGGCATTTTTTCACCTTTTGCTAGCACTGTATACTATTGCATCTTAGGCTACTGTGAGGTCTATGTTTCTTGTACCGGAAGTTGTCCTTTTGACTTCTAGATCCTTCTTCCCTGATGTGTTTTGTATGTGGTTATAAAATTGTAGACTTTTGTGATTTTGCCAAAGTTGTAGCTAAATATTTATACACTTGTCTTGAATTTTTTTCAGATCCACTTAAATATTTAGAGAGAGGAAAAAAGTTTTATTCCTTATGCGTCTTATAAGGAATAAAATGGTCTCCATTCAACACTTACTTTTCCATGAACACTTGCTGTTGCTAAGGGACTTTATTTTGTAACATATCAATTATAAATATTGTATTTATCTTCGAGATTTTGTACATTGCTTTTCCTGCCGTTTTCGGTTCCGTTTCCTTGTCTGTGTTGGTTTTCAATCATGGCCTGGTGTGTGATGCTGGAAGAGCACTCAGCCAAGAACTGTCTGTCTGATCCGTTCTGTTCAGTGACCAGCGTCCTTGCATTTCATTTGTGCTTCCAGAATTTGCTATTGTTTAGACTTTCCGTCCTTTTTTTTTAATTTTGAGGAAAAGTCAAATTCATTGTTTATTTTTATATTATTTTTTAAGTTATCTGAACAAATACTTTTGAAGAAAAAACAACTTTGTTGTACAGTCCAAGCAGAGACGGTGCCGCCCGGCTGTGAGTCCTGGTAGAGCCCGTGCAGGTGGGACGGCCACGAGAGGCGACACCGTCTGGGGCGGCGTCCTTCTTCCCTTATTATTTTTTTTTGTAGAATGTAAAAAGTCATTTTAGCTGCCACCCATGACTTTGCCACATAGCTGAACCGTGTTTACTGGAAAAATTCAGAGGCCTAAAGTTTAAAATAAAATTTACTTCTGATGTTTTAATTAAAATGTTTGCCACATTAACTTCTCTGATGCCTTAAAAGTGGACTTCTTTAAAGAACCTTTGTGCTATCTTCTCACAGGCTTACACCACGATTGTTGATCAAGATTTCATTTGGAGATTTACGGTGACACACACACACAAGCGTGCACACACGCAAACACACACAAGTGTGCACACACGCAAGCACACACACTCAAGCACAAGCCCCACGAGCCCATCACTGCTCTTTGCACGTGGGTCTGCTGTGTCCGGCGTCCTCCTGAGCCCACCCCAGACTCAGAGGCCCCAGGGGACCCATAACCACCCCCTTGTCCAGAACTCCCTTTTAACAACGCCTTTCCTGTGGTCAGACCCCAGCAGCCACTGTCTATACTTTCTGAACTGGAATGACCTCCTTCCGACACTGTCCCTGTTACTGCCAAACCCGCGGTGAGACCCGGAGGGGCGTTTTCTTTTCCCTTTTTGGACGCAGCACAGCCAACACTTTGCAGCAGAAATCAAATCTAAAACAAAAAGGAGGGACTTCTTAAATTTCTCTTGAGAAAGACCAAAACAAAACCATGCCAGACTTGAAAGTGTTCATTTGCGGGACTAAATGGAAGAATTGGAATATCCTGGAGGCCAGTGGTCACACTCTGGCCCCGTGACCGGCCTGAGGAGTCACTTTGGAACTCACCTGCCTCCATTTTATTTTGTATACGTAAGGGTTTGACCTAAAAACGAGCTCATGTGTACACATTAGGGACATCTGTGAGTCTGCTCACCCCGTACTTGGGTAGGGTCAGAGTACCTGGTCGCCCTCACAGCGTCGTCTCGAAACCGAGCGCTCCACTAAATGCTAGATTTTACTGTTGAAGACCCTACAATAAGATTGTTTTATCTGTACATTTTTTTCCAGATATTTAACTGTATAAAATGTTCATTTTACACGATATTTAATTAAAGTATTTCTTGTCTGTGAATTTCACTTTGGGTAACTTGATCTGTTTTGATTGTTAGAACGGCTGGCTCGACATGCAGCACTGACAGTGGGTTGGGGGTCGTTTGCGTACCCTGGATTCCAGAGCGCTCTCGGCCGAGATAAAAACAGTTCGTACAGGAGCCTGCTCCAGGGCTGTCTGCCTCAGGTGCTCATCTGGGCTGCACAGAGAGGCTCTTGCAGGGGTGCAGATGGCGCTGGCCCCGGGGCCAGCAGTCTGCAGGCCGCATGCCCCCTGGAACATCTGAGCATGGCTGGGTGGGACCCAGGGCCATGGCGGCCCATAGACAGCCTCAAGGCTCGCAGGGGCTCGGTCACCCCTGCCCCCAGCCCAAGCCCTCTGACCTCAGCCCCTGCTCCTGAACTGGAGGCCTGGCAGTGGAGAGCCAGGGCTCTGGCCACTCGGGACACAAGCTCCTCTGTCCCTGTCATCAGGCCGGGACAAGGTCCAGCTCGAGGCGCTGTGGGCAGACACCCTGAACCGTGACCGAGGGGATCAAGGCCAGGCCCACGCCAAGCTGTGGAGACCCTGTGTACTGCCCTGCCTCCAGGCCGCACGCAGGGGCAGCCAAAGGCGCGGGCAGTGATGCGGCGTGCGGCAGCACCGGGGTTCTGATGTTCGCAGCCCTGTTTGGCTCCTGTGCGTCTTGGGTGCCCCGTCTCCATCTCATTTTGCATTTTTCATTTTCTCCTCAATGAAAGACTGGCTTTGCATGTTTTGGCTTGCAGCTCTCCAACACATACACGTAAGTGTGATCCAAATTAGTACTCACAAATGTCATCTTAATTACTTGTTCTGCCGAACAAAACAGGGAACAATTATTCAAAACATAAAGAAACTTGTGAATACCTTTTTTTTTTCCTGTCAATGACAATCACTTTCCTTTGACTGCGTTCTTGTTTCAGCCTTAAAGAGACAGCGAAGAAGGGGGCTCGTGGGGCACAGGCTGCAGGCAGCCCCTCTGCCGCGTGCTGGGGACGACATCACCCCCTGGCTCTGAGCTGGTGCCAGGGATGCCCGCTCAGGGGTGGGCTAGGGGCCGCCTCCCAGAGCTGCCTGCTGGGGCCTGGCAACCTGGGGGAGGGAAATTACTTCATGTTTGTGTTCTGAATCCGAACTGAGAGCTGCATTCTCTCCAAATGTGTGCCAATTATTGTCAGGCCGCCTTCCAGGGTCTTCCAAGCTTTTAAAGATTATTCAAAGCACTTGAAATGGGCTTCAATCTAATGCCTCATTTCATTGCATTAAACAGCCTAGTTAATAAAGAATCGATATATTCAAAGGGCAAGGTTATCTTTTGTCTATAAGGGGTGGTGTCATTCTGAACCTTTTATAGTTCAGATGCTGAAAAAGACCTCATGAAATCCATACTCATCAAGTGGGTCAACAGGAGCAATAAAGAGGGCCCTGAAAGGAAGGAACGCCCGCCCTCCTCTAAAACAACTCAGGCCTTATCTCCCCACTCGGCACCCGAGCAGTCCTCAGAAAATGTCAATTTCTCATCAAGACAAGAGGCTTCGATGATCACTTTTTCCAGAGAATACACACAATTAAGAGGATGCTGGGGGGGGGGCGGGCGGCTGCGGCGGCAGTCTGTGGCTCCTTCTGTCCCCATGAGCCGCGCGCTCCCGCCCGGCAGATAATAAGAGCTGTTGATAACTCGAGTGTCAATATGCCCAAGAGCAGGTTTTGAATGTGAGTCCTTGTGCTCCCCGGCCCGGCCGATCCCAGGCCCTGATAACCGCGCAGCTGCCAACGGACACTGGCGGGGGGGCCGCCAGGCCTGGCCCTCACAATTAATGCGATGAGCAAATCACACAAAGGGCTGGCCGCTTTAGGCGCGCTGAGACAATCCTCGCTTTACCCTTCAAGGGTTCCTTTTATGTTGGAATAAGGTTGCTTTTAATGAAATTTAAACTCATCAGAGGAAATCAAAAACCTCCAATCAGATTACAAATTGATTTTTTGGTCATTTGTCATTCCCAGCGCAGGGCTGTGCGTTTCGCAGGGAGTGGCCGCTGACGTGGGGCTGGGGAGCCACAGGCACCTGGGGTAGGCCCCGGGCCTGGGGACAAGCGCTAGCGGCCTCTGGCCCGGGTGGACTGGGGCCCGGTCTCCCTGCCGCCCGGGTTTGGCCACGGTGGACCCCTGACGGCAGCGGGTGGCGTCTGCTCAGTGGAGGCTCAGCCCAGGGACGCCCGCGGCCCTGGGCCACAGTGGTTTCCAGGCTCACTCTGAACTTTCCATGGTTCCAGTGCTGAGAAAGACCTAACGGAACCTGTACGTACGGTGCTTAGGCAGTTGTGATCCTCTGACGGCAGCCAACAGGGCCGCGTTCTCCTGGGGCCACAGTGAGCGTGGGTCTGTCCCCGTCCGGCTGTGTCTGCTCTGGACCAGCCCGTGAGGAGCCCCGTGGGCCCTGCAGGCCCTGCACCTGAGGGTGGAGAGGAAACACGTCAGGCCTTCTCGCCTGGCCCAGACCGCTCACTTCCGGGGAGAGCCTGTCCGGGGCCGCAGGGGGTTCACCCAGGGAGCCGTCCACAGTTGCCGCCGTGGCCTCCCAAGGGAGCTCCTGTGGCACCGGAAGGACTCTGGGTTTTTCGAGGGGGAGGCAAGGCCGAGCTTCCCTCCCTCCCCACTGCTGGCATCAAGGGCACCAGGCTGAGGCTGCAGGGTGCCCCTGGGCATCGTGGACTTTGTGTGAGCCCCGAAGGATGGGCCCGGGTAGGCACTACTTCAGGAGGGACGTGAACGTCATTTTCGACTCAAGTTCCTCGAAAGCCGCTGCTTCTAACCCCAGGGGACGCTGTGCCCACACCCCACCCACACGTGCCCCTGAGGGTCGGGGATGCCTGGCCCTGCTCCCGCTGGTGACCAGGGCTCATCACTGGATCTCGTTCTGCTCTCTCGGGTGACAACAGCGCAGCCCAGAGAGGGCAGGTGACCAGCCCAAGGTCACCAGGCTGGAAGGACCAGGGCCAGGTGTTGAACAGTCTCCGTCTCCAAACCCTCCCCCGACCTCTTTCCGCTGATTTAGGCTGTAGAGACCTTCAGGATTAACAAGAGCGTGCGGTCTTCCGGATGGAGTGAGAACCACCACACTTCTGGCCGCATCGGGAGGACATGCGGCTCGGGGCCCTGGCTCAGCCCATCACCTGGACAGGCTGTCACACGGAAACCAGCCCGTTCAGCCGGCATCAGCCGGGGCCCGGGGCACGACCAGAGTCACTGGCTCCTGACTCGAAACCGAGGGCAGAGGCCAGGCCCTCGGGGTACAACAGCCAGGAGGCCGCCAGAGCATGGCTCCCGAGCGTGCCATCCCCGCCGTTCTTGGGCCCACGTGTGGACCCACACGGCTGGAGACACAGGACGCCCGGGCACCCTGGGCCCCCCACCCCAGCCCACCGCTGTGCTCACAGTGGCCGTGGACCCCCACCCACGCACCTGATGGTGGGGCGCCCCTCTCGCACCTGCTTCCAAGGACCGCACTCAACACTGCCTCCTTCCACGACCAGCAGGCTGACATGCGGCTACAGCTACCAGGGGAGCGAGAAAGGGTCCTGCAACAAAGGGTTTATATTCTCAACATACAATGAGCTTTTTTAAATCAATAAGACTAGATGGACGTTCTGGAGAAAAATGGGCAAATTCACACTCGGCTCACAAGGGAACAAGTGATTAGTAAGTTTGGAAAATATATTCAACCTCACTTAAAAATGCATAGCACATTAAAATAGTGAGATCAACTTTTTTTCACTTATTAAATTAGAAAAGATTTCTTGTAAAAGCTAATACTCAATCCCGTCGATGGAGAAACGGGTATTCTTAGAGAGTTGTGGAAAGGAAAGTAAACAAGTACAGCCCTTCTAGAAACAAACCTGACATTTTATCAAGAGATTCGACAACGTTCGTATCTTTTGATCCACTAATTCCACGTCTAGGAATCAGTCCTAAGGGAATTAGCATAGATAAGACAAGATTTTAAGCGCAAGACTGCTCACCGCTCTATTTATTAAAAAAAAAAATGGAAAGAACCCAACAATCTAAAAATAGGAATTCTTAGTTGAATTATGGTGTGGCTATATAATGTAATACTGTATATGCTATTAAGCTATTAAGATCATGTTTTTGAAGTACATTTAATGAAATGGTAAATACTAAAACATAAAATTAAGTTGAGCAAGCATATAATGTGGTGTATATAACAATTCAAATTTGTAAATTTCTATGTAGCGAGAAGGAAAAACATATATGTAGAAAAAATATTAGAATTATAGCAATAGCAGGCATATTTGGGAGGTGAACGTATACACGTGACACGCGTGCTTTCCAAGTTTTCTGCCAGACATGCAGGGTCCCATAGGAAATGTGTGCTGCCCAGGGTCCCGGGGAGGCAGGGGCCCCCATCCAGAGCCCAGCCGGTCGTCCTGGACCCTGAGGCCAGAGGAGCGGGTGCTGGAGCTGCAAGGCCGGGTGGACGCAGAGCAAGGCTAACGTGGAGGCAGGGACCAGAGACCCGGAAGCAGGCCCCCTGCCAGGAGCGCAGGGTTGGGGTGGGGCCCAGGGGCGGGGCCTCTGGCTGCAGGTTCCAGGGCCCTGGGGCTGAGGGAGGCCCCACCAAGCCCAGCTGGACACCCTCCCTAGCTTTCCCAGCACCCTGCGGGGCCAATACCAACTTGCCTTTGACTGGACTTCCTCAGAGGAACTTCTGTTGTTTGCATCCAAAGAATTACTGACCAAATTAGGGAAAAACATTATTTTCAAATTAGTATTATAAAACATCCGAAAGAACTTTCAAAGTATTTACTCTGATAAATGATTTAGCAAGACTGATGAGCACCAGGTCAGTTCACAGTCACGTTTCTATAACAATGGTGAGTAGCTAATGGAATTTAAAACATTGTGCAGTTTACAGTGCTGTAGAAGTATCAAAAGCTAAAAAGAAGGTCAAAGTAATGAAGATGTCTGCACAGGAAAGCATAAGATCACTGACAGAAATTTTTGAAAATATTAATAAATGAAAATACCATATTCATGGATTGGAAAACTCCATACTGAAAAGACGCCAATTCTCCCTAAAATTATCTAGAAGAAGAAAGAAAGTGAAGCCGCTCAGTCATGCTCCAACTCTTTGTGGCCCCATGGACTGTTGCCCACCAGGCTCCTTTGTCCATGAAATTTTCCAGGCAAGAGTCCTGGAGTGGGCTGCCATCTCCTTCTTCAGGGATAAGGAAAATGATCTAGAGATTCGGCGAAATCTCAGTCCCCACTCCAAATACCATCACACTGGGGGTTAGGGCGTCAACAAATGGATTCTGGGGGACAAACATTTAGTCCATAACACTATGCAAATAATTTCTTATGACAAGACGAGGCAGATAATCTAATGGAATATAACGTTAGAAGCCGCCCCCCCACGCGTGGTTACCTGATCTGTGGCGAAGGTGACGCTGCAGCGCAGTGGGGGGCTGGGCTTCGCAAAGACCTGTGCTGAGTGCACGGACACCGCCTGGCAAATGGAGTGACCCTAAGAAATGATGACTCCCCAGCAGCAAGAGAGAGAGGAACAGTTTCAGGGACAGACGGAAGAGGCAGCGTTAAAGCCAAGAAAGAGAACACCCTGGACCTCCGCATGGAAGCGGCAGTAAGATGGAGTGATGAGAAGACATCTGTCTAGGAGGTGGTAAGAGTGGGTCCTGCATGAGGGCATTTAAAAGTCAAAACAAAACTGACTCCCAGCCCCCTCCCAGCTGACTCCTTGGGTTCTTTCTCCTTGGCTGCGTCAGTTCCACAGAAGGGCAGAGAACTTGTACTCTACAGGGAGTTGGGAGAGCCGGCACTCTGGAAAGCTCAGCTGTCCAGAGCACTCCAGATGCCTTAAAAAAGACATATTAAACATCTTTATCATTGAAAGAAATTAAAAGAAAAAACCCAAATGGAAAGCATCCTGTCCATGGATTGGGCAATACTGGTAACACGACAGTCCCCCTGACCGATCTACAGATTCAGTGCGGCCCCCATCGGAACACAGCTGGCTTCTTTGTAGAAACTGGCAGCAGATCCTAAAGCTCACACGGTGCTGATTTCACGGACTGAAAACAGCCAACCATCTCGCCAAAGGACAATGCTGGAGGATTCCCACTTTCCTATCTCAGAACTTACTACAAAAAACCGAAACCCAGACAGCGTGGGGAGGGGCTCCTCTCGCGGCTCAGTGATACAGAATTCACCTGCCAGGGCGGGAGGCAGCTTCGGTTCCTGGTCTGGGAAGATCCCACAAGCCTGGAGCCGCTAGGCCTGTGCCTCCGAGCCCTGGAGCCGCAGCTACTGAAGTCCACACACTCGCGAGCCTGTGCTCCACACAAGAGAAGCCGCTGCAGCGAGAAGCCTGCACACCGCAGAGAGCAGCCCCCACTCATCGCAACCAGAGGAGCGTCTGTGCAGCTACGAAGACCCAGCACAGCCAAACACAAAGGGAAAGGCAGCATGGCGCCGGCTCAGGATAGACTTACAGAGCAACGGAACAGAGTCGACACTGACCCTACACGTCAATGGCCATCTGATTTTCAAATGGGTGCCAAGACCACTCAGTGCAAAACGGTCAACAGGAAAGCGCAAAGTGCAAGAATCAAAGTGGACTCCGACCTCAGCCCACAGACAAGCATTAAGCCGAAATGGATCAGAGACCCAAATGTAAGAGCTGAAACTATAAGACTCTCAGAAGAAAACATATTTGACACTGGAGGTGACACTTTGGCAACTGTACAAGACACAATAGATGTGACACATCTTAGATGGGAGGCCAAAAACATGAGTCCCCAAAGGAAAAAACAGATACCCTGGACTTCATCAAAACTAAAAATGCCTGTTTCAAAAGACAGTATCAAGAAAGCAAAAAGACAACCAATGGGAGAGACTACTTGAACTCATATATCTGATCAGGGACTTGTATTCAGACTAAACAAAGAGCATTTTAGTCACTCAGCCATGTCCGACTCTTTGCAACCCCATGGACTGCAGCACACCAGGCTTCCCTGTCCATCACCAACTCTTGGACCTTACTCAGACTCATGTCCATTGAGTCGCTATCCAATCATCTCACCCTCTGTCGTCCCCTTCTCCTCCCGCCCTCAATCTTTCCCAGCATCAGGGTCTTTTCAGATGAGTCAGTTCTTCTCATCACATGGCCAAAGTATTGGAGCTTTAGCTTCAGTATCAGTCCTTCCAATGAGTATTCAGGACTGATTTCCTTTAGGATGGACTGGTTGGATCTCCTTGCAGTTCAAGGGACTCTCAAGAGCCTTCTCCAACACCACAGTTCAAAAGCATCAATTCTTCGGCGCTCAGCTTTCCTTATGGTCCAACTCACATCCATACATGACTACTGGAAAAACCATAGCTTTGACTATATGGAACTTTGTTGGCAAAGCAATGTCTCTGCTTTTTAATATGCTGTCTAGGTTGGTCATAGTTTTTTTCCAAGGAGCAAGCGTCTTTTAATTTCATGACTGCAATCACCATCTGCAGTGATTTTGCCCCCTCCCCAAAGTCTGTCAGTGTTTCCATTGTTTCCCCATCTATTTGACATGAAGTGATGTGATCAGATGCCATGATCTAAGTTTTTTAAATGTTGAGTTTTAAGTCAGCTTTTTCTCTCTCCTCTTTCACTTTAATCAAAAGACTCTTTAGTTCCTATTCTTCACTTTCTGCCATAAGGGTGGTATCATCTGTGTATCTGAGGTTATTGATATTTCTCCCTGCAATCTTGGTTCCAGCTTGTGGCTTCATCCAGTCCAGCATTTCACAGATATACTCTGCATATAAGTTAAATAAGCATGGTGACAATATACAGCCTTAAAGTACTCCTTTCCCAATTTGGAACCAGTCCATTGTTCCATGTATGGTTCTAACTGTTATTTTTTGACCTGCAAACAGATTTCTCAGGAGGCAGGTAAGGTGGTCTGGTATTCCCGTCTCTTTAAGAATGTTCCAGTTTGTTGTGATCCGATCCACACAGTCAAAGGCTTTAGCATAGCTAATAATGCAGAAGTAGATGTTTTTCTGGAATTCTCTTGCTTTTTCTATGATCCAACGGATGTTGGCAATTTGATTACAAACATTTACAAATAATAAAGGGCTTCCCAAGTAGCTCAAATGGTAAGCAATCTGCCTGCAATGCCAGAGACCTGCTTGGGTTTGATCCCTGGGTCAGGAAGCTCCCCTGGAGAAGGACATGGCAACCCACTCCAGTATTCTTGCCTTCAGAATCCCATGGACAGAGGAGCCTGGTGGGCTATTGTTCATGGGGTTGCAAAGTCAAATAAAGACAAATCACTCAGTTTAAAAATAGGCAGATGATCTGAAGAGACACTTAAAATAAACTATATTTAAAGAAAATATACAGATGGCCAATAAACACATGAAAAGATGCTCAACACCCCTAGTCATCAGTCCAGCTCAGTTCAGTCGCTCAGTCATGTCCGACTCTTTGTGACCCCATGAATTGCAGCACGCCAGGCCTCCCTGTCCATCACCAACTCCCGGAGTTCACTCAGACTCACGTCCATCAAGTCAGTGATGCCATCCAGCCATCTCATCCTCTGTCGTCCCCTTCTCCTCCTGCCCCCAATCCCACCCAGCATCAGAGTCTTTTCCAATGAGTCAACTCTTTGCATGAGGTGGCCAAAGTACTGGAGTTTCAGCTTTAGCATCATTCCTTCCAAAGAACACCCAGGGCTGATCTCCTTCAGAATGGTCTGGTTGGACCTCCTTGCAGTCCAAAGGACTCTCAAGAGTCTTCTCCAACACCACAGTTCAAAAGCATCAGATCTTTGGTGCTCAGCCTTCTTCACAGTCCAACTCTCTCACCCATACACGACCACAGGAAAAACCATAGCCTTGACTAGATGGACCTTAGTCGGCAAAGTAATGTCTCTGCTTTTGAATATGCTATTTAGGTTGGTCATAACTTTTCTTCCAAGGACTAAGCGTCTTTTAATTTCATGGCTGCAATCACCATCTGCAGTGATTTTGGAGCCCAAAAAATAAAGTCTGACACTGGGAATGCAAATCAGACCCACAGTAAGCTTCCACTTCATGTCCACTGGGATAGCTGTAATGAAAACATCAGACAATAACAAGTGTTGATGAGGATGTAGAGAAACGAGAACCCTTACATACTGCTGGTGGGAATATAAGATGGTGCAGCCAGTTAAAACAGTCCAGAGGTTTCTGAAATGGTTAAAAATAGAGTTGCCAGTATTTCCACTCCTAGGGACACACCCAAGAGAAATGAAAACGCATGCAAAAGTTTCACGTGAACATTTATAGCAGCGTTATTCAAAAGAGCCAAAAGGTGTAAATCACCCAATTCCATTATGAATGGATTTTAAAAATCTGGCATATTCATACAATGCAGTATTATTCAGGCATAAAGGGAATGAAGCCCTGACTCATGCTGCAACACAGACTTTGAACACACACACTGTGCTAAGAAGCCAGTCACAAAAAAACACGTTGTGTGTTTCCATTTGTAGGAAATGCCCAGCACAGGTAAATCCACGCAGATGGAAAGTAGATTAGTGATCGCTTAGAGTCGGGGGACATGGGATTAGGGGATGATAGTTAAAGAAGCATGGGGGTGTTCTTTCTGAGACGAGACAAATGTTCTAAGGTTGACTAAGGCGATGTCTGTTCACATTTGTGAGTGTACTGAAAACCATTGGGCTGTACATTTTAAATGGGCAAATTGTATGGTGTGTAAAGTATTTCTCAGTAAACTGTTATAAGAAAATCTTGTGGTTTTATCAAAGCATTTTTTAAAAAAATCAACATTGCTTCCCATGGAGAACTGCTCTGAAGGTTTTTGGTTTTCTGGGGAAACTATTTCCTGGAGAAAGCTGCTAGGATTTGAGTCCCATGTCTGTACGTGGGAGCCACCAGAGCCCTTGTAGCCTTGGCCGAGTGCGGTGAGGGCCCCTGCCAGCCACCTGCCCCCAGGAGGGGCTGCTTGGTGTCCACACACCCTAGAAGGGGAAGGCTGTCACGAGACCCTACTCGGCATCTCCTGGCTGGGGTGAGGCTGGTGAGAGCCAGGCCCCCGCCCCGATGCCCGCCCTACCTGGCCCAGGTGGGGCGCCTGCCACAGCCCTGGCCTACACTCTGCCTGGTTCCTTTTGAGGCTACTTGTGGAACGAACACACACACACATGCACACACACACACAGACACACACACACACGGCTTCTCAACCAAGGTCATTTCCTAAGGTAGGAAAAAACTTTTTCTTAAAGGAAAAAATTTCCTTTGAGGATTCTTTTTTAAAAAAAGGTTCCAATATTTTCAAACCATTCCAGAAGGCTCAGTCCTACTTTTTAAACCTCACAGCCCTGTTTCTTAAATCTGTTTAAAACTTGTCTCCTTGAGCTGGATATCAGGCATCTCAGGGGATCCCACTACGGCCACCGGGTCTGAGATGCACCGGCATCCCTGGCTCAAGGGGCAGCCCCCGAAGTGGCCCCATGGCTTCCTCTCCAGTCCTGCTGGTCCTCAGCACAGCTGCCAGCGGGGCCCTTCACAACAGAGGGTGGACTGCCCTCACCGCAGCCCTCCTGGGCCCCCTCAGGGCTGCAGGGACATGTAGTTGGCCGCGTCACCCCACCACACCCTGCTGCCCAAGCCCCAGGGCACTGGCGACCCTGCCTGGGCAGGCAGCCCCTGGACGTAAACTCCTGCTGGGGCATCACACTCGCGGCCCCCTCTCCTGGAATGCTCTTCTGCAAAAACATCTGCTCTACGCCCCTCCCTGAGCTCTTGGCCCCCATCCCTGGAGGGGCGTCCCCGCCTGCCCTGCCTGAAACTAACACCCCATTCCAACCACCACACACGCACCTCTCCTCTCCCTTTCCTGCCATTTTCCCCTCGCTTTTGCACCATTTACCAAAGCACGTGCTGCCCTGTGCTTCATCTCAGGTGTGTCCGGCTGTGCGACCGGTGGACTGCAGCCCTCCAGGCTCCTCTGTCCATGGGATTCTCCAGGCAAGAATGCTGGAGTGGGTTGCCATGTCTTCCTCCAGGGGATCTTCCCGACCCAGAGAGCAAACCCAGGTCTCCTGCATTGCAGGCGGATTCTTTACCCCTGAGCCACGAGCGAAGCTTTAGTTAGTTAGCTTGTGGACTGTCTCCCACCAGTTCATAAGCCTTGGGGGGCAGTGCTTATCTTTCTGGATTCCTGCTTCATTCCCTGTGCTCCAGCTTTTGAAATCCAGACTTTCAAGGAAACAGTACTCTTCACTGCACCGTCCACCGTGGCGGGGGCCCAGGAACTTGAATGGGAAACAACCACATCTTTAATACTTCCACTAACTTCCACAGGGTCTAGCTTCTCCCTCCAGGAATGAATATGGACCACAAACCACGGTAGTTTCGGTAGTTCTAGGGTCTTTCTGCAGAGATTTTAAGGTTGTCAATGGTTATCACGGCTTCAGAATTCTGGTAACGAGAAGTCCCATTGTCAGATTTTATTTAACGCGTCAATACTGAGGAAGCACCTATGGAGCGGTACCAGAAACGGGATTTTTTAAAGTTTCGATAACTGTTCAGTATCATTAATTTTCTTTGCAATCCTCTGTATTTTATTTTATTAAAAACACTGTTCTGGACTTCCGTGCTGGTCCAGCGGGTAAGACTCTACCCTCCAGTGCAGGGGCCACGAGTTCAATCCCTGCTCCAGGAAGATCCCACATGCCGTGGGGCAGCTAAGCCCGAGCCCGAGCTCCAGGGCAGGAGGAGCCTCCACCACGAGGGAGGGGGGCCTCTCGCCACAGCTGGAGAAGGTCCATGCCCAGCCACCAAGGCCCAGCACAGCCTGAAGATACAAACCAGGCCACCGATCCGAGAAGGGGCGCGGGGGCTCCGCCAGGCTGACACAAGGGTCCCCGCCAGAAAAGACAAACGGCCCTGGGCAGAGGCACCTGCGTCTATGCCGTCCCAAGCATCCACATGCTTGGGACACGGTCTGAGTCCACGTCAGCCCACTGAGATTTCTGGGATTTTCATCATCTGCTACAGTTTTGCTCTGCAGCGTACAGGTTTTGTGTTAATTTGCAGTATACACTTTTCAAAGTAACGGAAAGAAGAGAAGAGAACTCCTGACTTAGATCAACAGCCTCCCTGGGCCCAACTGGGCTCCAGAATTTGCAGGCCTCACTGTGGGCCCGGTCCTGGGCCAACACAACACAGGCATTAAGCAGATAATAATCCATTGTTCTTGCTTTCTTGTAATCCAGGCTTATTGTAAAAATAAAAGCAATGAACATGGACTGGGGAAGACAGGGTTAATCCTCCTTCATGCCCGCTCTGCCTAAACCTCTGCTCTTGCAAAGCAGACTCATTCGTACCAATTGGCTGTCAGTCTTTTTAAACCTTGTTTTAAGGACTTTAGAAACAGACATTTCCATATAGCTTAAGAAAAACACAAACAGCATGGGTCATGGTTTTCCTGTTGCTCTGCATCACATTTCCTCAACAGTCTTCCCTGACCACACGTGGGGAACCACCTCATTCCTTGCAGAGGGCTTAGAGAACTCTGCTCAGTAGAGACGAAAGCCCATCTATTCAATCAGCCCTGGGCTGATAAGGTTCCTATTCTTTGCTGCTGAAAACAGCGCTATAGCAACATAACGTATACAATTTAAAGACATTATTTTTTTAAAGTTGTTTAAACCTGGTAAACTGAAAACCACAAAACATAATTGAGAAAAGATTAAAAGGTCTAAATAATAATGAGATATATCATATTCATGGGTTATAAAAACTATACTAGAAAGAGGTAAATTCTCCCCAAACACAATAAAGATATCAGCAGGTTTACTTTTGCGGAAGCTAACAAGCTGATTATAAAATTTACACGGATGTGCAAAAGGCCAAGGATAATCGGGGTAATCGTGAGGATACTTAGACTACCAGCCCTCAGTGTTAGTCGTGTCCAGCTCTTTGCAACCCCAGGGACTGTGGCCTGTGAGGCTCCTCTGTCCATGGAATTCTCCAGGCAAGAGTACTGGAGTGGGTGCCATGCCCTCCTCCAGGGGTCATCCCACCCCAGGGACTGAACCCAGGTCTCCCACACTGTAGACAGATTCCCTGCCATCTCAGCCACCAGGGGAGTCCACCAGCTCTCAGGGTTTACTTTAGAATAATCACGTTACCATGTGACTGGTGCAAGGACAGACCCGAAGTCCAGAAACAGAAGCACACGTGTGACAAGTGAAAGCCCTGGGCTGACCAGCTGACCCCTACCTCTCACACCACACGGAAATCAAGTCTACAGAGGTCTGTAGTTGAATGTGGAAGACAAAACAATAGTGCTTCTAGATGACAAACACAGGTGAATATCTTTAACTTGTGATAGGCAGAGACACACTGAACAGGACACAAAACCTTCAGCCATAAAATTAAAAAACTGATAAATTTCACTGCCTAAAATTAAATTCTTTTCTTCAGAATGATACCTTTGAGAATAAAAAGGCAAGACACAGTGTGCAAGAAGATATTTATAAGATACACAATCGACAAAAATACAAGAATATAAAGAATACCATTGAGTAAAAGCACATAACTTAATAGAAAGATGGAAAAAGCCTTGAAAAGGCAGTGCACCAAAAAACCCAGATACTCACATGGCTGATAAATGTGAGAAAGATGTTAACCACTCACTGGATCACAGAGAAAGCAAGGGAGTTCCAGAGAAACATCTATTCCTGCTCCATTGACTCAGCCTTTAACTCTCTGGATCACAAACTGTGGAAAATTCTTCAACAGGGGAATGCCAGACCACCTTAGCTGTCTCCTGAGAAAACTGCAGGTGGGCCAAGAAGCAACCATTAGAACTGGACATGGAACAACTGACCGGTTCAAAATCGGGAAAGGACTATGTCAGGGCTATATGTCGTCCCTTGCCTGCTTAACGTCTATGCAGAGCACACCATGCAAAACGCTGTGCTGAATCAAAAGCTGGAATCAAGATTGCCAGGAGGGAGAAACAGCAATAACCTCGGATGTGCAGATGACACCACTCTAAGAGCAGAAGTGAAGAGGAACTGAGAAGTCTCTTGATGAGGATGAAAGAGGAGAGTGAAAAAGCTGGCTTAAAACTCAACATCCAAAACACTAAGATCATGGCATCCAGTCCCATTACTTCGTGGCAAACAGATGGGGAAAAAGTGGAAGCAGTGACAGATTTTATTTTCTTGGGTTCCCAAATCACTGCAGATTAAAATACGTTTGCTCCTTGGAAGAAAAGCTATGACAAACCTAGACAGCATATTAAAAAGCAGAGACATTACTTTGCTGACAAAGGTCCATCCAGCCAAAGCTAGTCCAGCCCTCACATCACGTATGGATGTGAGAGTTGGACTGTAAAGAAAGCTGAGGTCTGAAAAATTGATGCTTTCGAACTGTGGTGCTGGGGAAGATTCTTGAGAGTCCCTTGGACTGCAAGGAGATCCAATCAGTCCATCTTGAAGAAATCAACCCTGAATATTCACTGGAAAGACTAATGCAGAAGCTGATACTCCAATACTTTGGCCACCTGATGCAAAGAGTTGATTCTTTGGAACGACCCTGATGGTGGGAAAGATTAAAGGCAGGAGAAGGGGCAGCAGAGGACGAGATGGTTGGAGGGCACCACCAAACGTGAATCTGAAGACGAACATAAATCTGAAAATTAAACCACAAAGTGATACCTCCACCAGAATGGCTGTTAAAAGTAGATAATACTTCGTGTCAGTGATAATACCAGATAATCATCAGAGATAATGCTCTCCTGCACTGCTGGTGGTTGTGCAACTGACACACGCCCTAGGCAGCGTCTACTGTGACTGAACACTCAGCAAGCCCACTGGTATGTTTTTTAATGGACTTTCAGTTTGGATAGGCATTGCCAAATACTCTCAATCACCAAAACAGAAGAGAACACCTATTACTGGAAGTCGCAGTCAGAGCAATCAGGGAAGAAAAAGAAAAATGGCAGCAGAACTGGAAAAAAGAAGTAAAAGGTACTATTTCAGATGACATGATTCTGTGTATAGAAAACCCTGAAGACCCCACCCCCAAACTGATAGATCTAATCAACAAATTTAGAAAATTGTAGAATACAAAATCAACAAACAAAAATTAGCATTTCTGCGTACTAACGATTATCTGAAAAATAAACAAATAATCCCATTTACAATAGCATCGAAATCAAAAACATACAGAGGCATAAATGAAGCCAAGGAGGTGAGAGAATTCTACCCTGAGAATTATTATTGATGAGAGAAAGTGAAGAAGACATAAATATGCAAGAAAATATCCTGTGTTCATGAACTGGAAGACTTACTACTGTTAAACTGTTCATTCTACGCAAAGCTTTCTACAGGTTCAACGTAACCCCATCTTTGCATGAAATGCTCCCGTGGTATCTCTAATTTTCTTGAAGAGATCCGTCTTTCCCACACTGTTGTTTTCCTCTATTTCTTTGCATGTTCAGGTAGGCAGACTTTCTCATCTCTCTTGCTATTCTTTGAAACTCTGCATGCAGATGGGTACAGCTTTCCTTTTCCCCTTTGCCTTTAGCTCCTCTTCTTTTCTCAGCTATTTGTATGGCCTCCTCAGGCAGCCATGTTGCCTTTTTGAATTTCTTCTTCTTGGGGATGGCTTTGTCATGGCCTCCAGTACATCTTACAAACCTCTGTCCATAGTTCTTCAGGTAAGTAATCCAAGTATATGCCAGTGATGTTGAAGAAGCTGAACGATTCTATGAAGACTTAAAAGATCTCCTAGCTCTAACACCTTAAAAAGATGTCCTTTTCATCATAGGGGACTGGAATGCAAAAGTAGGAAGTCAAGAGATACCTGGGGTGTTGGGCCTTGGAGTACAAAATGAAGCAGGGCAAAGGCTAATAGCGTTTTGCCAGGAGAATGCACTGGTCATAGCAAACACCCTCGTCCAACAACACAGATGAAGACTCTCCACATGGACATCACCAGATGGTCAACACCAAAATCAGATTGCTTATATTCTTTGCAGCCAAAGATGGAGTCGCTCTATACATTCAATAAAAACAACACTGGGAGCTGACTGTGGCTCAGATCATGAACTCTTTCTTGCAAAATTCAGACTTAAATTGAAGAAAGCAGGGAAAACCACTAGACCATTCAGGTATGATCTAAATCAAACCCCTTACGATTATACAGTGGAAGTGACAAATACACTCAAAGGATTAGATCTGATATATAAGTCTATACCCAGATCATAGAACACTAGTATTTCATTACAGTATTCCAGTATAAATATATAATGGAATAATGGACCTATTCAGTCATAAAAATAAGGAAATTCTGCCATTTGTGACAATATGGATGGACCTTGAGGGCATTATGCTAAGTGAAATAAGTCAGAGAGAGGACAAATATGGCCCTGATGTGTGACCAGACTCATAGAAACAGATCAGATTTGCGGTTGCCAGGGGCAGGGGACTTGGGGAACTGGATGAAGGCGGTCAAATGGCACAAACTTCCTTTTTATAAGTTGTAAGATAAATGAGTTCTCAGGACATAATATATAATATGCTGACTACGGCTAATAATACCTTTCTTCCCCCCCTGCAGTAGAAGCAAGGGGTCCTAACCATTGGCCCACCCAGGAATTCCCAACAATATCATTTTGTATATTTGAAAGCTGCTAAGATCTGATAGATAGAGTGCCTGATGAACTATGGATGGAGGTTCGTGACACTGTATAGGAGACAGGGATCAAGACCATCTCCATGGAAAAGAAATGCAAAAAAGCAAAATGGCTGTCTGGGGAGGCCTTACAAATAGCTGTGAAAAGAAGAGAAGTGAAAAGCAAAGGAGAAAAGGAAAGATATAAGCATCTGAATGCAGAGTTCCAGAGAATAGCAAGGAGAGATAAGAAAGCCTTCCTCAGCGATCAATGCAAAGAAATAGAGGAAAAGAACAGAATGGGGAAGACTAGAGATCTCTTCAAGAAAATTAGAGATACCAAGGGAACATTTCATGCAAAGATGGGCTCGATAAAGGACAGAAATGGTATGGACCTAACAGAAGCAGAAGATATTAAGAAGAGGTGGCAAGAATACACAGAAGAACTGTACAAAAAAGATCTTCACGACCAAGATAATCACGATGGTGAGATCACTCACCTGGAGCCAGACATCCTGGGATGTGAAGTCAAGTGGGCCTTAGAAAGCATCACTATGAACAAAGCTATTGGAGGTGATGGAATTCCAGTTGAGCTGTTTCAAATCCTGAAAGATGATGCTGTAAAAGTGCCACACTCAATATGCCAGCAAATTTGGAAAACTCAGCAGTGGCCACAGGACTGGAAAAAGTCCGTTTTCATTCCAATCCCAAAGAAAGGCAGTGCCAAAGAATGCTCAAACTACCGCACAATTGCACTCCTCTCACACGCTAGTAAAGTAATGCTCAAAATTCTCCAAGCCAGGCTTCAGCAATACGTGAACCATGAACTTCCAGATGTTCAAGCTGGTTTTAGAAAAGGCAGAGGAACCAGAGATCAAATTGCCAACATCTGCTGGATCATGGAAAAAGCAAGAGAGTTCCAGAAAAACATCTAATTCTGCTTTATTGACTATGCCAAACCCTTTGACTGTGTGGATCACAATAAACTGTGGAAAATGCTTCAAGAGATGGGAATACCAGACCACCTGACCTGCCTCGTGAGAAATCTGTATGCAGGTCAGGAAGCAATAGTTAGAACTGGACATGGAACAACAGACTGGTTCCAAAGGCTGTATATTGTCACCCTGCTTATTTAACTTATATGCAGAGTACATCATGAGAAATGCTGGGCTAGAAGAAGCACAAGCTGGAATCAAGATTGCCAGGAGAAATATCAATAACCTCAGATATGCAGATGACATCACCCTTATGGGAGAAAGTGAAGAGGAACTATAAAGCCTCTTGATGAAAGTGAAAGAGGAGAGTGAAAAAGTTGGCTTAAAGCTCAACATTCAGAAAACGAAGATTGTGGCATCTGGTCCCATCACTTCATGACAAATAGATGGGGAAACAGTGGAAACTGTGTCAGACTTTATTCTTTTAGGCTCCAAAATCACTGCAGATGGTGACTGCAGCCATGAAATTAAAAGACGCTTACTCCTTGGAAGAAAAGTTATGACCAACCTAGATAGCATATTCAAAAGCAGAGACATTACTCTGCCGACTAAGGTCCGTCTAGTCAAGGCTATGGTTTTTCCAGTGGTCATGTATGGATGTGAGAGTTGGACTGTGAAGAAGGCTGAGCACCGAAGAACTGATGCGTTTGAACTGTGGTGCTGGAGAAGACTCTGGAGAGTCCCTTGGACTGCAAGGAGATCCAACCAGTCCATTCTGAAGGAGATCAGCCCTGGGATTTCTTTGGAAGGAATGATGCTAAAGCTGAAACTCCAGTACTTTGGCCACCTCATGCAAAGAGTTGACTCATTGGAAAAGACTCTGATGCTGGGAGGGATTGGGGGCAGGAGGAGAAGGGGATGACCCAGGATGAGATGGCTGGATGGCATCACTGACCCGATGGACGTGAGTCTGAGTGGACTCTGGGAGTTGGTGATGGACAGGGAGGCCTGGCGTGCTGCGATTCATGGGGTCGCAAAGGGCTGGACACGACTGAGTGACTGAACTGAACTACTCATAATAAATAATTCATCCCTTTGCAATTAATTTATTGTCATAAAAGGGCTTCCCAGTGATAAAGAATCCCCCTGCCAATGCAGGAGATGTGGGCTCAAACCTTGGGTCGGGAAGATCCCCTGGAGAAGGAGATGGCAACCTGCTCCAGCGTTCTTGCCTGGAGAAGTCCACAGACAGAGGAGTCTGGTGAGCTACAGTTCACGGGGTCACCAAGAGTGGGACATGGCTGAATGTGCAGTGCACACTGTCATGAAGGATAAATAGTTTATGATTCCACTTCTATTAGGAACCCAGAAGAGTCAAATTTATGGAAACAGAAAGTTGATGGTGGCTGCCAGGGGCGGGGGAGGCAGGAGAGAGTCACTCTTAACAAGGATGAAGCTTCAGCTTTGCAAGGGTAAAGTCTGGAGACGGACGGTGGTGAGCGTTGCACAGTGATGTGAATGTTGCCTCCCACTGAACTGTACTCTTGGCGATGGTTAAAATGGCATATGTTACGTATATTTTAGCAAATTAAATTAAAAAATAATTATTGAGTGCCTGTTAGGGGCCTGGCACTGTTCTTCATGCTGGGAATACAGCTGTGAATCAGAGATGAACGTTTCCTGCTCCAGAGACTTACATTCTGGAAGACCTATAATCCAGGTGAGGGTTATAGTCAACACTTGTGCTAATTGGTGACCACGGTATCTTACTGCTTTAATGGCATCTTCTAACTGCCAGGAGGTTTAGTACACTTTCATATATTCAGGCACCGTTTGTACTTCTTCTGTGAAGTGCCTGTTGGCAGCATTTGCTTGGATTTTCTGTGGGTTGATTGCCTTTTTCTTATTAACTTGTAAGCACCCTTTGTATGTGATGGCTGTCACTGCTATTGTCTATTTATAGCTTCCCTGGGACTTACCTATAGCTCAGACGGTAAAGAATCTGCTTGCGACGCAGGAGACTCGGGTTCAATCCCTGGGCCAGGAAGCTCCCCTGGAGAAGGGAATGGCTACCCACTCCAGTATTCTTGCCTGGAGAATCCCCTGGACAGAGGAGTCTGGAGGGCTACAGTCCATGGGGTCTTGAAGAGTCGGACATGACTGAGTGACTCTTTCTCTCTCACACACACACACGCACACACTCACACCTTCCTTGACAGCTCAGTTGGCAAAGAATCTGTCTGCAATGCAGGAGACCCTGGTTTGATTTGTGGGTTGGGAAGATGCACTGGAGAAGGGATAGGCTACCCATTCCAGTATTCTTGAGTTTCCCTTGTGGCTCAGCTGGTAAAGAATCTGCCCGCAATGTAGGAGACCTGGGTTCGATCCCTGGGTTGGGGAAATCCCCTGGAGAAGGGAAAGGCTGCCCACTCTAGTACTCTGGCCTAGAGAATTCCATGGACTGTATAGTCCATGGGGTCACAAAGAGTCGGTCACGACTGAGTGACTTCCACTTTCACTTTTCCCGTGGCAAATTATGTGGTAGTTTGAACTTCCTTTGGCATTGCCTTTCTCTGGGATGGGAATGAAAACTGACCTTTTCCAGTTTTGTGGCCACTGCAAAGTTTCCAAAGTTGCTGGCATACTGAGTACAGCCCTTTCACAGCATCATTCTAGGACTCGAAACAGCTCAACTGGAATTCCATCACCTCCACTAGCTTTGTTCGTAGTGATGCTTTCTAAGGCCCACTTGACTTCACACTCCAGGGTGTCTGGCTCTAGGTGAGTGATCACATCACTGTGGTTATCTTGGTCATTAAGATCTTTTTTGGAGAGTTGTTCTGTGTATTCTTGCCACCTCTTCTGAGTATCTTCTGCTTGTTGGGCCCGTATCGCTTCTGTTCTTTACTGTGCCCATTTTGCGTGAGCCCCCCTGGGACCTCTGATTTCCCGAGGAGATCTCTGGTGTTTCCCATCCTATTGCTTAGCTTTGGGTTTCTCCTCAGCCGCATCCCTGCTTCTGGGCACCTGTAGGTCAATCTTTTTCTTTTATGGTTTCTGGGGCTTTGCTTCAGATGATAGTTTCCATCCCAAGATTTAAAAGAGAAATTCGTGTATATTTATCCCTGTGCTCTGAGAGCTCCCCTTCCCACCCCCTAGTAGAGCTTTCTGGGTAGTGGTCGCATGGCCACTGTCCGGCACCTACTTGCAGGAGGTCTCGGTCCTCGGACAGCTGCCCAGGCAGGAGACGGTGCCGAGAAGCTGCTCATCACGGTGACAGCTCCTTCCCCGGGCGTGGGGCTGCTCCTGGGTAGCCGGTTTGGAGCTAGGCTGGGCGGCAGTCCTTGCCACCACCGACAGGGTGCCAGGCTCGGCCACAGGCAGGGCGCCAAGCTCAAACAGCACTTTCTGCAGAGTGGGTCCACCCAGCACATCTCCCCTTCCGTGTGGCCATTCACGCCTGATTTTCCCAGACCAGCATCTGCTGTGAACTGGTCCAGGCAGGAATAGTCCAAAGGGAGATACAGCCTCAGAGGAGCTTCAACAAGGCGAGTGGGCCTTAAGGAGGCCACGCTGACCCGCCTCTGCCCGTCTCCCCTCAAGAAGGCCCGGGAAGCAGGCCACACAAAGCGGGTAAATGCCACACGAAGGCCAGAGGGTCACACAGGCGGAATCAGACCGGAAGCAGCCTTTGCAGACGGCTCCGCCCTGTCTGACGACACGCACCCGGGCTCCTCCGTCCTCCACGGCTCGTGGCTCACTCCTCCAGTGCCGGATGCAGCTCCGCCGTCTGCGTGCGCCACAGTCCCCTCAGCCACCTGTCTCTCCAGGGCCTCCTGGCTGCTCCCGAGTTTTGGCAGCTGCGGATAAAGCTGCGTGGAGTGCCCAGGCAGGTTTCTGTGTGGACATGCATTTTCAGCTCTGTGGTAGAAACCCAAGAGCACGGCTGCTGAACTGGGTGGTGAGAGAAAGCTCGGGTCTACAAGGCGCCGCGGCCGTCTTCCAAGTGGCTGCGGCACCTCCATCCCCTCCGCAGGGGCGCCACCAGCACCAGCCAGGCCTCATGTCCATTTGCACTGAGGGGCTAAAGCTTCCCAGATGAGGGAGGCCAGCGCAGCCTGGAAGGGGCCCAGACCTGGCGGGAGCTCCGGGCACAGCGGAGCTCCAGCGTGGGGAATGGAGAAGACCCCAAACCCGCCCTCAGCACCGAGTCCTGGGGGCACTCAGTGGAGGGGTGGTGGTTCAGTCCATACAGATCCCCCCCAGTTCCTCTACAAGCCAGGCCCCGAGCCCAGCACTTCTGAGGAGCAGGGACAGGTCCGGGTACGGCTGGAGTTTAAGGTCACGGGACCTGGTCGGGGTCCAGGGGAGAG
This sequence comes from Redunca redunca, assembly GCA_006410935.1. NCBI lineage: Eukaryota > Metazoa > Chordata > Mammalia > Artiodactyla > Bovidae > Redunca > Redunca redunca. The sequence goes on from SJYQ01000377.1 coordinate 137,758, forward strand.
CCGGGGCCCTAGGAAACCCTGAGACGAGACCCCCACCTCCAAGATGGAGATAGCATGACCCCAGCAGGGGCAGCCTGAAGGACAAGAGAGGCCTGGCCCCTGGGACCCCTGTAATGTGCCACACCCCTGCGACGTGTTAGGGGCACAGGGCCACTTCTCTGGGACCTTGGGTGGCTTTTGGCCACTTCTCGCCAAGGTCTGATCTGTGCAGAGAAACAGAAATGAATTTTTCAGTTTTTATGGGCAGGTAAGGTATCTCTCATTGGAAAAGACTCTGATGCTGGGAGGGATTGGGGGCAGGAGGAGAAGGGGACGACCCAGGATGAGATGGCTGGATGGCATCACGGACACGATAGACATGAGTCTGAGTGAACTCCAGGAGATAGTGATGGACAGGGAGGCCTGGCATGCTGCAATTCATGGGGTCGCAAAGAGTCAGATATGACTGAGCGACTGAACTGAACTGAACTGCACTGAAGGTATCTCTATCTGATGTGAAGAGCTAACTCATTCGAAAAGACCCTGACGCTAGGAAAGATTGAGGGCAGGAGGAGAAGGGGGCGATAGAGGATGAGATGGTTGGCTGGCATCACCGACTCGATGGACATGAGTTTGGGTAAACTCCAGGAGTTGGTGATGGACAGGGAGGCGTGGTGTGCTGTGATTCATGGGGTTGCAGAGAGTCAGGCATGACTTAGCAACCAAACAATAATGAAAGCATCTCCTTGACAAAAGTGGGCTTCTCACGAGGCAGTTACAGAGCAGCTTAGGGGGCACAGGCCATCAGCAAAGGTGCTGCTGCCGGGGTCACTGGGGATGCTGGGGGCGGGGGCTGGATTCTGCCGGGGTCACTGGGGATGCTGGGGGGGGGGTGGTTGGACAGAGGCAGGAACACAAACACATGAGACCCCTGCAAAGCCCAAGTCGCTCCTGGACCCTGGACAGCGGCCATGGGGGTGTTCTGCTGCTTTATAAATGCTAAGGGCCCCACCTGAACACAGAACTCCGTCGCCAACGCCGCGCGCTCGGTGTGACCCCACTGAAGCTGGAGTAGCTAGAAGACGCCACAGGAAGCCCTCTGGAGCGTCAGACGGAAGAAATCTGTCAACGGGTGTCCCGCCTCTGATGGCCCTGGCGGGCACCCAGAGCCGACCACTCAGGTAACAGACAATGAGGCTTGCAGCCGCAGAGAACTGGAAAAATTAATCGCGTTTCTGAAACTGGACCACGAGTTGCCAGACGGAAACCACACTTCACGGCCCGGCTTTCCTCCCATGTGCAGTCATGGTGGCAGAGCGCGCTCCCGGGCGGCGCCTGCGGCCTCCCCGCCTGCTCAGGGGCCAGTGCGCGGGAGGGGTGAGAGGAGGTTCAATTTTACCCCTAACGGACTCGCACGACGACCGGCCTCTTCATCTTCCTAAAGCCCGAGCCCTAATGATCGCGGTGTCTGGGGCCCTGGGGGTACAGCTGCAAACACCACACCATGGCGCTTTGCCTTGTGAGATGTACTTGCCTTCCAAAAGGAGATGACTCCTCTACTCCGCTGCACACGCTCAGGCCTCTGGGGGCAAGCGCACACCCCTCTCCCCTCCCCCCATGTGCAGAGCCCTGGGGTGGGGCTTCTCTGACCCCACGCAGGGGAGCCCCACGCGGGAGGGGACGACAGAGCCTGGGGCGTTCAGGGCTTGCTCCGTTCTGGGGGGCAGTCGAGAGGCAGATGTGGGCAGGAGCCAAGCCAGCGCCGGCTAGGATGGAGAGAGTGATTCCGACCGTTGTTTTTTTTTCCTAGAACTTTCCTAATCAGAATGGATCTTACTGTCAAGAAGGCTAGCGGCCATCAGAAGTGAGCTACGGCCAAGGCAATTTCCTGGCCACGTGGACGGTGGGGCTGGTGCACTTGGACTTGGTTTTTTTTTTTAGTCAAACAGGAATCAATATTTAAGATTATGCAATGTCCGTACCAGCCCGAAGTAGCTGCCAACCCAAGGACAAGGGCTGGATAATTTACAAGGCAAGGAATCCATTCTTTTTGAGAGGGGGTAGGGGAAAAAAAAATCAAGATTTAAGCTTTTTATCCTGGGCTGAACTTTTCTCCTCCATTCTTAATGGCACCAGACATAAATAAACCATCCATTTTGTTTTGTATGAACAGTCTGGACTGTGCAGACGCTGAGAAACCGACAGGCTGGTTAGATCCCGACCACGAGTGGGAGCCGGGACTGCCTTGTAAACAGCACACAGTTACAGGCTCCAGCCTACAGCCACGGAGCCCGATCTGAACCTGCCCTCCTGTTCTTCTGCCCCACAATGGGCAAGAGAAAGCTTTTTTGTTGTCAGCGACTAATGGTTCTCTGTCCCATGTTTTTAATGTGAAGATCAAACATTTATAAACGCCTCGTCAATAGCATTCCATAACCCGGCCCTCCTGAAGCTGCAGATATGGGCGGTGCTCACTTACAGGTCAGAGGTTGTAGGTCGTGGGAGCTGAGAGCGTTGCACCTGTGCTCACCAGGGTCTGGCCTGCTGTTCATTCACCGGGCAAGGCCTGTTCCTCAAGAAGCCCTCATCAGGGTCAGAATAAGCTCCCTTTGTCCCCAGTTACTAGGATCACTGGCCTCCACCACCCCAGGGCTGACCCCCAGGTGACTTACCCGGATGCTGCCCGTCACGGGGTGTCCCGGGGGTTGTCAGGAGGCACCGTGTCCTCCCCGCTGCCTGGAAGTGAAGGGCAGGAAGACATGGCCTTTGGGGGGAGCACCAGCTGGGGGCTGCACAGGGGCAGGGAGGGCCCGGCTGGGTCCTGGGGGACGGGCAGGAGCCCTGGGGAGGCCAGGACGCCCACCTTCTCCTCCTGGGCCATTAACCACCCAAACTGGGTGGCAGGGCCCAGCTGTGATGGAGTGGGGGGGAACTCGGGCCGTGGCGTGGGGGGCGGCGATAGGGGTGGACAGGAGCTCAGGGCATGAGGGGTCCACGCCCTCTGGCCAGTGTGACTCTGCAGGGGGACAGCGCCGGGTCAGCATCACTGAGTCACAACGTAATCAACACCATTCCTGCTGGGAAAGCCCTGCGGGGACTTGGAGCAAAGAGCCAGGGTACACACAGCACCGTCCGCTCTCCACTCTGACAATGAGCGGATGGGACGGGAGCTCACCTCCCTTCCCCGATGCCTGGTTAAGGCGGGGGGCTCCCGCCCTCGGTGCCCCCCACAGCCCCCAGGCGGATGGATGCGCCTGGCTGCTCAGGGCGGGGCGCGGTGCTCGGCACTCAGACCTGGGGCCTCGAGGGTGACTGTGAGCTCCCCAGGGGTGTGCAGTGTCCACACAGGGGCTCTGCAAATGCTCCAGTGCGCCATGCTCCAGACTAGTCTTGTTTCCACATGTGACGCCCGTCCTTTCTCAGAATGAGCCAGACACTACCCAGGTAGGCAGGACCCTGCAAGACAGATGTAGGAGTCCACCGCGGGGCTGGAATCCTGGGGGGTGTGCACCCCCAGCCCCACTGGACAGCAAGCCCCCGGGAGGTGGGCCAGGTCCCAGGGCTCTCATCCGGACACCCCGCCGGCAAGAGAAGGACTGTGATTCCTGTCCCGAGAGCGGAGCTGGAGGGCTGCAGCCCTGCCGCCCACCACGAGGCCCTGAGGTGGTGACACTGGCCTCACGGAGCCGGAGCTGCCGGAGCTGCCGGCCGCCCGCGGGGAGGCAGCCTGGGGGGTCCGCCTGCGGGGAGGCAGCCTGGGGAGCCGTGCCGGGGCGGGGGGCCTGGCTCGGGGGACGCCAGCTCCCGTCTGCACCGCGATGGTGATGAACGCGTATTGATTTCTTTGGAGCCTCTCTGGACTTCCCAGAGCACTTCATGCACTTATCGGAAAGTGCCTGAGACCAAACTGAAGACGGGCCCAACAAGCAGAATCGATCCAAACGCGGAGGGCGGCTCAGGGCTCCGGAGCACACGGGGAGACACACAGGTCCGCAGCCCGCCCAGCTCCCGGCGCTCAAGGCAGACACGCCGCCCCTCTGCTCTGTAGCAGGCTGCTGCCCCACAGGAAACCCAAATTAAGACGCTAGCGTCTGCACACTGGCAGCGGGTGGCGGGCCTCCGGGGAACGGCTGCGGGGGGTCTGCACTCACAGGGGGGCAGCACCCGGGCCCCTCATCCACCAGCTTCCTGGGGGCCGGTGCCCTTCCTCATAGCTGCCTGCCCTGGGGTCCCACCCCAGACCCTGCAGGCTGCCCTGGGCGCTCACTTGACACCCAGGCCCTCAGAAAACAACACCGTTTTCTAGAACCTTTCTACCTGGAACCAGTTTCAGACTTCCAGGACAGAAGCACGCAGCACACACCCACCGCCCCTCACCTGGACTGACCTCCCGCCGTTTTCTCGGAGCCTCTTGGGAGGCGCACGTGGAGGGCGTTCATCCCAGACCCTCAGGGCACGTCTCAGCAGTGAGGACACATTACTCGGTCAACGCAGCAGTGCCCTACCCATGTCGCCCCTCTGGTCCAGGACCCGGTCCAGGGGCAGGGCTGCAGTCGGATGCCCTGACTCTAGTCTCCTTTCATCTGGAACATTCTCAGTGCCTCTGTCTTTTCAGACATTGATGCACGGCAGCTCCCCCTGGGCTTCTGGGCCAGGGACCAGCTCCGCCTCGGTCATCTCCATGTGGCCACGTGGGTTTGGAGCCCATAGACAGCAGCACCGCCACTGAAGGGGTCAGGCCAACGACTGCCCACTTGAAGGTGCTCCCAGAGCAGGCGTGGGGAGGGCAGAGGGCTCGTGTCTCTCTGCGCCGCAGGCTTTGGATGTTGGCCCCTTGGCTCAGACTCAGTGTAGGCGGCAAGCCCTCAAGGTGTGCAGTGCCCGGCAGCCCATGGCGTGCTGGCTCAAGGCTCAGGTGACCAGCTCCCACCTGAGTCTCGCCTGCAGCCTCAACAGTGAGCAAGGATGCTGAGTCTGCTTCACTTTTGGCTGAGAGCAAACTTGACAAGTTCAGTTCAGTCGCTCAGTCGTGTCTGACTCTTTGCGACCCCATGAACCGCAGCATGTCAGGCTTTCCTGTCCATCACCATCTCCCGCAGTTTACCCAAACTCATGTCCATCAAGTCGGTGATGCCATCCAGCCATCTCATCCTCTGTCATCCCCTTCTCCTCCTGCCTTCAATCTTTCCCAGCATCAGGGTCTTTTCAAGTGAGTCAGCTCTCCACATCAGGTGGCCAAAGTATTGGAGTTTCAGCTTCAAGATCAGTCCTTCCAACGAACAGCCAGGACTGATCTCCTTTAGGATGGACTGGTTGGACCTCCTTGCAGTCCAAGGGACTCTCAAGAGGCTTCTCTAACACCACAGTTTAAAATCATCAATTCTTTGGCACTCAGCTTTCTTTACAGTCCAACTCTCACATCCATACATGACTACTGGAAAAACCACAGCCTTGACTAGATGGACCTTTGTTGACAAAGTAATGTCTCTGCTTTCTAATATGCTGTCTAGGTTGGTCAACTTGACAAAGATCAACATTAAAAGTGATCTTCTTCCATTCTTGGGAGCATCTCCCCCATGGAGGCCCGTAATCAGCTTCACAGGCCCTGGGGGGCATCCAGGGAAGCCCTCGGAGGCAGAGAAGCCCCTGAATCCAGCTGTCCGCTCAGCTGCCCCTGCCTCTGGTAACACGTGGGGAAAGAGTTGGGAGTGGAGGGAGGAGGCAGGACGCGCCGTGTGTGGTGGTCTGCAGACGGAACAGTCGATGTTGACCGGCCAGGCCCGGCCCTGCGGCGCCTGGAGGGGGCCTCTCGCTAGGGCACTGTGCCCTTGGGGCTCGGTGCCCCACAGGCAGCTGGGCCCCCTCCCATGTGTGCAGAGCAAGCAGGGCCTCGGGGACGTGTGCTCCGGGCTCTGCCCAGCCTCCTCCGTCTGCAGCTCTACTTTGGGGAAGGGGCTCTGAAGGACACATTCGTCTGAGATCACACAGTCCCCTTCAGAAGAAGAGAAGGGAAAGGAGGGCCCGGGGGCATGAGGGTCGTGGAGAGAGGGCTGAGAGCCACCAAGCTGCTGGTCGATGGAGACGAGCACACACTCGTTCCTGAAGCTGGCCACCACCACCCCGTGACCTGAGACCCCCGAGGGCAGAGGGCTGAGGGGTCCCTGTGCAGAACTGCACTTTCAGGAGTTGTCAGCATCCTGAGGCTCACACAGGGAAGAGGCTCCCCTCCAAGAAGTGACCTTCCTCACTAGGCTCTGTGATGCACCCAGAGAGGGGGCTGAGCGTGTGAAGAGGAGCCGGACGTGGAGATCCTCCAGGCCCTGGAAAACCAGCAAACTGAGGAACACCTGGCCTGCAGGCGCTTCCCGCATTCCTCGGAGATGTGAGTTTGCTACGACTGCCTGTGAGCCATGGGGTCTGCGTCCCCTTCCCTTAGAGCCATCACCCTGGAATCCCTTGGACCAGCGACAGGACTGAAGGAGGCTCTGTGAGCCCAGGAGCCCCAGCCTCCATCCGGTGCGTCGTCCACCTTGCCCTTTGGACACACGGACCCGAGGCCCCCGCATGAGGGAGCCGTGGGCACGTGGGGGCACAGGGGAGAATGGAGGGACCCTGTCCACAGGAGCAGCGATGGCTGGACACGTGAGTCGGGCCATCCTGGGCCCCCTCCCCTAAGGACCCTTGAGCTGAATGTACCACACAAGTAAGAAGAGCCCAGTCAACCCACAAAAACACGTGAAATAGCAGATCACAGCTGCTTTAAGTGTTTGGGTGGCTTGTTACACGGTAAAGCCTAAAATGGAAACTAACATCTGGAATTGGGAGGGAGCTGATGTAACAGAAGCCTGGAACAGGAAGCACTGATTTTAGGCAGCAGGTGGAGGCTGGAAGGTATTCAGGGGACTTTTAGGAGAGTTGGCTGAGCTGGGAGGGAAGACTGTCAGAGCTGAGGAAAGAGTGGTTTGTATCAGGTGGTGTCAGAAGAGGGGTAGCACCATCAGGAGAAGTTGACTTGGAGAACAGAAACGCATTTAAAGCACTTGGGGCTTCCCTGGTGGCTCAGGGGTTAAAGTGTCTGTCTTCATTGTAGGAGACCGGGGTTCGATCCCTGGGTCGGGAAGATCCCCTGGAGAAGAAAATGGTAACCCACTCCAGTATTCTTGCTGGGAGAATCCCATGGATGGAGGAGAAGCCTGGTACGCTATAGTCCATGGGGTTGCAAAGAGTTGGACACCACTGAGCGACTTCACTATATTATATTCAAATACACGTTAAAGTATTTCTAGGTAGACTGTTTAAAGTGTTAATTAGCTTCCTATAGAGAATTAGGATAAGACATAGAATGTACGGACGAGCTTTAAATCCCCAAACAGGACTTCCACGGTGGTCTGGTGGTTAAGAATCTGCCTGCCACTGCAGGGGACACAGGACTGATCCCTGCTCCAGGAAGAGTCTGCATCTGCAGAGCAACTAAGCCCATAGGCCACAACCACTGAAGCTGCATGCCGGGAGCCCGTGCTCCGCGATAGGAGAAGCCGCCTCAAGAAGCCCAGGCACCACCAGAAAGAGCTCCGCTTGCCACGCCTAGGGAAGCCCGCACAGCAGCGGAGGCCCGGCACAGCCAGAGGGCGACACGGAGAGAGCAGGAGCTCTGCCAGACTCAGTGTCGGTAAAACGTTTCTAATCAACAGATGGCTTCACAGCAAGCACGGAATCGAGGGTATGAGTCTAAACCCGAGACAGATTCAAAGAAGTGTCTTATAGACCCTCTCAACAAGAAAAAGAGGGCTTCTGAAAATCTGAGGGGTGCTGTCGCACAGAATCCTGACACAGCCAAAGCAGAGAGAGGTTTGCCTTGAAAAGAATTATAGCTGTGACTTTGGCAGGGGTGGGGGAGAGGGGGGTGCATAGAGAAAGCTCCTGTAAGATTCATAAGAGACTACAAAATTTTTAAGAGAATTAGATTAACAAGAGCACTGCCAGCTGGACTAAAGGAGGGGGTGCTGACCGCACTCAGAATGATGTGATTCTGGGTCTCTCGCTTTCTATGAGCAGCAAGAAGACAGAGGAAGGGGCTGATCTGCAAATGCAGGTCATTTCTGACAGAAAGAAGCAGGAGAGAGCAGAGCAGGGGGACACTGGAGAGAAGCCCCCACGGGGACAGAAAGTGGCCTCAGCTGGGGAACAGCTCCTGCTCCCAGAGCAGGGGCTCTGACAACCTGGCCCATCTGGTCTCAGAACTGGGACGGACTGGGCAGTTCCACGCGTCTCATGCTCCTCCTCTTTTTATGGGAGTGACCGTCGCGGGCATCCTGGCTCTGCGGGGTGACTTGTTCTGCTAGCTTGCAGATCTGTGGATCAAGAGGGGCCACACCAGGGCAGATCTGCACCTGTAGCTAGCTGGGCCTGATGCGGATGATGAGGGCCTAGACTGTGGGTCTGCTGCCCAACTTGGAATGTGCCTTTCCAGAATTCTGGGATGGGAGAGAGAATACAGCACAGGTGGGAAGAAAATAAGTAAGTTGTGACAGACTGTTTCACGGACGCAAGCTCTTCCTTCACGGAAGACAAGCCGCCGTGCAGGTGAACTCGGCCACGGTGCCCATGCATTTCTCAGCTGTGTTCAACCGGTGCTGCTCTGGGGACCTTGCCGTGGTCAGCAGAGCGTGGCAGAAGTGACGCCGTGTGCATTCTGAGCTTAGGCTTCAGGTGGCCTTAGGGCTCCTGCTCTGCCCTCTCGGCGCACTGCCTGAGGCCAGGAGGCTCGTCTGACCTACAGGAGGGAGAGAAGCCACGTGACTGAGAACTGAGGCACTTCAGTCAATGGCCAGGGTCAAGCACGAAGCATGTGAGCAAGGCTAACTCATGTTCCAACCTGACCTCCTGCCAGCTAACTGCAGCCATGGGGTAGGCCCAGAGGGAACAGGAGAGGAAGCGACCAGCCAGCCTCCGGGAAAATGAGCAACAGTCAACTCCTCTTGTGGGGCTTCCCGGTGGCTCAGTGGTAAAGAACCTGCCTGCAACGCAGGGGTTGCAGGAGACGCAGCTTTGATGCCTGGGTCGGGAAGATCCCCTGGAGGAGGCGTGGCAACCCGCTCCAGTGTTCTTGTCTGGAGAATCCCATGGACAGAGGAGCCTGGAGGTATACAGTCCACGGGGTCACAAAGAGTCGGACATGACTGAAGCGACTTAACACACACTTTTGTTTTAAGCCACTAAATTTCCAGACAACTTATCATGCATAACAGAAGACAGTGATACCTAGCGTGTGCTAGTCACCCAGTTGTGTCCAGCTCTTTACAACCCCATGGACGGGACTGGCCAGGCTCCTCTGTCCACGGCAAGAACACTAGAGTGGGCTGCCATTTTCTTTTCCAGGGGAACTTCCCAGCCCAGGAATCAAACCGGTGTCTCCTGCATCACAGGAGATTCTTTACCATCTGAGCTTCCCGGGAAGCCCAGTATCTAACACGACTGATGAAGAAAAAGCCGAAAAGGAACACGAACTAGTAATGCCAGAGTGAAGAAAAGACACCATACATTAAGGAGCTGCTGAAGGGCTACCACGAACTCCATCACGCCCAAATTCAATGACTTAGAGAAAACAGAAAACTTCCTTGAAATATAAAACTGACACAAAACAAATAGAAAGTATAAACAGCCTCACATTAGCTTTAAAAACTGCATCTGTAATTAATCAGAGATCTCTCACAAAGAAGACTCCAGGCGTAAGAGGGCTTCACTGGTAAACTCTACAAAACTCTTGAAGGAGAAATAAGACAAATTTCATATAAATTCTTTCAGAGAAGAAAGTGGCAGCATTTTCCAACACAATGTCATAAGTGCAGCATAAATCTCATACCAAAACTTTAAGAAAAACGAAAGAGGAAAGAAAATTGAAAGCCAGTATCTTTCTTGACCAGAGACACAAAAATCATTCAGGAAATATTAGCAAATTAAATTGGTAACAAAAGAGAATACATCATGACCAAGTGAGTTTATTCTAAGAATGCAAGGTAATTTTAACATTTGAAGATCAAGTGTAATTCACCACATTAGCAGAGTAAGGAGAACCACCATCAAATAAATCTCAGGAAGTACAGGAAAAGCATTTGATAAATTCAAATCATTCATTATGAAAACTCTCAGCAAACAAGGAATGGGAGGAAATTCCTCAATGAGATACAAGGCATCTATGAGAAACCTACAGCTAACATCATGCTCAGTGGCAATGACCTGAGTGACTTCTCCCCAAGATGGGGACCATGGCAAGAAGGCTTTTTTTCCACTTTTATTCACTTGACTGGAGGTCATAACCAGTGGGATAAGATAAGCAAAAGAAATGAAACGCATAAAAAAGGAGAGAAGCAAAACTCTTTCCTTCTCCACCGATGACATGATTCTATATGGAAAAAATCCTAAATAACCTAAAAGACAACAACCAGGATCAGTCAGTGAAATTCTCCAGTGTGTGAGATTCAAGGACAAACTAAAATGTCAACCGAGGCAAGGTCATGGAGGAAAAGGAAAGCGTGAGAAACTCAAAGCCCGGAGGCAGTGAAGGAGAGGCAGTGAGTGCATGAAGGCGCGGCCTTGGGATGGGTTCTCGATCGGAAAAAGAACACTCGTGGGAGAACTGGACAGATCTGAATCAAGTCTGCAATTCAGTTAATAGTATTTACCAAGGTTAGTTTTGACAACTGTGCCACTATTAACATTGCGGGAAACTTGATATTCTGGATGCTGGGTCGAGGCATATGGAAATTCTGTGCTGTCTTTGCAGCTGTTTTTTAGGCTAAAGTTATGCCAAAAGAGCATCATTGGAAACATTACTGGAGGCTTCTTGGAAGAGACAGAAGCAACACGGCTCGGGCTGCAGCTACTCTACCAGGCCAGGTTCCCGTGCGCCCGGAAGCTGTTACTGGGAGCTCAGTCCTCAAACTTCCTTCCAACAACTCTGCAGCTACTTAACACTCTGTAATAAATCTCTTGCTTAAACAGCAAAAGGCACGGCTAAGAAAATGAAAAGGCAAGATGCAGACCAGGAAGTTAAAGTAAAACCGCCATGAGGTTTCATCCACACGCATACACACCAGCAGGATTGTAAAGAATGTCAGCCCTAGTTCAGTTCAGAGGCTCAGTCGTGTCCGACTTTGCGACCCCATGGACTGCAGCGCGCCAGGCCTCCCTGTCCGTCACCAACTCCTGGAGCTTGCTCAAACTCACGTCCAGCTCATAGGTGATGTCATCCAACCATCTCTTCCTATGTCAGTCCCTTCTCCTCCCACCTTCAACCTTTCCCAGCATCAGGGTCTTTTCCAGTAAGTCGGTTCTTCGCATCAGGTGGCCAAAGTATTGGAGTTTCAGCTTCAACATCAGTCCTTCCAATGAATATTCAGGACTGATTTCCTTTAGGAAATAAACTGGTTTGATCTCCTTGCAGTCCAAGGGACTCTCAAGAGTCTTCTCCAACATCACAGATCAAAAGCATAAATTCTTCGGCGCTCAGCTTTCTTCACAGTCCAGCTCTTACATCCATACATGACCACTGGAAAAACCAGAGCCTTGACTAGACGGAATTTTGGTGGCAAAGTAATGTCTCTGCTTTTTAATATGCTGTCTAGGTTGGTCATAGCTTTTCTTCTAAGGAGCAAGCGTCTTTTAATTTCATGACTGCAGTCACCATCTGCAGTGATTTTGGAGCCCCCCAAAATAAAGCCTCTCATTGTTTCCATTGTTTCCCCATCTAGTTGCCATGAAGTGATAGAACCGGATGCCATGATCTTCGTTTTCTGAATGTTGAGCTTTAAGCCAACTTTTTCACTCTCCTCTTTCATTTTCAATGAGGCTCTTTAGTTCTTCGCTTTCTGCCATAAGGGTGGTGTCATCTGCATATCTGAGGTTACTGACATTTCTCCTGGCAATCTTGATCCCAGCTTGTGTTTCATCCAGCCTGGCATTTCACATGATGTACTCTGCATATAAGTTAAATAAGCAGGGTGACAATATACAGCCTTGACATACTCCTTTCCCAATTTGGAACCAGTCTGTTGTTCCATGTCCAGTTCTAACTGTTGCTTCTCTACCTGCATACAGATTTCTTAGGAGGCAGGTCAGGTGGTCTGGTATTCCCATCTCTTCCAGAATTTTCCAGTTTGTTGTGATCCACCCAGTCAAAGGCTTTGGCATAGTCAATGAAGCAGATGTTTTTCTGGAACTCTCTTGCTTTCTTGATGATCCAATAGATGTTGGTAATTTGATCTCTGGTTTCTCATTCCAGCTTGAACATCAGGGAGTTCACGGTTCACGTATTGCTGAAGCCTGGCTTGGAGAATTTTGAGCATTACTTTACTAGCGTGTGAGATGAGTGCAATTGTGCGGTAGTTTGAGCATTCTTTGGCATTGCCTTTGGGATTGGAATGAAAACTGACCTTTTCCAGTCCTGTGGCCACTGCTGAGTTTTCCAAATTTGCTGACATACTGAGTGCAGCACTTTCACAGCATCATCTTTTAGGATCTGAAATAGCTCAACTGGAATTCCATCACCTCCACTAGCTTTGTTTGTAGTGGTGCTTCCTAAAGCCCACTTGACTTCGCATTCCACCTTGGCTCTAGGTGAGTGATCACACCATTGTGGTTATCTGGGTCATTAAGATCTTTTTTTGTATAGTTCTTCTGTGTATTCTTGCCACCTCTTCTTAATATCTTCTGCTTCTGTTAGGCCCATACCATTTCTGTCCTTTATTGTGCCCATCTTTGTATGAAATGTTCCCATTGGCACCTCTAGTTTTCTTGATAAGATCTCTATTCTTCCCCATTCTATTGTTTTCCTCTATTTCTTTGCACTGATCACTGAGGAAGGCTTTCTTATCTCTTCTTGATACTCTTTGGAACTCTCCATTCAAATGGGTATATATTTCTTTTTCTCCTTTGCCTTTAGCTATTCTTCTTTTCTCAGCTATTTGTAAGGCCTCATCAGACAATCATTTTGCCTTTTTGCATTTCTTTTTCTTGGGAATGTTCTTGATCACTGCCTCCTGTACAAAGTCATGAACCTCCATCCATAGTTCTTCAGGCAGTCTATCAGATCTAATCCCTTGAATCTATTTGTCTAATATGAATCTATCTGTCTAATATGGTACAACCACTTTGGAAAACTAGAAGTGTCTACAAAGTTATATTCTTGAACATATACCTGGGAGGAACGTATTATGTATATTGTGTGTGTGTGTGTGTGTGTGTGTGTGTGTGTGTGTTGTGCTTAGTTGCTCAGCTGTGTCCAACTTGCAACTCCGTGGCCTATCGCCTGTGCGGCTCCTCTGTCCATGGGGATTCTCCAGGCAAGAACATTAGGGGGTTGCGTACCTTCCTGTAGGGGATCTTTCCAGCCCAGGGGTCGAACCTGAGTCTCTGGCATCGCAGGTGAACTCTTTACCATCTGAGCCATCAGGGACCCCGTGTGTGTGTGTGTGTGTGTGTGTGTACACACACATTACTGTTGTTCAGTTACAAAGTTATATCTGACTCTGACCCCATGGACTACAGCACGCGAGGTTTAACTGTTCTTCACTGTTTCCTAGAGTTTGCTCAAACTCATTTCCATTGAGTTGGTGATGCCACCCAACCATCTCATCCTCTATCACTCCTTTCTTCTCCTGCCCTCAATCTTTTCCAGCATCTGGGTCTTTTCCAATGAGTTGGCTCTTTACATCAGGTGGTCAGATTATTCAAGCTTCAGCATCAGTCCTTCCAATGGATATTCAGGACCGATTTCCTTTAGGATGGACTGATCTCTTTGCAGTCCAAGGGACTCTCAAGAGTCTCCTCCAGCATCACAATTTGAAAGCATCAGTTTTTCAGTGCTCAGCTTTCTTTATGGTCCAACTCTCACATCTGTACATGATTACTGAAAAACCATAGCTTTGACTATACGAACTTTTGTTGGCAAAGTGATGTTTTTTAATATGCTGTCTAGGTTTGTCATAACTTTTCTTCCAAGAAGCAAGCATCTTTTAATTTTATGGCTGCAGTCACTGTCTTCAGGGATTTTAGAGCCCAAGAAGATGAAATCTGTCACTGCTTCCACTTTTTCCTCATCTAGTTGCCATGAAATGATGGGACCGGGTGCCACGACTTTAGATTTTTGAATGTTTTAAGCCAGCTTTTTCACTCTACTCTTTCACCCACATCAAGGGGCTCTTTAGTTCCTCTTCACTGCCATTAGAATGGCATCATCTGCATATCTGAGGTTGGGGTTGGACCAATCCCAGCTTGATTCCAGCTTGGGATTCATCCTGCCTAGCGTTTCACGTGATGTGCTCTGCACAAAAGTTAACCAAGCAGGGTGACATAAACAGCATTGCTGTACTCTTTTCCCAATTCTGAACCAGTCAGTTGTTCCATGTCTGGTTCTAACTGTCACTTCTTGACGTGCATATGGGTTTCTCAGGAGGCAGGTAAGGTGGTCTCGTATTCCCATCTCTTTCAGAATTTTCCAGCTTGTTGTGATCTACAAAGTCAAATCTACACAGTCACTTTAGTGTAGTCACTGAAGCAGCAGATATTTTTCTGAAATTCCCTTGCTTTCTCTATGATCCAACAAATGTTGGCAATTTGATTCCTGACTTAGTAAACTGTATCAATATTAGGGTTCAATTTGGAAATAGTACCGTAAGTGTAAAAAAATTCAAAGGAAGGCCTTTTAAAAGTAAAATGATTCAATACGACGGTAGGTTGTATTAATACTGTAAGCCCACAGAACTTTTCTTGACGTTGTAAAGAAAAAAAAAAAGAACATAGGGTGCCCATTTAAAATTCACCAATTACATAAAAGAGGTCACGGATGAACCCATTTACCAAAGTCAGAAGCCTGATGAGGAGAGGCTGGGCCTGTGCTGGGAGTGGTGCTGGGAGTTGGCTCCCGTGGCTTCCCCACCAGGGCAGCCAAGCTGCACAGGCCAAATGCAGACACCACTCGCAGTGAGTGACCGATGCTGCCCGAGGGGAGACGCGCGGCACAGCAGACAGGGACAGAGGGGGCCTCGGCTCCATAAACCCACACCCTCTGTGGTTTACAGCCACAACTGGGGGTGTCCCACTCAGCCTGCTTTCCCCCAGTTTTCTTGCTTGCATGTTATTATTTTGGGGTGTTGGGAAATGAAAGATGTACCTACTTTTTACACTGACTATTTTTTCAGTGTAGCATTTAGAAGTTTATATTCTTCCCTGAGAACGACCTGGAAGAGCCTAGAAGCTGTTTGGACGTTACGTAATTGCCCTCTCGAAGGCTGGTGCACCCCCATGGCGGTGAAAGTGCTGGGAGAGGTTGCTCTCGCCTCTGGGAAAGATGCCAGGTAACAGCGGATGCTAAGAAAGCAGCGCGGCTGTCTCCCCAGTCATTCCCAGACAGCATCTCTGTTCAGAGGCGCCTGGCAAAGGAGGCGGGCACGGTGCATTTATTCACCTATAAGGGACAAAGGCTCAAAGACAGGGACACAGACCAGCCCACCAGATACAAATCAGCGACTTTAGAAACAAAAATATTTTGGGGGAGACACATTATTTTTAAGTTTTGTACGTAAAGTGAAGCCTTGCTAAAATGGTTTATCTTGCATTATTTCTTACATAATGTGCTAACTTAAAAACTATTATTATGGAGAATCTCAAACATATATTTAGTAAAACAGAGTTAGCACAGTAAGTCCCACACACCTACAAGTCAGCTTCCACACCCATAAGCATTCCGCTTGCCTTGCTTTCTCTGTTCTGCCCGCCCTCCAACTGTACCCCTTTTGGAGATGAAATTTATATACACTGAATCACACAACTCTCAACATATTTAACATATAATAGGTATATTCATTAAACTACACCCCATCAGGATAGTTTTTCATTTCATTCCAGAAAGTTCTGTCTTTCCCTAGTTAACCTACTCACTTCTCTCCAGACAAGGAGCCTTCCAAATTATTTCCTATGGATTAGTTCTGCGTCTTCCAGAATATCATAAAAATGAGAGAGCTTATACTCCTCTGTGTTCAGCGTCTTTCACTCAGCATAACATCTATGAGAATCGCCTATGTTGTTATGTATACAGATATTTTATTTCTTTTTATTGCTGCACAGTATTCTACTGTATGGACACACAACACATTGTTCATCCATTCTCTTAGGTATCATTCAGGTTGCTTCCAGCGTTTTATCATCATGATTACAAAGGCTCAAGTCTTCTAACTTTGTTCAAGGCTGTTTGAACCCCTCTGGGTTCTTTGCATTTCTACTCAGAATTTTTAAAAGATCTTGTCAATTTCTATAAAAGCCTGTTGGGATTATGATTGGAATTACTTTGGCATTTCCTTTCAATTTTCAGAGAACTGACAATGTAACAACATGCATTTTCCAATCCATGAACATAGTATACCCCTCTATTCACTTAGGTTATTTCTGTTTCTCTAAGAAACATTTTAATAGAGAGATCTTCAACATCATTCAGTAAGCCTGTTTCCAAGTATTTGGGGTTTTGGTAAACAGTACGGCTGTAAATTTGTCACTTGTTTCCATTTGTTCACTGATAGTCTATAGATTGTAAACACCACTGGTTTTTTTGCATTTCTGTGTTGTGCCCATTATGACTGAATTCTTTAGTTTTTTCATTCATCAGTACTTTCTAGGTACAGAGTCAAGCCATTTGCAAACAGGAATAGGTTCACTTCTTTCCTGCCATTGTGAGCTGCACTTGTCTCACAGCACAGGTTGGCACGGCAGGTGAATCTCGGCCAGAAGTGCCCAGAGCAGACACCGCTTGTCCTTATCTTAGGAGCAAACCTGTGCAGCATTTTACTTTCAAGCATTTTATCAGCTGTGGGTTTTTCATAGATGACTTTCATCAGGTTGAGAATCCCTCTGTATTCCTGGTTTGCTGGGAGTTGTTTAAGTAAGTGTTCAGTTTTTCCAGATGCTTTTTCTGCATCTCTTGAAATAATCCCCTTTCTCCTTCATTCTGTATATGGTAAGTTATACTGATTGATTTTCGAACACTTAACCAACCTCCCTTTCCTGGGATAAAGCCACTTGATCATTACTTTTCTTTGCTAACATTTGTTAAAGTTGGTTTCTTTTTTTGTATCTATGTTCGTGAAAGATACTTTATATTTCTTATAACACCTTTGTCGGGTTTTGGCTGAATTAGTTATTAATATTTCAAATACGCATCGTTCAAGTTTTCACTAACGTTGAGTTAGATGTAAATATAGCCAGAAAAGAGAAAGTTTTGTTATTACGATGGCAGAGTGTGTGTGTTTCTGCACTGGGAACGCTGGCACAGCCTGAAGGTGAAAAGGAGGGGAGAGAGGACAAAGCCGAATGAGAAGGGTCGTGGGAGGAGACGCGCGCCCTGGTCAGACAGCGGTGGGGTTCCTCACTCCCCCGTCTATGAAGCTTGACTTCTAACTTAATTATCTCCTCAAAGCTTTCCTCTTGTCAGATTTTTAGGTGGAATCACTTTTCCAGTTACAATGGAAGCCACTGGAAAAACATACATTTTCTCAACAGTTAAAACTAATTAAATCTAGGAAATGTTGAAACTAAAATACCTTATGTAATAATGGCACTTTAAAGGTGACTAAAATTTCCATATTGAGCATTATTGGTCTTCTCAGAAGATAACGTGCTGAGGGCCTACTGTGTGCATGGAAGGGCTGGGCATCAGCAGGCAGTGACCCGGATGCCCAGCCCTGCTCCTCAGCCTGGGGCCCAGTGGGGGTGGTGATGGGGCTGGTGGCTGACAGTGAGCACAGAGGGGCCCTGACCTGGCACAGGGCCGGGAGCCCAGCCTGTGGGGACAGGCAGGAGGAGGGGGCGGAAAGCGGGACCAGCAGCGTCAGAGGGTGATGGGCACGGGAGGCCGGGTGCAGGGGAGAGGAGTCAGGCGAGACAGTGCCGGACAGCTGACCACCAAGGAAACTGGTGGCTGGAGAGGGGCAGTGGGGTAGGGCCTGCAGTCTGGACCACGGGCCTGCAGGGAGCCCTGCGCTCTTCTGCTCTGAGCTCCCCGGGGGGGGTTGCATCCTACCTGCCCTTCTGACACTGCTGTGCGGCTCTTGGAGCTGAGGCTGCAGAAGCTGGCACCACAGTCACCCACTAGCAGTTGCCAGGGTGACGACACTGTATAGCAGTAAAAAACTAATTAGGGCCTGAGATTTGGGTAACTTCCTCAGACTACCAGCTTCCTGACTCTCTATGGTGGCCAGCTAGGTGGGTCCCACACTTCTAATTTTTCAGTGTGAAAGACACAAGGCCAATTTCATCACGTACTCTGATTCTCCTAGTTGAATCAGGGACCAGGCGAACATGAGCAGACCCAGCCCTTGCATGCGCAGCCAGGCTCCCTCGTTCTGGAAGTCAAAGGGGTCTATGGAGACCCCACACACTCTTATCTCCAGAATCTGGGCCCTATTTGTAAACTGGGAGATGTTAGACCACAATCAACTTCCAATCAGGCCTCAGCCCCATCCGCTGTACTCCGTTTCCATGGTGCCATACGATCTGAATGGTCCTGCTTTCCACTTCCTCATAACCGTCTTCTCCAGAATATAAACACCATGGGGCAAGGACTCCACCTCTCCTGTTTCATGTTATATCCTGAGAGCCCAGACTGGGCCTGGCCCATGGCAGACACTCAAATCCTTATTGAAGGAGTAAATTCATTCATTCCTGGATAAGACAGCAGTTAATGAGATTTGTACCTTGTGGGTTCCTTTGGAAGTACCCAGTGCAACTGCCTTGGGGGAAACCTCGAGACTTTGGTCCAAAGGCCTGACTTGAGCTCCCCCACTGTTAGAACCCGTAGGTCCCAGCATATTTTTACACCCGAGCCTCAGTTTCCCTGTTGTAAGTTGGATACAATAGTCCTTCCTCACAGCCCTAGAGAACAGGGCGAGAAAACATTATGTCAAAAGTGCTGGTGAGTCTGTGCAGACATGAGGCAGGGTTTCAGTTTTAATTCAGAGGGAAGGACTGTCCACAAAATCGATGTGCTGGTCCAGGACCTCACAGTAAATGGAGAGAGCTGCTCACTGGGGCTCAGGTGTGATGTTGTTATTCGGGGATTTGTCTTCTTTTTGTATTGAAATCTATTACAAAAAGGTTGAGGTTGCATTTTAAAAAACTGCTCCTCAACAGAGGTTTCAATAGTATAAGCTATTCTGGAGAAAAAAGGAAAACTTTTTTCTTCTGGAGTACCAACTAATTTATAGTAACAACCTACTCATGAAAGGATATATATGAATTCTTTTGGAATACAAGTCCAAAAGGTGACGGAAATTTGGAAATTTCTTCTATTTCAATGCTGAAATTTAATTCACAATGAATTTCAAGTGTGGAACTTTTTCCCCTCGATTTTTACAGGACTTTGTAATAAGAGCAGTTGTACGGGCTCATCAACAATAGAAGAGAGCTGATGGAGTAGAGATGTTGAGAGTATGTATTTAGTGCAGGGGTTGGTGGCTTTTAAATTTGCATCTTGATCTAAATGTATCTGCTGATTTCCCATCTGCTAATATTTTCCCATCTGCTAAAGACCTGCCGCCAGGGAAGGGAATGCCTTTGTCTTCACTGCTTAACCTCCATGTCCCCTTCACCCGAACTTGGAGACAGCACAGTGTGCTCTGCAGAGCGCGCCTGCTCACACACACTCACACACGGACTCAGACCACAGG
This sequence comes from Redunca redunca, assembly GCA_006410935.1. Lineage (NCBI taxonomy): Eukaryota > Metazoa > Chordata > Mammalia > Artiodactyla > Bovidae > Redunca > Redunca redunca. The sequence continues at coordinate 157,449 of SJYQ01000377.1, forward strand.
CCCCACCCCTGGCCCAGGAGCCTGCCATCGAGGACGGGGCTAACCCAGGGACTTGTTGCCCCAGAACCCTCGAGCAGGGCAGAGTCCAGGCAGCAGGCATCCTGGGATGCAGCCAGCCCTCGGGAGGAGGTGTGGCTGTCAAACGGCTACTGCAGACAGTACAGCCCGAAGGCGAGGCTCTGCACCACAGAGACGGGAGGCGCCTGGGGGCTGTGGCAGGGACACCGGCCCCTGGCCCTCCCGGCATCTCTGCTGTCATCCAGTTCAGACCCTCCTCTCCCACTACCAGGGATGGAATGTTCTACCTTTGGCTCTGGTGCCCAGGAAAGAGCTGGAGCTTCGGCCCAGGCCCCAGGGGTTCAGTACCACCTTCCAGGTGGGCACCAGGGTTGCATGGACCATGACAGCCCCACGCCCTTGAGCCCCCTTCCTCCTTGAGCAATACAGTGCATTAACAAACTCATCTAGTCTGTGTCTATGATTTACACCACGAGAGCTTCCCCCTTTGCGTGTTGCAACCCCAAGAAGCCTAAAAGGGCTACCGGCTCCCCTCTAGGGGCCCTGAGAATGTGCTGACCCAAAGGCAGCTCTGGCGTGGCAGTCTGCCCCTCCAGGAGGGCCACAGCATCCAGACAACCCCTCAACAGACCAGGGACAGAGAATGAAATGGCACCGAAGAGCAGGAGTTACGTCTATAGTTAAAATCAAGTCCATCCATGAGGTGCCAGCCACACAGACACTTGATTGATGGCGGCAAGTAACGAGCCTCAGTTTTGCTGGGAGCATGCCTTTGTGGAAGCCAGAGATGAGTAAAATACATGAGAGCACATCAAATATACGGCAAGGACAAGATACACAAACAGTACATTAAGCATCACGGAGGCAGTAAAGGGCTGGAGACAGACCGGGGTAGCAGCCAGGCTCTGCTTCTGGGTGCGTCTGTGCACACGGGGCTCTCCCCGTGGCCCCCACGGGCCTGGGGCAGCCCATCAGGACTTGGGACATCTGACCAGACTGGTCTCTCCGCCTCGTCCTCGCTAAATTACAAGTTCCCAGGCTCGTGCTCAGCCCCAACTGCCAGGCTGGGCTTCCCTCCACACACAGAGCAGTGTCAACACAAGTGCTCCCGTGACATTTCTGTTCTCCATCAATTGTTTGCGGGCGCTTCACCGCCAGGAGAAAATGCACTCTGTGCTCCAGCAAGAGCCGCTGCGTCGAGGTCAGCAGGAGCTCATTGTCCCTTCTGCTTCACAACCAGGCCATCCTGACATCTGTAAGATTTGCTGTATGCAATCCAGGTGCCACAGGCTCAGAGAGATGGGCCCGTGGTGGTGGCGGGGCCAGGGCTGAGACCAGGAGCGGGGAGAGACAGATGGACAGACAAACGTGGAGGAGTCTCCTGAGGGCTGGACCATTCAGTCCTGGACCTGCCTGGCGAAGGTTTCACCAAATGAGCTGCATCATCTGAGGGGAGAGTAAGACTTGGCAAACGTCTACAAGACAACATTGTGTGGACGGCCCACTGGAGACGGTCCCCACCACCAGAACAGGACGTGTGGGGAAAGGAGCCCAGCAGAGACATGGAAGGGCCCATGTCCCTGCCACCCGGCGCATGGCCTCGAGTCCTAACAGTCCCAATAGGTCCAGATCACCAAGTGAGATGGACTGGGGGTCACTGTGTCCCATCAGAGGCTCAGGAGGTGGATGGCCAGCTGGGAGCAGCATCCCTCCCCAACCAACAAGCACCACCTTCCTTAAGTGGGGTGAGAGGGAGTCAGAAGCGGATGTGACAACCCGTCAGGGAGCTCTTCTCCACAGGAGAGGTTTGTCTTGGGAAAGGAGATTTGGCGGTTTGGCAGGAGCCCGTGTTGGGAAGACAAAGGACCATAAGTGGGAGAGAAACTCTGAGGGGCCTCGTGGGGTGGTGGGAGGCTAGGGGGCCCCTTGCCCTTCCGTGCCCCGAGTCAGAGGCACAGGCCTTGCGCACACACGTGCAAGCCCACGTCACAATGTGTGCACACACCGTGCGGACTGGGGTGGGGGCTGCTCAAGGTACCTGCTTCTGTGGCCCCAGCTGTGGGGGACAGCAACGCTTCCCCCCACCTGAGTCCTGGTGGGCCTGACTTAGCTGCTGGCCTAGCAGTGAACAGACCTCTACCCGGGGCTTCTGAGGCTTAGAGACGACGTCTCTGGAGCCTGTACCTGCTCCCTTTGGTCGTCTCCAGAAAAGCGAGCATGTGATTTCAATTTGAAATTAAAAGTCATGTCTGAATAACAGAGCTGCATCCTCATTTCCTAATACCCCGGTTTTTACTACTTTGCATTCAACTGTGAAAAGTCTTTTAAAACTCGGAACAGCAGTAAACTTGAATGAATTTTTGACCCATTACTGCATAGCGGGTGTGCCTTCCAAGTTGGAGAGACTGCCAAGTTCTCCCCACCTAATATTTCCACTTTAATTGTGCCACTTGAGAAATTTACGTGCCTCAAAATATGGCATGAATCTTACGCTTATTGCAGTATCATTAGCAGCAACATTTAAGCAACATCTGTGTGCTATAGAACTAATTGAAGTAGCAGAAGTGGCAGCTGTAAATCCACAGGAAGATGGCAGTTTGTACCCAGCACTGCTGAGTTAGCTACTAACTGTCAGCCTGTTCCCGCAATCTGGTCTCGAGCACCACGGTACAGGCACACAGTGTCCAAAAAAATACAGTGAGTAGGCTAATGATCCTATTAACCACTTTGTTGCACCAATTTGGCTGTTTTTCCAGTTTCCTTGTTGAATTTCATTATAAATTTCTCCATTCTTGTAAAAAGTCCAGTGTGAGACGTGTCTGACTTTAAACTACTTACCTGAGCTGAGAAACGCTCGTCTGGCCAGACCGAACTGAGAATTGATTTTTTTGTGATTTAATAATTTGGTTCCCCCCTCACTCCTTGCAGTTGCTTAAAAATTTTTTTTATTCCACACGTCTCTGTAAAAAATAACTTTAAAATCCCTAGTAATGCTGATATTTAAAGCAATGGCATTTTCTTCCTGCGAATATAACATTTGCAATAATCAATACAAGACGGCAGCCATAATTCACTGCAGGCGGGGGTGGGGCAGGCGCAGCTGGTAAGGGGGTGCCAACGGGTGAGCACGCCTCGGATGACTCGCCAGCTCCTCACGTTGCGTGGCGGCTGAGGAGTGGGCGGCCAGGTTCTCTGGGTTCAGACCCAAAGGTATCGCCTGCTTTTCTTCCCCAGATATGGAGGAAAATGATGCCGATCCTTCCACACAGGCAGCGAGTTAAGCTGGGAGTGACGGGTTTACTGAGATGCCTCTTTGTGAAGAAGTGAGGGCGTCCGAGCCACTGCTTTCATTCGGAATGCTCCTTCCACTGAGTATGGCTGGAAAAGCTATTTCTCATGCCTCCTACAGAAACCAGCCCCATCCTGCTCTTAACTCTGGTCCCGCTTGTTTTTGTCTTGGCAGCGAGTGGATGTTTCTCCCTCGGCACCTGGCCCTTAGACAATGATGTAACTGGTATCTTTCGAAGCACTCAAGAGTGTTGGAAATACACATGAAGGCGGCCTCCCCCAATATATGATGACTGGTGTGTTTGCCAACAGCCCGCCTTCATTAGAAAATTGGCACGTCCACCCCGCTCCATGTGACACGCCGTTAACTGTGGACATTTGTTGTCTTAATGCTCAAGCACTCAGGGGCTCGACTGATGAGGGAGAAACTGCTTGGGGTCTGCTGGACCCCACGCTTAGGGTGGCACGCCACCTCATGGTATTGGAAATCAATAGCCACGTGACTGCCCCAAGGTCGGGGGCCTCCAGAATTCACTTCCTGGAGCTAAATTACTATTCCCTGCTTCTTGGTTTGTTTTCTAACAATAACAGATTTTAAGGGGGCCTGGTTAAACACCACTTACAAAACACAAAGTGAAAAGAAAAAAACCTGAATCACTGGCTCACAGCTGCCAGTTCCCCTCACCAGCTCAGGGAACATCAGGGTGGAAAGCATGCGGAAAGTTCCATCCATCTGCAATTCGAGTTTCTTTTTCTCCCAATCTATTTCTTTTTTAGTGGCGGTGTCTCAGTCTTAGCACAAAAGGATAAAAACTGGCTCGTAAACTATCCATCTCCGACTTACCAACATAACGCAGCTTAGTAATAGCTTGGCTTTGTCCCTCCTCTCGGACATGGCTTGGGGAAGTCCACGGCACAAATGCAGACGGGGAAGCAGGACGGCTCCTGGTGTTGCGTGCTGACTAAGAAATACGCTCCTCACCTGCCGCCTGCCCTCACACAGTCCTTTCTTTGGACACACCCTCTGAATGAAATTCTTTAGCAAGGCTGACCCATAGCCCCATCCCTGCGCTGGGGCCCTTTACAGAATGCGTGCTCTCTTCACCTTTACAGGTGGAAAAGTTCCTGAGGCTTCAACAATAGATACGTGGGTTATATCTGCTGATGGTTAGCAAACTAGGAAATACAACAGAAATTTAAAATTACTTACTAGTTTGTCTCAAAATAGCAAGACCCCCATTATATCTAAGCCTACGTTCACAAATACATATTTTAAAAAATCTGTATTTCCTAAAGCAAAAAAACAAAGAAGAGTGAGAAGGTTAGCACTGCTTTGCATTCACGCCGATCTCCCGACGACTGTGCTTAGGGAGACACCCGTGCTCAGGGGGACGCCCGCGCTCAGGAAGACAGTCCAACTCCCCTGCTTTCTTCAAACACTGAGCTTTGTCCGCTTGGGTGAGGAACTGGCCTCACAGTTGCTAAGGGAGGAAGATTCGAACAGCCTTTTCAGAAAACTGCAGATACTCTCCTCTGAACATGTATCCAAACAAGACAGCAGGGAATTCTTCACGTTCAGCTGCAGTGCAGGCCTGAGTCCCGCAGTGAACCTCTCGCTGAACCCAGCCCGTCCATCCTGTCCTGTGCAAGGTACCCTGACTCACGGTGGGTTTGTGATACTGTGCACTGGTTATTTGAGAGTTGGCTCACCGAGTTACACACGTCTTGCAAATACTGACACATTTCTTTACAAAATGTTGCAAAAGTTAACACTTGTTGACATCACTAATCTTGTCAGAAAAGCCCACGTATCCAGGAACTGTAAAGCTCACAGTGGCAGACTCAAGTTCCCAAAAGTTCTAATTTATGTTCAAATACAGATTTTTATCATTGGTAAAAAATACCATGAGTTGTCCTCCTTGAAGGGACAGAGTCAGTTCATTCATTTGAAAAACACTTATTGATTTGGCTGTGCAGGGTCTTCGTTGGGGCACGTGAGAGTTGCGTGTGAGATCTAGCTCCCTGACCAGGGACTGAACCTGGCCCCCTGCATCGAGAGCCCCAAGTCCCTGGGCCACCAGGGGAGTCCCCATTCGTGGTGGAGAAAATGTGCAGCAAGCCTAAGTCTGATTGGCCCTCAGCACAACTGAATCTGACCACCGGGATGGCGGCCCATGAGCTCGCTCCTGAGCAGCAGAACCCCCCCGCCCCAACCCCTACACACACTCTTCTGGAAATCCTCTCTGCAGCTCGGGTCGCCCTTGTTAATGGAGTAAGTGAAGCTCTCTGCACTGGGCTGGTGCTCTGAGCCCCAGAGGGTCCGTGGGGGAAAGTCCTGCCTGCATATCTTGCTGTGCTACAGGTCTGAAAGCTTGTGGGGCCAAGGCCTGCAGGTGGGAGCCCAAGGCCAAAGCCCCGAGGGGCACGGGCCCTGCTCTTGACCTCCGCTCTCAAGTCTGGGATGCAGGGGGGATGTGAGTTCCCAGGGAGGGGCTGTTCTGGCAGAGCCGGTGTGGCCCTGAGCTGCTCCCACAGCTCGACTCAGCCCATAAACAAGCTGTGGGGGCAAGGGGGGCTCCTCCTGCATGGCCTCTGGCACTGCACGTGCCCCCAGGGCCCCCAGGCTGGCCCCTCCAGCAGGAGAGCCTGCGGGAGCCCCCAGCCCAGGGAACAGGAGTAACGCCAGTGGCCACCCTCAGCCTAGTTCAAGGGCATCAGCGTGAGCCCTTTCTGGAGCCACCCAGGTGTCAGTCTCCCCAGAAGCAGGCACACAGTGCACACACCGGTGGCCTTCAGCGGCCTGCTTGCGATTTTCCCGTTGCGGACCCTGGGCAGGAAAGAAGAGGGGTCACGAGCAGTGCCATAAGGGCACCAGAGGAGCCACACCCACTTCAAGAGCCGCACGAGGCGAGGTGAGCCCCTCCTGGGAGGAGCGTGTCCACTCCCCACCTCTGCCCCAGAGGCAACACCTTCCACCTGCCTTCACCATGCCTGTGTCTTTTTAAAGATTTGATCGTCGGTGTGGTGTTGGAGAAGACTCTTGAGAGTCTCTTGTACTGCAAGGAGATCAAGCCAGTCCATCCTAAAGGAGATCAGTCCTGAGTGTTCATTGGAAGGACTGATGCTGAAGCTGAAACTAATACTTTGGCCACCTGATGTGAAGAACTGACTCACTGGAGAAGACCCTGATGCTGGGAAAGACTGAAGGCAGGAGAAGGGGACGACAGAGGATGAGATGGCTGGATGGCATCACCGACTCGATGGACATGAGTTTGGGTGGACTCTGGGAGTTGGTGATGGATGGGGAGGCCTGGCGTGCTGGTCCATGGGGTCGCAAAGAGTTGCACACGACTGAGCGACTGAACCGATGTGCCTGTCTGCATGTGTGTGTGACTGTGTGCGCGCGTGTCTGTGAGCTCTGTAAGTGTCACATGTCTGCACGCTGCTGCCCCCACTTTGTTCACTTGCTGTTTCCTTGCAGTTCCAGGTCGCGCCTGTCACAGCGCTTGGCTGCGTTCACTTTCACCGTCGCACAGCCTGTCGCCCTGTGAACACCCCACCAGGCACACATGTGCTCCTGTCCGGGTGCCTGCACACGGCAGGCGCGGGAACACTCTGGCCTGGCTCCTGGGGTGTGTGCTCGTGGTGGGGGACGCACTGCGGTCAGAAGCTAGGGTGGTAACACCCAGGGGACTCTCAGTGGCTGCTGGAATTGCGGCTCGAAGGCTCTTGGGGCTAAGTTAGGATGGACACGTGTGGGCTTCCCCAGACCTGACTCGAGAATGAGCAGCAGGGGCATGGAGCCCAGAGGGCCATGCCGACCCTGAGGCAAGGGCCCCAGGCTCAAGTCTGGGGTTCACGACTGAGGATACACACTTGCCTTGGTCAGGGAAAGCCAGCCACAGCGGGGTGCGGTGAGGACCGCAGGTGGCGGCTTGGTGGATACGGTGATGTTGTGACAAAGTCGTTTCCATGGCACGGACGCGGGAGCACGGATGCGGGAGCATGGACGCGGGGACCCAGCAGACGCGGGGGGCTGACCGTGGAGACTGTCACCACTCAGCCCCAGAGCAGAGACGAGGCCCCACAGGGACCACAGGAGGCCCAGAGGGCTCTCGGGGTCAAAGAGCTGCTGGGATGACACTTGCAAAGCTGGCTTTTCACCTCTGCTGGGCCCTGGTCCTCTCCTCTGTTTGGGCATAAATTCTTGTTTTGCAAACAAAAAACAGTTCCCTTCAGGAATGCCTTCTGGGAGGGGGTTTGCCCGAAGCAGTATCCTGCGAGGCTGGGTCTGTGTGCGGGGCTGCCAGTCACGTGGCTGGTGGAGCCCCTCCTGCTGGGCGCTGGCCCGCCTGCAGCGCCCGCGACAAGCCGGGGCCTCCGGGACTGGCTGCTGTGAGTTCTGGCCAGGGTGAGGCTCTGCTGCTGACTGCTGTTTCTCCAGTGGTGAGGAGCGCTTCCAGGGGAGTCCTTCAGATAATCACTGTCTTGATCTCGAATGTAAATATTGTCGCCGTGGTTCAGAGAGAGATTAATGATTTGCCGACAGCTCCGTATGTCCTTAGGAAGTAACGTACCAAAGCGCGCCTGACCGTCCTGTCTCCATAAACGCCGGTGGAAGGCCCGCACCGGGGGGACTGGTCGCTCTGGGGCTCGATAGCTTTTACGAGCGACCTACTCACTGAGAGGGAGACCCTGCATTTGTCTTTCAAGGAGGAAAAGGGTGCCAAGTGCGACTGCCAGGCGCCTCCCCACACTGTGTGCACCCTCGGGAGGGACCTCGGGGCGGCGTCACCAGCTCTGCCCCGGAGAGGGGTCCGGCAGGCTTGCGGTAGCCTGGCTGCCAGGGCGAGCCCCCGCCACCGGGGCCTCCTCCCCCTGCCTTCACCAGGCCGTGGGTGCGGATTCCTTCACCCCTTGGAGCCTCAGGGCAACCCGGCCCACCCCCACGGTTCCCCTGGGCCACAGGTTGCTGCCGCCCTGAGGGTCCCGGGCAGGGAGGCAGGGTGGCAGGGTGCCCAGCCAGACTGCACCCACCCCGCTGCCCCGCCCCAAGGGAGCCCAGCACACACTGCTGTCCAGCCTGGGGCCAAGGACAGCCTGTCTGCCCACCACCATCGTCTCGAACAACCACGTCCCCTTGATGAAGCCAGGCCTGCGGTTCTGTTGGAGACATGGTGTCAGTGTCAATACCAGGAGGACTGGCCAATTATACTTCACATCTGAATTTTTTACATTTTCAAAGTGTTTTACACTAATTAGTTAGTCCTGTTAGCTCTAAGGATTAGTAGCGTCTCTAACAAGACACAGCGACACTGACTTTGCTAATTATGTAAAACATGGACGCAGAGACGAGAAGGCTGGCATCGCCCGGCTCAGCCAGGCAGAGGTGCCCGCCTGCCCTGTGCTCTCATGGCCCCGGGAAGGAGGAGAGGACAGTGTGCCCCGAGGACAGAAGGCCCCTGCGGTCTGTTCTGTCCTCTCCGGGGGCCTGCCCTCACCCCGACTCTCTCCTGCCAGGAAGCCCGTCCACCCCCATGACAGCTCCCCACATCGCGGGTGCTGCACCACCCTCAGCAGACAAAGGGGCGATTCGGGTCACGGTGCCCCTGGGAGGTGGAGGGGGAGCCCCCGAGGGAGCGGGCGGCACAGGCCTGCTGACCACTGTGAGCTGCTTCCCCGACTGGCGACCACGAAAAACCCGCTGAGAACGGACGTCCCCCTCTGTGTCCCAGGCTGCGGCGGGGTGCCTGTCCTCCCCTGCCCCGCCTCTCACGCGGAGGCCAGAGCCGCCCGTGCTCACCTCTGCTCCAACTCATCTGGCTGCCCCTTCCACTCAAAATGCCCTCGACATCCTGTCCGGCGCTAACAGTGCAGCTTGAGCCCCGCCTCCCCCGGAACCCCCCCTTGACTGTCTAGTTCAGCCACACCTCCTTCCATGACTTTGAGACACACACACCCTGGGCTGATCCCGTGTGCACGCTGGAGTCACACGGCCTGGCCGGGTGGAGCATGCACACTGCTCCACGGCCTCACTGTCCTGCACGTGGAGAGGACACCTGAGAAAGACGGCAGGGCTGTCTTACGAGTGATTCCCTCATGAGACCAGACTGCACCTGTCCTCCCATGGCACCTGTCGGGGTCCCTTCCTCATCAAGTAAACAGGTATGCTTCTGTAAGTCCAAACACAGGCCATTTCCATCGCAAGCATACAGCACACACACACACAAAATCCAATTACTCACTTTCCTCCTATGGAGACAGACACTGCTGCACTCTGCTCCACAGCTGGTCTTAAAAAAATGACGTAATACCGACACGTATGCATGTGTTGTCTACTTGTGTGTGGCCGTATCTAAGTCTGTATCCTTAGAGCAGCGTCATGAGTCCTACTTTTCCGATTATATAATAAGGACATACGTCATAGAAAAGTCTAACAGCTGGAAAGCAACCCCCCCGAGCAGCTCGCCCAGCTCTTTCTCCCAACAGTAGCAGCATGAAGCCGCTCAGTCGTGTCTGACTCTTTGCAGCCTCATGACCGTAGCCCGCCAGGTGCCTCTGTCCACGCGATTCTCCAGGCGAGAGTACTGGAGGGGCTGCCACCGTCTTTTCCAGGGGATCTTCCCGAACCAGGGATCGAACCCGGATACCCCACGCTGCAGGCAGATTCTTTACCATCTGAGCCCAGGGGAGCCCAAGGCATCTCTTTTACTCCCAAGATACCTTCATGTGAACACTCTGACAGACTCTCTTACACTTTTATGCACAACTAGGAACTTTTACACCACAACACTGGTGGCACCTGGTGCTTTGCCCCATCACCCTCCCCACTCAGCAGCGAGTCAAGGCCCTCTCTCACCCGTGTCCACACACACAGACTCATGTCGCCATGCTTCACAGCAGGTGTCTCGGCGCTGGTCAGCTGTATCTACCGTGACTTCATCAACCCATCCATGTCCTTAAGGGGACTTCCGCGTCATTTCCCACTCGTTGCTGTCACGCAGTGGTGTGACAAGCGTCCGTGGAGCTGTGGCCTTGTGTGCGCAAGCACGCCCCTCCCCCACAGTCCGCTCCTCACAGGGGAGCCGCGTGGGGCATCCTTTACCCGCCGTGGGGCATCTTAACACGACCCGCTGCCTCCAGCAATCGCTCCTCCTGGCTCAGTGTGCGCGTGTCCTTTTCTCTACTCGGGTGGCAGAGAATTACACGTTCTGTCCTTTTCTAACCCAGCTGATACTGAAGCGCCATCTCACGTTTAACCTGCGGCCGTGTGTTCCCTGAGCGGGTGCAGGTCTTCCTGGGATGCTGACGGCGCGTGCACCCTCCCCTGGCCTGCCTGCTCCCCCCAGGCCCGTGTCGCCCGCTCTTGGTGGCTCTGGGACACATTGGCGCTGCTGGCAGGGAAGATGTGCCTGGGTGGCACCTGAGCAGAGACATGCCCTGGCAGCCACGCTGGGCACGGGATGCCGTCGCCAACCTGTGGAGCTGGCCTGGCTCTGGTGCTCGTTTCCGGGGCTGCACACGGCTCCCAAGCAGCACCGTGGGCACCGTCAGTCCTGCCGGAACGCTCTGAGCCACTTGCCCAGGGCGGCTGGCTGCTCAGAGGCCACCGCGTGGAGCGGCCACCCGACGTGGGCCTGCCGTGACTCTGCTCGCCCCTCCTCGAGTCCGCAGACACCGCAACCCCCGTCGTCAGCAACAGGCCGGAAGAGAGGCAACACCGACCGCTTCCAGCCTCAGGGACGGGCCTGGCGACCCACGTCAGAGCTGCTCACGGGCTTCGCTCTGAGTGAGTCGAGGGCAAGGGAAGGGAGAGCAGACGGGGCTCTGATTCATTAAATAGGAAGACCCCGCGGGGGATGAGTCCTCAGATGAAGGTGCCAAGATCACCCCCCAGGGCTCCTGCAGGGGGCACGTGGGGACCCCACCTCTGTCCCCGAGCATCCTCCACACCCAGATGCAGGCAAGGGGCTTCCCAGAATAACTCACTGCCAGCTGACCACCTGAGGATGTGCCGCACAGCCCTTACGCGGATACAGAAGCCGTGTCGGTGTCCTTCTGCACCGAGGCACCATGGACAGGGGGCTCGAAGCCACAGAAACGTGTTTTCTCATGGCTCTGGAGGCCAGAGTCCAAGAAGTAGGGGCCGCCAGGCCACACTCCCCAGAGGCTCTACGGGAGGGTCCCTCCTGCCTGGTCTGCTCCAGGCACCCTTGGCCCGTGGAGCCTCTGCCTCCACCGTCACGGGCCCCCTCCTCTGAGGGTGTCCTCCTCCTCCTGCGCCTCTGAGACGGACAGAGCCGTTAGATCTGGGGCCAAACAGACAACCCGGGGAGATCTCCCCATGGGATTCCTCATGGACGCACATCTGCAAAGGTCCTCTTCCCCAGTAAGGTCAAGCGCGCAGGTTCCAGGGCCTGGTTGTGCGCAGGTCCCTCTGGGGCCCTCTCTGACCCACGGCTGCTGCAGGGCAGCGCGGCCCCTGCAGTGGACAGATGGGGCGTCAGCACAGCTCACCGCCGCTGGGGAGGTGGTGTCTTCCCCGCCCCAGCACCGGGGCCGCTCCAGGGGCTTCCGAGGAGGGGAAGCCCAGCCGGCACTGTCCTCCCAGCACCGAAGCCCATGGAGACAGCAGCGGAGTCCAGAACCAGCGCTACGAGCACGGGCTGAGGGTCTGCAGACACCGAGCCGGGAGCGGAGGCTCTGGGAAGCCCTGAGGGAGGCCAGCGGAGAGGCAGAGGCCACTGCCAGCGGTACGCGGGCCCTCAGCGGCCTGGCGGGCTCAGGCCCAGCACCCAACAAGCTCCCAGAGCTTCCTCGTGAAAATCTGTTCATCTACATCTGAGACCAATTTGCCTGAAACTACACAATACCTGTCACATTGCTTCCTGGCTCGGAAGTCAGATGTTTGCGTGGAAAAGTACCGACAGCTACATACCTCTTGGTGGTGTAATATTTAGACGTGTCATTCTGCATCTCAAAGAAAAGGCAGTTTTTAAATCCATGCGGGTTCTCAGCGTGGCACTCGGCCTGGAGACAGCGCGGGAGGCCCTCCGGCAGGTGAGCAGAGCTGGGCGCCCAGACTGACTGCACGGTGCACCGTCCAGAGGCTCTGGTTGGAGTCACGTGGCGGCCAGATGTGTGCACGGGAGTCAGCGAGGGTACATACCGCCAGGCCTCCGTGGGGGGCGGCAGGGGCCGTTCCCCTCCCGGGATCCAGGCAGAGGCTGGGGGCTGTGCTCCAACCATCTCTTCTTGCGGAGACGTCTCGGGGCTGCCAGGTACACACACCACCAGGTTTTTTTTCCAGTGCTTCTAGATTTAAAATCGCTTTGTTCAGCTTGTGTGATGAGGTTATGTATGATTTACTCCAACAAGACTACAGACTTCTGAATTGAAAGCTGCCTTACGTTTAAAGCTGCCACCGTCTCCCCAGCTGCCCACTGAGCCCTGCAGGCTGCGCTCACTCACAGGTGCTCCCTGTCCCCATCCAGGGGTTGGAGTCGGGCTGCAGTCACTCCAGGAGGCAGACAGGTGCTGAGGGGCCCTCAGCGGCTGCTCATAAGGCAGCAGAGTAAAGACGAGGTCCGCACCCCCTGCTTTTAACCCCTGCGTGTCGCAGGAGCGCCGAGGAGCCAGAGACAGATGCTTCGCCTATGGAGTCCTGGCCTCTCAGCGCCGTGTCTGGACTGCCACCGTTTCCTCCAATGCTCTGCTGGCCTCTGGGCAGGGGCCGGCCCCTGCCTCTCAGCCTGTCACCACACGTGCCCCGGGAGGAGGCTCTGAGCCAGCACGGGAGGCCCAGGACTGTGGTCACCTGTGGCTACCAGGACCTGTCCGGGGTCAGAGAGGGTGGGAGGAAGCCTCTGGCCAGCACCCAGGACTGGTCAGCTGCAGCCACTTTTAGAAAGTGGGTGGGACAGGCCATGGGGCTGGGGGATCTCCGAATTCCCTGCCACCCCAGTCTCCTCCACACTGGAATCCAGAAGCCAAAGTCCTATCAGAACAGCCCTCAACCGTGTCTGCACACGGAGGACAAGGTCTGGGCCGAAGCAGCCCCACCCACTATCTGCTCTGGGTGTGGGGACCCCCACCCAATGCTGGCGAGGCCAGGGCTGTGGGGGCTGGGCGTGTCCACGTGCTCCTCCTGGGCACCTTCTGTGTCACAGGACACCCTGTCAGACACAGCGACAAACGGAAAGGGGGCTGGAGGCAGCCGGGGGCAGGAGGAGACCCAGGAACTGCAGGACCCAGCTGGGAGGAGGGCCAGGCCGCCCCCAGACAGGGATGGCCGGGGGGGGGGACACGGAGGACGCTTATGGAGAATGGTGGGGAGCTGCCGCAGGAGGCCCCCGAGACACATGGGAAGGGCCACACCGGGGTCCCCGGGTTACTGCCGCATCTCAGCAACAGTCACGGGCAGGGGCCTCTGCCCGGGTCCGGCCCATGTGCACGGGGCCCTGCTCACGCTCTGCAGCAGAGTATGTGCCTGCCTGGGAATCGAAACAGTGAGCAAGCCCAAAGAGGGAAGTGCCTGGGAACACAGCAGGCGCCGCTCACCCATCCGGCGTCAGGAGGGGCTCTGTTCAGGGACAGGATTGGGTGCAGCATCATGTCTGTTCCCTGGGAGGTTCTCCAAGTTCCCACGAACTTTATCCCTGTGGGGTGGGGTGGGGGCTGTTTCACTTCCCAAAGAAACACGCCCACAAGAACTGCCCCAGAAAGTGAGCGAGTGTGTTCAGGGACGCAAGCCCGGCCCCGGGGCCCCCAGCCGGGGGCGGGGGTGCTGGCACCGAGGGCGGCCAGCGTCCTGCTGCGCCAGCCCTGTCATCCTGACGGGCCCTGGGTTGCGTCCCCAGTGGTGGCTGGGCAGGGCTGGCCTTGCCTCCTCTGGGGGGTGGGCAGGGGCGCCGCGAGCCATTCCAGTCTCGTCTCAGCTCCGGGGAGCATCTGCGCCCAGAGGCCCGGGGACCCAACCTGCCGCTGGAGCCGGCAGCTCGGCCACGCACCTGCTCCTGCGTTTCCTGCCCGAAGTCTCACACCCGCATCCACTTTGCCTTGTCGTCATGGTGATCAAAGCACGCAAAAGCAACGCTTTTTGCTCAGAATCACGTGTTGCTTGGAGTTTGGACACTGGTATTTTCTCCAGATGGGTTTTTCATTTAAGTCAACAAGCAGTCTGGGAAGCACACACTGCCTGTTTGGGAACCAAACAACAGTGACGTGTTAACGGGAAGGCTTGAGAGAGAGCGTGGCGCGTGCGTGTGTGGTGGCGTGAGTGCCAGGGAGGGCCCAGGCTGAGAAACAAGCAAAGGGGGAGGTGAAGCTCCTGCTCCCCACCCCCCAAGCTGTGGCCCTGGGCACCCCCAGCCCCTGGCCGGCATCCAGACACAGAAGCACACGCGCACACACCGGGAAAGCTGGTCAGGGGGCTCCCCAGAGCAGCAGATTCCGGCCTGTCCTTCTGTGCCACACCGAGTCAGAGTCCACGACGGCCACCGGCAAGGTCCTTCCTGACCACAGCGCCAGTGGCCACCAGAGAGTCCGAGCACTGGCCACCACCCTTCCCAGTGTGGCTGCTCCCAACAAGCTGCTAAGTGGATGGTCTCTGCGGGTGCCAACGGCACTGAGGCCATGCTTTTAGGGCTAATCTTAACTGCCGTCCACTTTGAATTTGTTCTTATAGCTTTGTTTCAGAGGAGAAAAAAAACACGAATTAGAAACGTTGAGAGTTTTGTTAACGCCGCCCTTTCATCCAGCGAGGCGCCGTCTGCTGCCTGGTGTCTCGTCCTTGTCCTTGTCCGCTCCAGCCCGTCTGCCCAGCAGGGGCCCCCTGGAGCTGACCTGGGTGATGGAGGCCAGACGCCGTCCATCTGTCCACAACTGGAGCCACGGGGTCCGAGGACCCCAGGCAGCTGCCCTCAGCCACTTAAGGGACGCAGGTCCTGTAGTTTCTCCAGGCTCCAGGTCTGGCTTTCAACTGCCACCCCATTTCCTTCAGACAGACAGACAGACAAGGCTCCCTGGCAGAGTTCCATTAAATCTCACTGTCTTTCAAACTGATAACAGGTAAAATTGATGTGAACTTCAACTCCCTAAACACAAACTTCAATCAAATGCCCGTGAACAAGAAAGAAAAAGCCTGCACAGGCCGGGAGAGGCCCCTCGGTTCAGTCCTCAGCCAGGACCCCTGCCAGGACAGCAGCGAGAAGACCCAACGCAGACAGAGCCGGTGGAGGCCCCAGCGCGCAGCCCCGAGCCGCTGGAAGGGCCGGCTTCCGGGGCGAGCGTGCGCTCTGGATGTTTCTGTGTGTCCCGCCGTAAGATAACACGTTTATCATTTCCAAGCCTGCCTGTGTGCAGCCTGAAACCTCAACAGCATGGGCCTAGGGGTGAGGTCCCAGGTGGAGTGTGTGCTGCTCGCATGGCCGGGGCTCCAGCTGGCACCGCTCTTGTGCCAGGCTGAGCCTGTGGGTGCTGAGGATGTGGGGACACATGGCCAGCAGTGCCCACCCACCCCGCCGGAGCTACGCCAGGAGGGCCCTGCAGACAGGGGCTCCCCGCCCATGATTCCCAGGCAGCACCTAAACCACGGGCTCCACCGAGCTCACCACCACCCCCAAGATGTCTCCAGCCACCTGCCCGCATGGCTTTCTCTTACACTAAAGCTTTAAAGGAGTTTCATCCTGGGATAACATTGCTGTTTACAATAGGTTAAGGAATAAACAATGCCATCAGTAATAAACACACCCCCTGGACATGCTTAGCTGCTCCAAAGAGGTGGTGCTGGGTAAGGAGAGCTTGCAGGGTGGAGATGCGAGGCCTGGGCCGGGTGGGCAACCAGAGAGATTCGAGCTGGAGACAAGGATGCCTCTAAGCAGTGGTGACACCACACCAGGGAACCGTGGTTTTTTCTGCTGGCTGAGTGGACACCCATTCAAAAAACTTGATTAAATTACCTCCAAGGTGAGCCCACGCCCTTCCTCAGAAACACAGCTGCCTGCACTGGTTCCGGCCTCCTCACTGTGCCTTCCCGCTGCCCTCCCAGATCCAGCTCTTCTTTGGGCACCAGGTAGGCAGGCCTGTTGTCCCTTCATCCCTCTGCAGCTCAGGTGTGCAAGCGAGGGGGGCTACGTGATGCTCCCGACCCTGGGGCGGGGACAGGGACAGGCCAGCCCTCTGCAGCTCAGCCACTAGTATGGTCAAGGGCAGCCAGTCCAAAACAGTTGGTTCTGCAAAAACAAATCTTTCTGAACCCTCCGCGACCCAGTCTCCAGGAAGAGCGATCGTGGTGAGTGCGGGCCGCACGGCTGCCCTGCGGGTCTGGGCGACGGATGGAGGGAACTCGCACACAAGGGGGCCTGGGGCCAAGGACAAGGGGAGAGCCTGTCCTTGTTTCAACGTCTCTTTTTGCTGGGAGAACGTATTTGTGTTTCCCTGTGCCTTTCCCATCTTTTTCGTTTTCACAAATGCGGTGCTCGTCTAGCCACAGCAGTTCTGGGAATCCCCTGTGGAGTCCGCTGCCCCTGGACTGGTTCGAGGCCCACCCTCAGGGCAGCTCTGCTGCTGGGACCCGGGAGACTGAACTCCATTTGTGCAGCAGCAAGGGTGGGCAGGGCCCAGATAGGACCCCCTGGGGGTGGGGCCTGGCCCCAGTGGGCGGCGTGGTCTGGGACCCTCCCTCGCTGCCCGCTGCTGGGGCACCTGGAGATCATAGATCCCCACTCTCCAGGGCCAGGAGCAGCCCGAGAGCAGAGGGTGTGGGGCCTGGAATGAATCCTCAAGGTCTGACCGCACTGCGGAGAGGTCTGCCGGCAACCGGGACAGACAGCACGTGCCCTGGGGACTGTCCCAGGGCCTTTGATGAAGTTCCAGCCCATCCCATCTTCAAGTCCTTCCTCAAGCAGCAGGGGCTGGGCCTCCCCAGCACAGTCCAGCACGCTTTGGTGGCGCCCCACATCAGATGCGCGGACAGCCCCACACCGAGGCCCCCAAGACTGGGAGCTGGGCAGGAGCCCAGCAGCTGGCTCTGTTCCAGCAGTGGGGTCTTGGGGCTGTAAGCCCCCGGAGCAGAGCCTTTTCCCCAGAGAACTCAGAACACAACCGCCCTCACAGCCCCCAGATGCAGAGCGCAGCAGGGCCCCCACTCACCTCCCTGACCTGTCGGATGGGGAGTCACTCAGCTCTTGAGACTCATCCAGGGAGCCATGAGCTCGGGCGGATGGAGCCGGGAGATGCAGGGTCCATCACAGAGATCAGACATCCAGGCAGCTCCCTGTAAAGACTCTGGTGTGGCTCTAAAGAAGTCCTGAGGAGGACCAGATCCGAAGACAGTGGGGAAACGGTCATATTTTACTTTTAAGAGAAAAATCCAGAATTTGGCTGATGTAAGAAAAGGATGCAAAGAATTGTAGATCGGTGAGAAAAGCCGAGTCAGTCTGTGTGAGGTCAGTGCTGAGGTCACACAGAGTACACCCAAACCACACTCGCCCAGGGCTGCACGCTCACCTGGGTGTAAACACACACACACACGCCCAGGCTGCACCCTCACCCAGGTGTGAACACACACACATGCACGCCCAGGGCTGTGCCCTCACCCAGGTGTGAACTCACACACGCACACCCAGGGCTGTGCCCTCACCCAGGTTTGAACACACACACACGCGCCCAGGGCTGTGCCCTCACCCAGGTGTGAACACACATGCACGCCCAGGGCTACGCCCTCACCCAGGTGTGAACACACACACACGCCCAGGACTGCGCGCTCACCTGGGTGTAGAGACACACGCACACTCGCCCAGGGCTGTGCGCTCACCTGGGTGTGGAGACACATGCACACTCACCCAGGGCTGTGCGCTCACCTGGGTGTGGAGACACATGCACACTCACCCAGGGCTGTGCGCTCACCCGGGTGTGGGGACACACGCATACTCGCCCAGGGCTGTGCGCTCACCCGGGTGTGAACACACACATGCACACTCCCAGGGCTGCGCTCTCACCCGGGTGTGAACACACACACACACACTCCCAGGGCTGCGTGCTCACCCGGGTGTGAATACACGCACACTCCCAGGGCTGCACCCTCACCCGGGTGTGAACACATGCACACTCCCAGGGCTGCACCCTCACCTGGGTGTGAACACACACACACACACACTCCCAGGGCTGTGTGCTCACCCGGGTGTGTAGACGCACACACACACGCCCAGGTCTGCGTGCTCACCTGGGCGTGAACACACGCACACTCCCAGGGCTGCGCCCTCACCCGGGTGTGAACACACACACTCCCAGGGCTGCGTGCTCACCCGGGTGTGGGGACACACGCACACTCACCCAGGGCTGTGCGCTCACCCGGGTGTGAACACACACACACACGCCCAGGGCTGCGCGCTCACCCAGGTGTGAACACACACATGCACACTCCCAGGGCTGCGTGCTCACCTGGGTGTGAACACACACACATTCCCAGGGCTGCTCACTCACCCGGGTGTGAACACACACACACACTCCCAGGGCTGTGTGCTCACCCGGGTGTGTAGATGCACACACACACGCCCAGGTCTGCGTGCTCACCTGGGTGTGAACACACGCACACTCCCAGGGCTGCGCCCTCACCCGGGTGTGAACACACACACTCCCAGGGCTGCGTGCTCACCCGGGTGTGGGGACACACGCACACTCACCCAGGGCTGTGCGCTCACCCGGGTGTGAACACACACGCACACGCCCAGGGCTGCGCGCTCACCCAGGTGTGAACACACACATGCACACTCCCAGGGCTGCG
>SJYQ01000377.1:176722-240053 GCA_006410935.1 Redunca redunca
CCCCCCGCCCCCCGACCCGCCCCCATGCCCAGCGAGCTGCTCACACACACTCAGTCTCGGCCAGCGGGCTGGGAGCTGGCGGTGCTGTCCAGGGCCCCACGCCAGGATCCGGCGGCACAGGAGCCCCCTCCACGGGCCGCTTTCCCGGCGGGATGGCCCTCGTGGGCCAGCAGCCACTCCTTCACGCCCACACCTCCGGAGTAGTTGCCCATAGCCCCGCTGCTGCAAACCACTCGATGGCACGGGATAAGGATGGGGATCTGCAAGAGAGCAAGGTGGCCACGTCAGCCTGGCCCCATGGCCATCCCGTCGGCCCCCCACCCCCAGCCACATGCAGGCGCCACGTTAGCCTGGCCCCACGCCCATCCTGGCGGCACCCCCAGCCACATGCAGGCCTCATCTCAGCATGAGTTGCCCCTTGGCCTCTGAGTGTCCTGGGGGGCTGGGGCAGGCCCAAGACAATATGGGGCATCTTTTAGAGCAGGGGTCTCCAGCCCCCGGACCCACCCTGGTCTGTGTCTGTGAGGAACCAGGCCCCACCACGGGGGGAGCGGCAGGTGAAACCAAAACCAATCCCCATCGTATCCCGAGTCTGTGGAAAAACTGTCTTTCACGAAACTGGTTCTTGGTGCCAAAAAGGCTGGGTTCTAGAGAATCCCTTCATGCTAGGATTTGGAAGGAGAAAACAATTTCACTTGATAAGTGATTTAAAACATACATACAGAATTTAAGAAGACATTCCCAAGTTTAGGTGCCACGCAAAGTTCCCAAACATTTCCGAGAAGTAAGAGGAAACGTCAGGGAATGCTGTGCTCAGAGGCCACTCTAACTCCAAGGCTGGCAAACTGTGGATGTGGCCCATGCAGTCCGCCAACTGGTTTTGTAAATAAAGGTTTATTGGAACACAGCTATGCCTACTTGGTACACACTATCTGTGGTTGCTTTTGCAAAACCGAAAACATTTACTGTCCTGCCCTTTACAGGAACTGCTTGCCAACCCTGCTTTACAGATACCAGTGGACTTCGGGGCGCTGAGGGGTGCTGCTTCCCTCCTTAGCCTCTGATACAGAAGTTTCAGAAGCTCCAGTTCTCATCTGTTCCTATCTGAGAAGCGGTCGCCAGACCCCCGAATCCCAGGCTGGGACAGACCCTCTGCCCTGGGGCCCTGCCCCCCACCCTTCCTCCCATAGGGTCCTCCCCACCTCCCAAAAAAGCCCTAACGGGAAGGCAAAGCTGCTCTGTGCCTTTCACATCTGGAGACAAGCGTAGTAGTTAGATGCCTGCCTAAGTCAGCAGGGTGACTCCATGGAAAGGAAGGGCACTTCACGACGAAAGCACGCAAGCACGGAGAGCCGCCTGGCAGTCCGGAAGCCTCTACTGCTAGGACCCGGGGGCCCTGCCGCCCGGTGCTGAGCGTCCCTGAGACGCACCAGGAGACACAGGCCCAGCACCACCTCCCAGAGAGGCTCACCGGCAGCTCACGACGCTGCCGCACCAGCCCCGGGGAGGGGCAGGCCCAGTTCCCAGGAGGCTGGACAGGCAGGCGGGCCTGCACACGGCGGACTGGCCCGGAGCCAGCCGCGCGCAGGCCTGCGGGAGCGCGAGGCCCCGTGGAGTGCGGCTCTGGCAGGGCTGCGGCTCCTCCTGCAGCCACACGGGCGAGTTCCGCCTTGCCCCGCGCTCCTCACCGCGACCCCACCGAGGGACCCTGCCCTCCTGGCGGCCCCTGGCAGCCCCACCGGGTCGGTTCCTGAAGGTGAGGGTTGCTGTCTGCATGGGGCTCTGACTGCAGGCGGAGGGGGGCTCTTGGGCTGGTCTGGCCCCCTCCCACCCCCAAGGGGAGGGCAACTCACTGAGCAACCGTCCTCAGAGGAAGGCACCTGCAGAGTCTGGCAAGGGACCGCCTGCCCCCCGGCACGGGGGTCCTGTCTGGAGAGGGGCCAGGGTAGGGAGCTGGGAGCAGGCCTTCAGAGACCCCACGTGTGGGGGGCCTCCGCCCAAGGTAACCAGGTGCCTCTGCTCATCTCTGCCCTCACCTGAGACCTTCACTGCGGGTGGAGCTAGCTGCCACCCAACACACACTCCCGCCGGGGGCACCCCTCTGTGGGGTGGCCCCTGTCCAGGGGGGTTGGCTGGATTCCCGGCCTGGTCCTGTCCTGGACATGCTGCTCAGTAAGGACATGGCAGGGAGAACATGCCTGACATGCATGCTGTGACCCCACGCCCTCCGTGGAGCCCAGGCCAGACTCTGCAACCTGAGGGCACAGCGAGCCTCTCGCCCTGGTCCGAAAGCTGCTTGGAGGCCCGCACTCTGCATGCCGCCCCGGGGGACCACAGAGGCAGGGCCCGGAGGTGGCAGTCTGACCTCCCGCGCCTCACAGACCAGGCCTGACTCGGATTTTGGGGGGGTCTGGGTTGCCATGGTGATGCATGCTGTCTGTGGAGTTCTAGCCCCGCGTGCTGAGGGCTTGGGCTTCTGACCAAGCGAGAAGCGGCCACACTGCTGGGCGTGCCCACAGCACACAACCAGGGGGGACAGGAAACTTCAGGAACAGATACGGTAGCCACATTAATAAACTGCTGGGAGCACACGATTAGGTAATACACAATTCAAGTTTTTGACTGATAAGGAGGTAGACACTTAATTCAATTTAGTTTTATAAACATTTAGGCCCCAATTCAATTTTCCTCCCGAACAGTAGACTTTACACACAAGCTCTGCTTTTCTTCCCTCTTGCCCAACAAGCTACGAAACTGTGAGTGTGTAACGTGACCCTCTCTTTCTAAGCACCATGCAGATAACAGACTGCTGGCCTGGAATAGCAATTACAGAGATAGCTATGATCAGTCTTCATCTTTGATGGGAACTGGTGACTGACCAAACACACACGACTCTCACCTCCAGAAATGGGAACACTGCTTCTGTTCATGCTAATTTCAGTGGCAGGTTCCAGACTGCTAAAATAATGAAACCTGCTAAAATTCACTGTACCTCTAAGGAAATTCCAAAGGATCCATACCCTCTATGCCCTCTCCTTTAAAGCCTGTGCTGCATGAAATGTAATTTTTATCAATAACCAAGCAGCTCATAATATCATAGATGCATCGAAACCTTCATGCTGTGAAATCTAATTCATCCAATACATGAAACCATCACTTACACAGACCCTTTCGCAAATGCTATAAAACTTCCAAACCCATAGATTTGTCTCCAACAAAAATAACACGAAGGGGCCTTTCAATCAATAATGGAATCCCTCTGATTCTGGTGCTGGCTGAATATTTTCTCCAGCTTTGCCTTTGTTCTTGTGGGCAGCAGCCCACAAGGGAAAGAGCTTGTTTTCACTTGCGGCCTCATCAATACCTAAATCCTGGTGAACAAGTGACACTGAGAAGCTGTAATCAATAGCTCCCTGTGCGTTTTTTTCTTCTGGTCAAATGGTTCAGCCCCACTGACAGCCCTGACACTTAGAACATGATGCTAAATCTTTATCAACCGCCATCTGGGTGACTGGCAGGACAAGACTCGGGGGGTCATTAAGGCTCATGGCAATCTGCGAATAAACGAACTCCTCAGGAATGCACTTGTTTAGGAAAAGGTGGGGAAACTCTCTGCCAAGTATTGATTGCTTCTGAACTGCATTTAGCAAATTCTGAGGATGAACAGGAGGGGACTTTATCAGGCAGGGTGTGAGCCCTTGTCAATCTGCCCCACCAGAAGACTGCCGCCCCAGGGCTGGGTCTGGGGCAGGGCATTCTGGAGGGCTGCCAAGTCATTACACCTGGGCTATTAATCTGTTCATGGAAAATTCTGGAAAAACCAAGGGTCTAGGGTGGGCTGAAACCACCCCCCAGCAGCAGACACCGCCCCTCAGTCTGTGGGTGAGCCGCCCACGCCTCGAGCACAGGCCGTCATGGGGGCCGGCGCGTCCTCGTTTACTGCCGGACACCACAGAATGGGCGCATCCATGAGAGCCCGGGTGTCCTGCAGCTTCTGAGTCTGTCTGTCTGTCACGCTCCTCCTGAACACAGAGATGGCTTCACTGGGTACATCTCCAGGCCGCGTTCCCTGTGCCCACCTGTGTGGCTCTACGGCTGGACTCTGCCATCAGCACTGAGAAGGGGGACGTGTCCAGCGGGTTGGCCCCTTATCCCTTCAGCCTGCTCTATGGATGATCCAAAGACCTCTGAGCACGGCTGACCCCGCTGAGCTGGCCCAGCTGCAAGGCACGCAGGCTGTCTCCTTCCGGGAGCACCCCAGCTCTTCTGAGCCACCCCTGGAGGCATCTACTGGGTCCTCTGCAACCTTCTCGTCAGGCTGGGGTTCCTGTGTGAGGCCAGGCAGTGCCCTGCAACAGAGGGGTGCCCAGGGCAAGGCCAGCAGCTCACGGCCACCGCACCACCCTTGTCATGGGATGGCACCACCATGAGGGGCCACGGTGCGGGCAGGATCCTCCCTGTGTCCTCAGGCCACCTGGGCACGTGCCCATGGGGACATCAGGACAGGGATTTCACAGACAGAAGCGTCCCAAGCCCCGTGAGAGCGTGCTATACAGACGTCAGGGGCTGGGGCCACAGCTGAGCAGAGACAGCCGCAGAGCCAACAGCAGGAGGAGGCGGCCTGCTGCCTGCAGGACAGTGAAGGCTTCTGAGCCGCCTTACGCGCTGGCGCCGGCAGCCACGGCCTGGCCACTTCACAAAGTGGGGGACTGCGGGGGTCACGAGGGACCAGTGTGGGCTGCTGTGCACGCCAGTGAGCGGGGCTGCACATGCCGACGGGGCAGGCAGTGCTGGGATCAAAGGCCAGCCTCAGGGAGGGCAAGGCCCTCAGGGAGAGGAGCAGAAGGACCAAGCATCCCCAGGGTGTGAATGGAGTGTGGACAGACGGGAGAATTTCTACACAGCTCGGGGACCCTGGGATGCAGGAAGCGGGCACCTCCAGAGCTCACCCAGATGCCCTGAGTGGACACACAGCACGGGGCAGAGTCAAACTGTCCAACAGAGTGACCTGGGAGAAGGCGGGGGTCTTCCAGAGGGGAGAAGCCGCGTCAGCATCACTGGGAAGCCTCAACAGTTACCCCTGGAAACTGATCCAGGGTCACCCATGTGTGCCACGCAAACGAGGCCTGCAGCCTGCGGAGGAGGCATGTGTGACGACACAATGGGACGCTGCGATGGAAGCACAAGGGAGGGAAACACGACACCGGCTCGCGACCCGGGAGGTGGCGGCGCTGTCATCTGCCGCGCACGGCTCCCGACAGTCTGGGGTGTTTAACACAGACGCAGACTCTTCTCCAGGCAGACAGACACTACAACAGCTCACGCCACCCACAGGAGCCACCCCTGCGCCCGCAATGGTGCGGTTCTGTGTGGAAGGCCGAGTGGCCGCCCTCCCAAGACACCAGCCCTGCCCAGGGCCACCAGCTGAGAGGAGGGGGCCACGGGCAGTGCTGGGCAAACCCCGCCTCTCCCCGGCGAGCACGGACGGAAACCATATTGAAAACACACAGCAAAGCCACGGCAATGTTTTAAGAACTGGGTCGATTCATGGAGTAACTCCCCACCCCACAATGTGACCATCTGCTGGCTTTTCCTGATTGGATGGCACTCTCCCACCACGTTACAGAGTCCCTACAGTTTCAGGGAGAGACCGTCCCAGGGCGATGGCACCCAGGTCTGCAGAGACCCTCCTAGGGCGACGGGGCCTGGGTCTGGAGAGGCTGCCCCTGAGTGACGGCACTGGGGTCTGGAGAGAGTGTCGCAGGGTGACAGTGCCCAGGTGGGCACCGCAGACCAACGACACCGGGGATGTTCCAGGGCCCCATGCAATCGTGTGAGGGCTCCCAGATGCTGAGCTGCTGTGTGGATGGGGTGCCCTTCCCACCCCCTGCAGGGTCCTCAGGCGAGTGTGGCCTTGGCCAGGCCCACACCACAGCCTTCCGAGACTGGACGACCCCCTTCCAGAGGCCCCAACATGAACACCTCCTCTCCTCCCCAGCAGCCCAGTTTGCCTCTGACACTCGCCTGAATCAAAGGACCCTCAGACTCAGCGCGGTGCCCCGACACCCTGCTGACCGCCGCCACACACTCACAGGGTTGCTCCTCATGGCTCCGCCCACAGCCCGCGCTGCTCTGGGGTTGCCCGCCAGGGCTGCTAATTGCTGGTAAGAAACCGTTTCTCCGAATTTCACAAGCTTCAGCAGCTTCCATAACACCTGTCTGGTGAATGACTCTGAAAGGGAGAAAGCAAATGACATTATTGGGACAAACGGCTCCAACAGCTAAGATACAAAGAGCTGCCAGCCCTGAAAGAGAAAACGCAACAACGTACACAGAGGTGTGACTTAATTAAAACCCAGCTCCACACGGGGTCCTGTCGCCACGTCAATGACGAGGAGGACGCGCGGGAGGCGAGCCGAGGGCGGGCCGGCACCGCCACAGGCCTCGCCAGTGGGCAGCACAGACGGCTCGCCCTCCCACCTCCCCGCAGCTCCACGTGGGCCTGCAGCGCGCTCTCCTGGGGCCCGCGCGGGTGTGGGTCGGCACACGGCTCACTTCACAAGCACAGAAGGTCATGCGTGTGCACCAACTTTGGAAGCTCTGTACTGCTTGTTCAGTCCCGACTCCAGCTGGGACACAGAAGGAAAAGGAGGCTATGGGCTGGACCACGGTCTGACGCTAGCTTAGCCTCCACACCTGAGAGCGAGGAGGCTGAGGATGCCAGACACCACGGCCCATGAGGCCGGCAGCGACCTTGGCTCCAGGCATCTGCAAGGAGCAGAGCTGCAAAGATAAAACAGCCCTACCCCCGTTTTAACGAGCAGTCACATCAAGCGGCTGCAGGGGTGAAGAGGAGGACACAGGACAGCCTCCCCCTCTGCTGCGGGCCGAGCGCGCTTCCGGGCGGGCAGGGCACCGCAGCGGAGCTAGGCCCGCGCCGGGCCGCCTCAGTCGAGGCCTCTCATCTTCCCCAGAAGACGCGTGTCTGCGAGCACGGGACAGGGAGCTGCCCGCCACCCCCGTCTCCAAGGCGAGGGCAGGAGCACCCGACCCAGCGACAAAGGGAAGGATCCCACGGGCAGTTCCGGGGTCCAGAACAGCACTAATTACACTTCATGCCAAGCTGGCCAAGTGCGATTTGGTTCTTAAAGGAAACACACCCTTACACGCTTGTTAAATAATAAAACTCACTTCTTAACTGAAGGGAATGATAATCACTTCACCGGGAAAAAAATCTGTTTAGTCTTTATTATAACATTAAGCAAA
Source organism: Redunca redunca (assembly GCA_006410935.1). NCBI lineage: Eukaryota > Metazoa > Chordata > Mammalia > Artiodactyla > Bovidae > Redunca > Redunca redunca. Next base: position 183,989 of record SJYQ01000377.1, read on the forward strand.
TTAAACATCAGCATAATCCAGGTGATACTAGAAAAGGGTCAGCAAAGAAATTGACTTTGTTGTTCATTAATTTACATGGATTAGTAGAGGGCAGGGAGATAGCAAATGTGCTCTAGTTTTTTATGATATAATTTCAAACTCTACACCATTTGTGGCAGGAGGGTGACTTTGGGGTTAATCAGACTGATTTGTCCTTTTAATTGCTTTCTATTCAAAGAAAATTCATTAGATAATGTTCTCTTCAAAATTCATGAATCAATTTAACTGAAGAAACCACATTAACAGCTTTGGGTTCATTAGCACATGCGGTTGTGTGACTAGCTGATTGCTGCGAGGGTTTCCTTAGGCAAACAGACTTTGTTTACTGTGATTTCTTTAGAAAGCGTTTTGAAATCAAACTGTTAATCATTATTATTGTCACCGCTGTTGTGCCTAACTTAAAAATAAAAGGAAGGAAAAAGAAAAGCAAGGCAGCTTGGTGGTAACTTAGAGAAAAGAGGTTTCGGGGACAGCTGTCTTGAAAAAGAAACAATAAAAGCAGCCCAAGTCAATACTGCAAGACGCCAAGGCCAGGTTCCAGCCTTCCTCCGAGAGCAGAGCTGCCGGCTCCATCTTCCCTGCTCTGGCCCGGGGAGAGGATGCTGCCCAGGCTGTCCCGAGAGCAGCCTGGGACCTACTGAACCGGCAGGGACAGTGAGGGGTGCGTGCGAAGGGGATGGAGACGGAGCGGCTCCGAGGAGCCATGTCCACTCCTCTGTCCTCATGAGTGCCTGCCCTGGGGCTGCTCTGATGGGTTACTGCCAAGTCACAGAGGGCCTCTCCTTCCAAGGGCAGAAGCACCGTATAATGAAACAATTACAAGCCCATGTGTGAGCACGGAGTTTATCAAACATTTTCGGCTTCATCGTCAATTTTTCACAGGAAACTGTTTTTCATCTTGTACATGCCCGGCAATATATTAGGACAAATAGCCGAAAAAGTGCACTATTTTGCAATCAAGCAAATCATTTTTTTTAAAAATCTGGAACTCAATTCACCCTGTAGGGAGCAAATGCATTCATTAGTCTTAAGCACCTCTCAGAGTCAATGCCTGTGCCCCGGGCCTGTGCAAAAATCAGACCCGAGCCCCACTTCTCCAAAAAGGAAGGGCAACACTGCGGGGTTGGGGTGGGCAACACTGTGAGCTATTGAATATCATTCTGAAATGTAGTAAAAAATCTGCTCAAAAAAATGAACATAATGTGGAAAACACACTCTCTTGAAGGTGTTCAGTTCAGTTGCTCAGTGGTGTCTGACTCTTTGCGACCCCATGAACCGCTAGGCCTCCCTGTCCATCACCAACTCCCGGAGTTTACCCAAACTCATGTCCATTGAGTCGGTGATGCCATCCAACCATCTCATCCTCTGTTGTTCCCTTCTCCTCCTGCCCTCAATCTTTCCCAACCTCAGGGTCTTTCAAATGAGTCAGTTCTTCGCATCAGGTGGCCAAAGTATTGGAGTTTCAGCTTCAATATCAGTCCTTCCAATGAACACCCAGGACTGATCTCCTTTAGGATGGACTGGTGGGATCTCCTTGCAGTACAAGGGACTCAAGAGTCTTGGTGAGGTGACCATATAAATCTTTAGCGGTGGGACCATCACTTCAGGTGGCCCTAAGGACTGATGCTCAAGCTGAAGCTCCAACTCTTTGGCCACCTGATGTGAAGAGCTGACTCACTGGAAAAGACCCTGATGCTGGGAAAGATTGAAGGTGGGAGGAGAAGGGGATGACAGAGGATGAGAGGGTTGGATGGCGTCACTGATGCAATGGACGTGAACCTGGGCAAACTCTGGGAGACGGGGAGGGCAGGGAAGCCTGGCGTGCCGTAGTCCACGGGGTCACAAAGAGTTGGACACGACCTGGTGACTGACAAACAGCAGCAGCAAGGGGCAACCACCGAGCCACTGCCTTTCCCTCCTGCGAAGGTCCCCACGGAGGGCAGGCCACGGCCCCCACAGGCCACATTCCGGGTGCTCCTCTCCCTCGCCCTCTCCAGCCTGCTCTGGGACTCAGGTGGGGTCGAGACTGCTTCTTAGCTCTCCCTTATCCTAAGGACCCGGTCGCTTCCATTTCAGCCTGGGTGGCTACTCAGACCCACCCACTGTGGCCACCTAGACCTGGTGAAGACTGTTTTCTAAACCTTCCCCCGCCCCCCGCTCCTGGGCTGCTGACGACGCTGCATGCCTGTGGGACGCCCTGCACAGCGCCGAGCCTGGTGTGCATGCCCAGGTCACGGCCACCTGATAGGGTTCCGACTTTCCACGGGCTTTCCGGGCCTGGCCTTCTCTGGCCTCTGGCACAGAGGAAGCCCGCAACACCCTGGAGTGAGCACCAGGTTCTGATCAGGCGGATCCAGCAGAGTTCTCACACCACGTGCTCTTCAAGAGCAAATCGGCTAACGTGACCTGACGCTGCTCAGCATCAAAGCAGCCAGACGACCTTCCGAGGAAGGAGCCCGGGAGGGAGGCCACGAGAGTGACGGGATGGGTGAGCACATGCTGCTGAGCACCTCCATGAAGCCTGGGCACAGAGCGCAGGGCTGTGGGGAGGGAAGGCCTGGGGAGAGGAGCCTGAGGACACACTGCGATGAGGCGCCCGTTTACCACGCTCACTTCAGAAATCCCCAGCCAGGACTGACTGTGGGCTTCCCAGGAGGCACTAATGGTAAAGAGCCTGCCTGCCAATGCAGGAGACTTCAGAGATGCAAGTGGGTCCCTGGGTGGGGAAGGGCCCCTGGAGAAGGAAACGGCAACCCACTCCAGTATTCTTGCCTGGAGAATCCCACGGACAGAGGAGCCCGGTGGGCTACAGTCCGGGGCGGGTCACACAGTCAGACAAGACGGTAGGGACTCTGCATGCACACAGCACGGACTGCGGCCTGGACCCTGGAGGTGGCGTCAGTTCAGACGGAGCCCAGGAGCCCGCTCTGCCTCAAGGAGGGGAAGCCCCCTCAGGACTACTATCTTGAACTCTTTGGCTCCCAGGCAATCCTGCAGTGTGTGCAGGGGGTGGCAATGGTGGGGGTCGGCAGGTGCTGAGAGCTCTGAGGAGAAATGTCCTTTCTGAGGGGAAGAGCTGTGGGCCCAAAGGTGGCTGGGCCCCCTGCGTTCTCCATCTCTCTGCTCCTGCTGCCGGGCCCCAGAGGCCCATGCAGTTGCAGGAGTGTGTGGGAGAGGTCCAGGAAGGCTGTGGAGGAAGAGGGGACTGGGAAACCACACCAGACCAGGAGCTGGGCAGGTGGATCCGACGGGAAACGCAAGACTGAGAACGGAGGGAAGGCTGAGCCCCTGCTGTGGTCCCGGGGGGCAGCCCTGAGGAGGCCGCAGGGCGCAGACACTGAGCGCGCAGCTGCAGAAGCCTGGCCAGGACTCAGGGGCTGCATCCAGCCAGGTCAAGGGTCTCACCAACACGAATATCAGCATTACCCACAGGACTCACATGAGACTCGGGGTCTCAGAACATCTATTCAAAATGAGTGGGTTACAAGGTCCAGAACACTCAGCATATGAAGAGTCAGGAAATCCTCAGCCTTCCTGGGAAAAGAAAATCATCAACTGTAATGGCCAAGAAGACATGGGAGTTAGACTCTCCTGACAACCCCTGCCCCGCCAAGCTTTCTGAGGTGTAATTACCAAAACTGTGAGACACCCAGACTGTACAATGCGAGGACTTGATAAACATCAGCTGAGGACAGTCTTACAGGATCTGTGATAAGAATGCTGTGAGAAGGGAAAACGCCCTTGGAACAAGTGAAAATACAGAGTTTCCAAAAAAATGAAAATTACGAAGAAAAATCAGAGACTGTAGTACTGAAACATACAATATCCAAAAAGGAAGAACTGCACAGCATGGGCTTCTAGGCAGACTGGAGATGCCCGACGCAGAGCCGATCAGCCTGAAGACAAGTCAGCAGAAACAGTCAACCTGAGAGGCAGGAAAGAATGCCAAAAGCAAACGACAATATCCAAAACAGCCTCGGGGATGGGCTGGAAAAGCCAGAAGGCCTAATGTGTGTTACTGGAGTTCCAGGAGAGAAAACAAAGTGTGGTGTAGAAGAAAAAATTCAAAGACATAATAGCTAAAAATTGCCCAGATTTAGCAAAAGATACACAAGCATAGATTTAAGAAGCTCAGCCATGTGCAAAGACAATCCCAAAGAAATCCACTCCCAAACCCATCAAGATGAAGCTGCTGAAATCTAAGGATGAACGAAGATAGAAATCTGGAAAACAAGGAAAAATGGCGTATTATTCGTGGGAAAACAATGTTTGAATGACTGTAGAATTCTTACAGGAACTGCAGAGGTCAGAAGGAAGCAAAATGGCAGTTTTAAACGTGCTGAGAGAAAAGAACCATCAACTCAGAATTCTATATCCCGCTTTGAAAAAAAATCCTTCAAGGGTGAAGTTAAAATAAAGACATTTTTAGATCAAAAAACCTAGAGATCATGCACTGCCAACAGCCCTAAAAGGCTAAAGGAAGCTCTTCAAGTAAGAAGCAAATAACGCCGCAGGGAAGTACGGGGCATCAGGGATAGAAGCAGAACGAAAGAAGTGGTAACTCTCTGGCTAATACCACAGATTATTCCTCTGCTGAGTTCCTCAAAATATGTTTAATGACTGAGAGTAAAACCATGGCATCGACAGGTAAGCCTTTCAGCATGCGCAGGTGTAAACCAGCGGCAGGAGCTGCAAGAGCTCTGTGGTGGTGAGGCTTCTATATTCCACGTTAAGGTGGTGAAACGTTGACTCCAGTTACACTGTGACAGTGATGTATGTAAGTATTATAATCCCTGAAGCAGCCATCAGAAAAACTGTAAGAGATGATATAGTGAAAAACAGATGACAAACTAAAAAATGCTGAACTATTCCAAAGGAAGGAAAGAAAGGGGAACGAAAAATGAAACACAGAGGGAAAAGACAGAAAACAGATAATATTATGTGATAATAAAGTAATAAAATGTAAGAAATAAGATAGCAATAAAGGGAAATAAATGCCTGACATACCAGCCCTAAGCGTTTGTGCACCTTAACAACAGGGTTCAAACACAGGAAGCAAAAGCTGACAAAGATGAGATGCCATTTAGTCAAATCCACAATTATACCTGAAGACTTCACTGCTCCTCTCTTGTAACTGACAGAAGTATCTGACAGAAAACCAAGGATGAGGAAGGGACAAAGCGCCACCAACCGACCCGTCTCAGCTTACAGAGCACACAGTGGCGGCAGAGCCTGTGCTCTTGAGGCGCTCGCGGAATACCGAGCGCGGCACGGCACGCTCTGGGCCGTGAGACTAACACCACAAACCAAAACAGCTGAAACCAGACAGATGGCCTTCTCTGATCGTGATGGCAAACGGGAAAGGGAAATCTCCAAATATCTGAAGAGTAAATACGCTATTTCTAAATAATCTATGGGCCACAGAAGAAGTCTTAAGGAAAAGAAAACAAAACTGAGCTGAATGAAACTGAAAATGCGCGTATCACAGACTACGGGACACAGCTAAAGCAGTATTTAGAGGGATAATTACAGCATTAAACGCATATTTTAGAAAGAAGGTCTCAAATTAATGATAGTATAAAACATAACCATAATGTGCTGAGTTGATCAGTCGTGTCCGACTCTGCGACCCCATGGTCCAACCAGGCTCCTCTGTCCACGGGATTCCCCAGGCAAGAACACTGGAGTGGGCTGCCATGCCCTCCTCCAGGGGATCTTCCCAACTCAGGGACTGAACCTGGATCTTCTGCACTGAAGGTGGATTCTTTACCATCTGAGCCACCAGGGAAGCCCATGACAATAATAAGCTTCCAATTTAAGAAACCAGAAAAAGAAAATAAAAATAAACCAAAAGAAGAAGGAAAGGAATAATAAAGGTAACGACAGAAACCAGTGAAGCTGAAAACAAAAAGTGACAGAGTAAAATACATGAAGCCAAGACCGGGCTCTTTGAAAAGATAAACTGATAAATCTTTAGCAAGGCATCTTAAAAACCCCGATCACCATAAGAAATTAAAGAGGGGATGTTACTACTGACCTCACAGACATTAAATTGATAAAAATAATTCCTACAAAAAAATCTGTGTGCAATACTCAATATCACAGATGCACTAGATCAATTTATCAAGACTGACAAACGACCGAAACTCAGCAAAGATGGAACAGATAACTGGAAGAGTTCTATAACTTTCAAAGAGCTTGAATTCATAGTGTAAAATCTTCTGAAATCATGGAACCAGATAATTTCACCAGAAAATTCTATCAAACATTTAAAAGAATAGATCAATTCAGCATAATTTTTTCAGAATAATAGAGAAGGGAACAATTCCGAAGGCATTTTATGAGGGTGTAATTATCCAAATACCAAAATCAAAAAAGTAAGCAGAAAGGCACAGATCAAGATCTCTCATGGACATATATACAAAAATTCTCAACAAGGTACTTGCAAATCAAACCGAGAAATGTATCAAAAATAAGACATTAAAATTCAGTGGAGTTTGTCCTAGGAATGGAAGGCTGATTCAATATTTGAAAAAATTAATCTCTCATAAACCTACATTAATCAAGATAGGATGTACTAGTGAAAAAGTACATAGATCAATGGAAGAGAATTAGAAGAACAAAGGCAAGTCCATGGAAAAAGGATAATTTTTCCAAAAACTGGTGCTTGAACAACTGGGCAGCCACATGCAAAATATGAATCTAGACAGACCATGTATCTTCTACAGAAACTGACTCAGAGTGGATCATAGGCCTAAATCTAAGAGGCAAAACTATGAAAACCTCCAAGAAAGGGAAAAAAGTGGGCGAGTTGAACTTTATCATAATTAGTTTTTGCTCTGTGAAAGATGCTGTTAAGATACCTTACAGAAAAGTCACAAGCTGAAAGAAAAATTTGCAAGATATATATTTGATAAAGGATTTGTATACAAAATACACAAAGAATTATTAGAAACTCAACAAGAAAATGGCTCAATTATAAAGTGGATAAGAGTTTAACTTGGGCTTCGCATGAGCGGCGCCAGGGAGTGGGTCTTCTGTCTTGGGAAGACCCCCTGGAGGAGGGCATGGCAACCCACTCCAGGATTCTCGCCTGGAGAATCCCATGGACAGAGAAGCCTGGTGGGCTATATAGTTCATGGGGTTGCAAAGAGTCGGACAAGACTGAGCAATTAAGCACAAGAGTTTAACAGACACCTCCTCACCAAAAAAGATATACAGGTGACAAATAACCATCTGAAAAGATGATGAACATCATTCGTCATTAGGGAGTTACAGGTTAACATAATGAGATACGATTAGATACTATTAGAATGGCTAAAAACCAACCAATCAAAAAAAAAAAAAAAACCTCAACAGTACTGACTGCTGGCGAGGATGAGGGATATTCAGTCACTGCTGATGAAAATGCAAAGCAGAACAACTACTCTGGAAGAAAGTTTGCTAATTTCTTACTTACAAAGCCAAACGGAAGCTCACCACATGAACGAGTGCCTGCATGCCTAGGTATTTATCCTCAACAGACTGGAAAACTTACGTCCACACAGAAGCCTGCGCGTGGATGTTTACGGCAGCTTTACTCACCTACTGCCGAAAGCTGGAAGCAACCAAATTGCGCTTTCATAAACCAACTGTGGAACACCCATACAGTGGAGTATTATGCCGTCATGCAAATACTGCCCTATCAAGCCACAAAAAGCATGAAAGAACATTAAAGGCACACTGCTAGGTGAAAAAAATTTTTTTTGAAAAGGCTACATGCTGTATGACTAGGTGACATTTTGTGAAAGGAATAACCATACAGACATACGTGAAATGCATACAAATTAACAGCAACAAAAAATTTGAGAATGGAGGATCCCAGGAAAGAATGCAAGTGGTCAGGAGAATCTAACCACACTGCAAATGTATGCACAACCCCACTGAAGTGTACGGGAGGAAGAACAGTGACCTAAGCAACTCTGGAAACAAGTGGAGTCTGAGATTGAGGCGAAAGGAGCTGCACTGTCCACTGTACTCCGGGTGACCAGGCTGTTTCCGACGGAGTACAGGATAAAAATCCCAGTACTGCGATGCACTATACTGGGCTCAAATAACTAAGTAAATGGGTGGCAGAAGACAGGAGCCAGTTTCTCACTGATGCAAGAGGCGGCGGCAAGAATGACCCATGTGATAATGGATTAGAAACCTGTGTAGATTTGAGTATGAACGAATGTTTAGAAGACATGGGTGGGTTCGATCCCTGGGTTGGGAAGATCCCCTGGAGAAGGGAAAGGCTACCCACTCCAGTATCCTGGCCTGGAGAATTCCATGGACTACAGTCCATGGTGTTGCAAAGAGCTGGACACGACTGAGTGACTTTCACTCTATCTTAATATTGGTAGAGGTCAATGCCAACCTCAACAGTGTTAAATCATGATGATAGTATGGACCCTTGACATGATTTCATGAAAATGGCACTTTACCTCTGTGGTTTTTCCTCCTATAACTCCATAACTCCAGTCTATGATGAGAAAAGCATCATATAAATTCTAATATAATGACATTCTACAAAATTCCTGTCAGGTACTCTAGAAAACTGCAAAGGTCATCATAGACAAGGAAAATCTTGAGAAAATGTAAAAGCCAAGAGAAATCTAAGGAGAAATAATGACCAACTCTAATAGGGTATCCTAAATTGGTTCCTGAAATGGAAGGACATTAGGTTCAGTTCAGTTCAGTCGCTCAGTCGTGTCCGACTCTTTTCGACCCCTTGAATCGCAGCACGCCAGGCCTCCCTGTCCATCACCAACTCCCGAGTTCACTCAGACTCACGTCCATCGAGTCCGTGATGCCATCCAGCCATCTCATCCTCGGTCGTCCCCTTCTCCTCCTGCCCCCAATCCCTCCCAGCATCAGAGCCTTTTCCAATGAGTCAACTCTTCGCATGAGGTGGCCAAAGTACTGGAGCTTCAGCCTCAGCATCATTCCCTCCAAAGAAATCCCAGGGCTGATCTCGTTCAGAATGGACTGGTTGGATCTCCTTGCAGTCCAAGGGACTCTCAAGAGTCTTCTCCAACACCACAGTTCAGAAGCATCAATTCTTCGGCACTCAGCCTTGTTCACGGTCCAACTCTCACATCCATACATGACCACAGGAAAAACCGTAGTCTTGACTAGACGGGCCTTAGTCGGCAAGGTAATGTCTCTGCTTTTGAATATGCTATCTAGGTTGGTCATAACTTTTCTTCCAAGGAGTAAACGTCTTTTAATTTCATGGCTGCAGTCACCATCTGCAGTGATTTTGGAGCCCAAAAGAATAAAGTCTGATACCGTTTCCACTGTTTCCCCATCTATTTCCCATGAAGTGATGGGACCGGATGCCATGATCTTCGTTTTCTGAATGTTGAGCTTTAAGCCAACTTTTTCACTCTCCTCTTTCATTTCATCAAGAGGCTTTTTAGTTCCTCTTCATTTTCTGCCATAAGGGTGGTGTCATCTGCATATCTGAGGTTATTGATATTTCTCCCGGCAATCTTGATTCTAGCTTGTGTTTCTTCCAGCCCAGCGTTTCTCATGATGTGCCCTGCAATAGAAGTTAAATAAGCAGGGTGACAATATACAGCCTTGACGTACTCCTTTTCCTATTTGGAACCAGTCTGTTGTTCCATGTCCAGTTCTAACTGTTGCTTCCTGACCTGCATATAGGTTTCTCAAGAGGCAGGTCAGGTGGTCTGGTATTCCCATCTCTCTCAGAATTTTCCACAGTTTATATGCAGAGTACATCATGAGAAACGCTGGGCTGGAAGAAACACAAGCTGGAATCAAGATTGCTGGGAGAAACATCAATAACCTCAGATATGCAGATGACACCACCCTTATAGCAGAAAGTGAAAAGGAACTAAAAAGCCTCTTGATGAAAGTGAAAGAGGAGAGTGAAAAAGTTGGCTTAAAGCTCAACATTCAGAAAACGAAGATCATGGCATCCTGGGGAAACAGTGGAAATAGTGTTCAGACTTTATTTTTGAGGGCTCCAAAATCACTGCAGATGGTGATTGCAGCCATGAAATTAAAAGACGCTTACTCCTTGGAAGGAAAGCTATGATCAACCTAGATAGCATATTCAAAAGGAGAGACATTACTCTGCCGACTAAGGTCCATCTGGTCAAGGCTATGGTTTCTCCAGTGGTCATGTATGGATGTGAGAGTTGGACTGTGAAGAAGGCTGAGCACCGAAGAATTGATGCTTTTGAACTGCGGTGTTGGAGAAGACTCTTGAGAGTCCCTTGGACTGCATGGAGATCCAACCAGTCCATTCTGAACGAGATCAGCCCTGGGATTTCTTTGGAAGGAATGATGCTGAAGCTGAAACTCCAGTACTTTGGCCACCTCATGCAAAGACTTGACTCACTGGAAAAGACTCTGAGGCTGGGAGGGATTGGGGGCAGGAGGAGAAGGGGACGACCGAGGATGAGATGGCTGGATGGCATCACGGACTCGATGAACGTGAGTCTGAGTGAACTCCGGGAGTTGGTGATGGACAGGGAGGGCTGGCGTGCTGCGATTCAAGGGGTTGCAAAGAGTCAGACACGACTGAATGACTGAACTGAACTGAAGGAAATCTGAATAAAATATGAACTTTAGTTAAGTAAGATATCGACACTGGTTCATTGAATTAACAAGTGTATCAGTAATACAAGAGGTCAGTTATAGGGCAAAATAGATGTGGGTACAAGTGGACTCTCTGTACTAACTCAATTATTATTATTTTTTTTTTTGGTAAATGTAAAACTGTTATACAGAATAAAGTCTACTTAAAATGAACTAATATGAGCCACCATATTAACAGCCCAATGAAGAAAAAGACATATTAATATTAATCATGGTAGGAAAAAAGTTTAAGAAGTTTCAACATCCATTCACGATGAAAGCTCTCAGCCACCCTGGAATAACCCAGTAAAGGTAATGACAAAAACCTACAGTTAATGTCATACTTAACTGTGAAAAGATGAACACTTTTCCCCTCAAGACTGAAAAAGAAGCAAGGATGTCCACTCCTATTCAATATCACAGTGGACATTTTAGCCCTTACAATAAGACAAGAAAATAAATATATTTTGGAAGGAAATAAAACTGTCCCCATTTACAGGCAATGTGATTTGCTTATGGGAAGACATCTAAGAATCTATCAAAACAAACATTCCAACAACAAAACCAGCTTTGACCTAACAGGCGAATATAGCAGAGTCACCAGGTACAAGGTCAACACACAAAGCCAATCACAGTGCTGTCATTGGTAACAGCTCCAACCAAACCGAAATACTTAGATTTAAATCTAACTGTAAGATCTTCATGCTGAAAACTATAAAATGCTGGTGTATTGATAATATTATAACAGAAAACCTAAATAATTTGAGAGACATACCATGTTCATGGATAGGAAGGCTCAGTATCACAGAGATTTCAGTTCTCCAAAAACTGATCCACTGATTTATTTCCATTCCAGGCAGAATCCCAGGGGTATATTTTGAAGAGATAGACAAGATGATTCTAAAACTTAACGTGGAAAGGCAAAGGAACTTGAACAGTCAAAACATTTTGATAAAAGCAAAAGGGAAAAAGAAAGGCTGAGAAATCACCCCAGCAGGTTTTAAGACATACTATTATGCTGTTATAGATCAAGATAATGTGAAATTTATAAAGGGATAAACACAGAAACTTTCAAAGGAGACTAACATACAACGTCCAAATGGTTTATGACAGTTGCAAAAGCATTTCAATGGAAAAAGGGTATTACTTTCAAAAAGTGGTGATGGAAAACTTGATATCTAGATGCAAAACACTCAACTCTGACCTAAATCTCATACCTTTTAAAAATTAATTTAAAATAAGTCATTTATGTAAATAAAACTTTCAACTAAAAAAGAAAATTTTAGAATACAGGAGAAAACCTTTGTGACCCAAAGTTGGGCAAATAATTCTCAGATGTTTCATCAAAAACACAATCCATAAATTAAAAAGTAAACTGGACTTCATCAGAATGAAAACAAAACAAAACTGGTCTATAAAAGTTAGTGTTAAGAGATACAAGATAGGTTGGAGCCTGGGAGAAAATATTTGGAAATATATCCAATAAAGGACTTATATTCAGAATATATACAAAAACATTTAAATTCAACAGTAAGAAAACAAACAACCTCATTTAAAAAGATGGGCTAAAGACTTGAATTGACAGTTCATCAAAGGAGAATATAGTTTGGTAAATAAGCACATGAAAAGATATTCAACATAATTGTTAGAGAAATGCAAATTAAAATCATGATGAGATAGCATTCTACACCTATTAGAATGGCTATAATAAACACATGAAGATAACACCTATGCTGTGGAATACAACAATTAGGAGGAATAAACTACAGATACATAAAACAATTTGGATGAATCTCAGAGGTATTAAACTATTCACAGAAACCAGGCTCAAAAGATAAATACCGTCTGAGCCCATTTCTATGACATTCTCAGTGTCACAAGCCGTGGTGACAGCACAGAGCAGAGCCTGCCGAGCGTCGGGGGCAGCTGTGCCTGCAAACGGGCAGCAGCGGGGCGTTTAGGGTGATGGAACTTGCGTGTCCTGCTCATGATGGCAATTATAGAAGTCTACACATGTATTAAAATCCACAGCACTGTAAACCACAAAAATCAGTTTTACCACATTTCTGAAAAGACAAGATCGAAGGAAACACATTTTCTAGACACCTTTTCTTTAACCAAAGAAGAGTTTCTTCCTAAAGGTCAAGATATCTACTTAAACTGGAGTCTAGGTCACATTCTCTGCCAAGTCTTTCTCCTCTACAAGTTCGCCCTCAACATTAATAATACAGTCATCACGGCAGGCCCTCCACTCAACACAGCTCAGAGCAAGGGCCTGCCTGAGGGGTCCGCACCTCAACAGAGAGCTCTGGGGTTACCCAGAGGAGGCATCCAGTGAGCGTCTAGGGGATGAATGGAGGAGTGGGCCTGGTCTTCCCTGAGTCCGCCTGAGGGCAGCTAGTGCTGGGGGCAAGCAAGCAGCACCGTTTACCCCGAGAGCAACCTCAAGCTGCCAAGCCTGACTCGGGTGACAGAGCAGTTGGCAGAGGCAGGCACGGCCCCCAGCTGACAGCGAGCGGCTGGACTCGGGCACGGCTGGGGATGCAGCCCCGTCAGGGAGCACGGTTTCGATGTGAGCACCGAGGACAGCCAGGCAGAGGGGCACTGCAGCCCCACCGGCTCTCAGACACGCTCAGGATAAACAGCTGCTGCTGCAGCAGCCTTCGCCCCAGCCTTCCCACTGGGAAGCGATCAGCGTCCAGCACAGCGAGGGCACGAGGGGCCTGGCGCCACACCCTGCAGGCAGAGCGCCAGCAGCCCAGCGGAGGGCCTCTGGAGGGGCCAGAGCAGGTCACCCTGCTGCTAACCGGGCTCGGCCAGGGCTGCGCACGCTGAGGGGCCTCTGTATCTACAAACACGAAGGAGTCCCCTGACGCTGGCCCTCCAGAGTGCCAGCCTCACCTCTATCAGCCACAGCTGCTTCTGACATCAGAACTGGATGACTTGTAAACACTCTCCTTCCCATGTGCTATAATACATGTATATTTCATTTCAAATGAAGTGTAACACTGCTTAAGGGAAAATAACTATTTATTTCAGTTATTTCCAGGAGTCATGTATGGATTGAGAGTTGGGACTATAAAGAAAGCTGAGCACCGAAGAATTGATGCTTTTGAACTGTGGTGTTGGAGAAGACTCTTGAGAGTCCCTTGGACTGCAAGGAGATCCAACCAGTCCATTCTAAAGGAGATCAGCCCTGGGTGTTCTTTGGAAGGACTGATGCTAAAGCTGAAACTCCAGTACTTTGGCCACCTGATGCGAAGAGCTGACTCATTTGAAAGACCCTGATGCTGGGAAAGATTGAGGGCAGGAGAAGGGGATGACAGAGGATGCGATGGCTGGATGGCATCACTGACTCGATGGACATGGGTTTGGGTAGACTCTGGCAGTTGGTGATGGACAGGGAGGCCTGGCGTGCTGCAGTTCATGGGGTTGCAAAGAGTTGGACATAACTGAGCGACTGAACTGAACTGAACGGATTCAGTTATGTCAGCTATGACCTCTACAACCCTCTCAGCAGCAGAGAAAAAGCAAAGAATAAAAAAGCTTATAGGTCACCTCAAAGGTTCAGGAATCAACACGGTATTTTCATTTCAGTACATGCCTAACCAAGTCAGACTACATGAACTAAATACACCTCCTTGAGAGTGTCAGCCTGGTGCACGGGGGTAGGGGGTGTGTGTGTGTCCTGATGGGGGATGGCACACACTGTGAAGCCTGTGACAGTCTGCTGCAGAACTGGTAGTGGGGTCTGAAGTGACACAGTGCCAGGGACAAAGACACACCTCTGCCAGCCAGTATCTCTGGGCTGGGCTGGTCAGGACGGTGAGACACCCCATCTGGAAAACCCAAGGGACGTTCCTGGCTTGTGAAGAGGGCTGCCTCATGGTGGCCACGGGGGACAGCCCCCAGCCAGCCTTTTTAACACATGACAGAAATGGGCTGCAGAAAACTGAGGCAGGATGGTGGGCAGCAACCAGGGAGGTGGGAGGGAGATGCTGGGGCACAGCTGCTTAGGGCCTGGTCTTGAAGAGTGGGTATGTTTCCTGGAAGGAGTGGGGCTGCCTCAGTAGAAGGGACCCCCAGTGGGAACTGGGGCAGGCAGCTGATGTGGTCTCCTTGCCCTTCACTTACTCCTCCTGCAAGCGCCCGACCTGGGGCTCCCCTTTCCAGGTGAGGGAATGGGGCACCGGCCTCTGGGTTCCCAGTGGGGACTCTGTGGTCCCAAGCACTGCTGAGAGCCCGGATTACAGGCGTGGAGGGAGATTCTGCCCTGTGGGTGAGCCAGGAGTAACTGTCCAGCTAAGGGCGGGCCTACTGAAACTGCACAAAGGCAGTCAGAGCCTGTGGTCCGCCGGTACTCAAGGGAAGAGGAGCCTGGCTCACCTGGAGAGAGCATGGCACCTCTGTCGCACCAGGAACACAAAAAAATGAAAAAAAAAAAATCAGGAACACACAACACAAATCTTATGACTCCTCAGAGAGACAACGGGGATGTCCCAGGCGGCACGAGTGGTAAAGAACCTCCTGCCAACACAGGAGACGTGAGAGACACGGGTTCAGTCCCCGGGCCGGAAGGTCCCCTGGAGGACGGCATGCAACCCACACCTGCCTGGAGAATCCCTGGACAGAGGAGCCGGGCAGGCTACAGTCCACGGGGTCGCAGAGAGTCGGACACGCCTGAAGAGCCCGAGCATGCATGCAGAGAGACAATGGGCCACTTTCAGGAACAATAAATGTTTTTTACTTTTAGAACAGTGGTCCTCACAGTCCAGTCTGGGGAGCCTCGGGGTCCCAGAGACCCAGTCAGGGGGCCTGTGAGGTGAACACTATTATCAGAGTAATGCTGAGGTGCTATTTGCCTTTAAAATTTTCATTCTCCCTCAAGTACATATAAGAGCTTCCCATAAGCCACCTGACATGTGATAAACAGATTAAGTGCAGGAGCAGCTCTGAGAGTCCGCCTGCCTTCCACTAAGGTAAGAATTAGAGAGACTGGCAAAAGTGCAGAGCAGCGCCACTCTGCTACGTGTTTTTGATCTTGGAAAATAGTTATTTTCACGTGAATATATTAGTTTTGATAATACGCAGTGAATTTATTATTATTACTTTAGAATAAATTAATACATTAAAAAACTCTCAGGTTTAATTTTCAACATGGTCAATGTACATAAATAAAATGCTGGTAAGCCAAAGCTCTCTGAGGTCCTCAGGAGTTCCAAAGAGGACAGAGGGGTCCAGAGGACAGACAACCTCCATGAAGGGTTAGGGGGCCCCTCCCTGTCCACGCCTGGCCAGAGAAGCAGGGCCCGGCTGGCCCAGAGCGCACCAGAACACAGTCTTCAAGCTCATCTCGGAGGCGGATTGGACTGTATCAGCCCTCGGAAACGAGCCTCGGCCTCACCCGCTGCGGGGAGACGACACTCTCACCTGATGAGGATGGCACAGGTGAGGCGGGCTCAACAGCCTCGCGGCTGCACCTGGGCATATTGTATTTGTATTCACCTTCCCAATAATTAGAGCTCCCGAAACTTATTTAACAAAAGAATTATGCCTAAGACTTAAAGCTCAAACTTAAGGAAGCCTACAGAGAAATGATTAAACTGTGAATGTCCTGGTATGAATGTGAATAATTATACATTAACACCCTTTACCATTCAAATAATTGGCATTCAGCTCAAACCCGGATAACTGACTTTTGAACAGGTGTTAGCAGTTTCTGAACACTACAGGAAATACAGAGAAAGGCAGTAAAAAAAAAAAAAGGAAGGGGGAAGGAGGGATGGGGCTGACGTGTTCCTGAGGGTCCCTGTCAAAAAGGCGTGGGCATCAAGCCTGAGCCTCTGGTCCTGCTTCCCTTCGACCCCCAGCCCCGACCGCCTCCTCTCCCAGCGTGCTGCCTCTCCCCACGCCCCGTTTCAGGGCCTTCCTTTCTCCTGTTCCCCTCAGAAACACTCCAGGCTTTCTCAGCTGGTGGCCTGAACCAGCCTGGCCCACAGGAGCCAGGGCTGCCCCCAGCCACAATCTTGTCATCCAAACAGCAGAGAGGTGGGTGATCAGATTTAAGATGACACAGCGCTTTCCAATGCGGGTGTCCCTCTGTGCGCCCACAGTGGCGGAGAGGCCTCCCTCGAACCCTGCCTTCTTTTCGCGGTTTCGGTCCAGTGGCATTAAAAGGACCAGCTGCTAGTGACTTTCAGATCCCCGCCATTTCAGGCTACACGCCCCACCGGCCTATAAAACCATGTCAGCATAGGTACACTATCCCACTCCTCTCCAACCCAGCTCCACAACACCCGTGCGTTCCTCCAGAAGCTTTCGAAGCTGCCTGCTAGCCCTCCGTAGCATCCAGCTGCATCAACAGATACCTCACTGCTCCTGCAAGTCTAAAAGGGGGCATGGCCCCACCACCCTGGGCCCAGCGGGAGAGGGTCCAGTTGGCGTCACGTGACTGGGAACACGGGCAAATCTAAAGCAGGGGTGTGGGGTGGTGAGTCTGAAAGATCCCCCACCCATGTGGCTTCTTGAGCTTGTCTAAAACAGCCCTGAGGTCTGTTAAATAATTTTAGCTAACTTTTGATGACCAACCCAACAGAAAGAAGCTAAGCCCTTAATTTCTTAATGAATTATTCTTTACCGTGGGACAGGGATTACGCCATGGAGAAGGCATATCATTACTGACAGAGCTGTCAGAAGGACAGGCAAAAGGAAAACTGGCAAGCTTTAATTTCTCTGCAGAGAAATGAGGGGCTCTTTGGGGATTAATCTCAGTATCAACACTGAGCCTTTGCCGCAGGGCAGCTGAAGAATTCAAAAGAAGTTGTGACTGAATTCTGAGTGATGGAATCCAGCTCCAATTGTGCAGCTGACTTTGGTTTCTCACCTATTCAAATGAGGACGAGGCTGCGCAGGTGTGGGTGAAGGGGGTACTGTGTGCCCTCGATGGGCAGGCGGCAGGGAAGGTGGGAGGAGGGCCTCCCAGGGCACCTCTCCGTGAACATGCAGGGAGTTCCCCTGGGGGGCAGGGAGGTGGCCCAGCCAGGGGGTCTTGGTCCCTTCTTCTCCTTTTGGGGACCAGGGCTGAGAGCCAAGAGGGGCTGCTGTGGGCAGGTGGCAAGCCCATAAGGTCATGCTACGGTCCTCCAGCAGTTTACACTTCCCTGAAAGGGCAGTCCTTGTCCCTTTACCAAGGCCCGAGGACATGGGCCCCCTGTTCTGAGCAGGTGAGAGACCAAAGCAGGATAAGCCCGCTACTGCCTCCCAACCGTGGGCTTCTCTGCAAAGTCCAAGGCCTCAGGTCCTCCCCACGTGGCCTCCCCACGGGCTGCCCGAGTGTCTTGGTGACAGAGCGGGTGGCTTCGCTCAGAAGCAGGGACCCGAGGGCCCTCCCTGCCTCGGGAGCCACGCCATCACTCCTGCCGCATCCTGCGGGCCCCTCGGGGCCAGCCTGACTCAGCGGGGGCAGGAACAAGAGCATGGACACCAGAGGCGAGGGCCACCAAGGACATGCTGCAGAGCCACTCCACGTCTGTTCCAGACAGGACCACGGGCTTTCAGAATTCAGCAGGAGCCCTGGGCAGACCGAAAGCCACGACTACATTACGACTCTTAACTGACCACGGCAACAAGGTGGTGTATCACAGCACTTCTAAAATCAGCCCCGGCGTCCCAGATTCTCAAAGTGAACATCAGTTATTGCAGGCTGGGAAACTGGACTCTAAACACAGAAACAAAATCTACAGTCGTAGAAAGCACCTCACTACATATTCTCCCAAGTCCCACGATCCCCTTAAACATGACTTTCAGTTCAGTTCAGTTGCTCAGTCGTGTCCGACTCTTCGCGACCCCATGAATTGCAGCACGCCAGGCCTCCCTGTCCATTACCAACTCCCGGAGTTCACTCAAACTCACGTCCATCGAGTCGGTGATGCCATCCAGCCATCTCATCCTCTGTCATCCCCTTCTCCTCCTGCCCCCAATCCCTCCCAGCATCAGAGTCTTTTCCAATGAGTCAACTCTTTGCATGAGGTCCTTCAAATTTAGCAACTGAATTCTGAGTCTTCATTTATGAGGCAGGGGTGAGGTGAGGAGAGTTTTTTCACTTGCACCAGCAGAGACAAAATTAAAAATGTTCGACTTTGAATTTGCAGTATCAGGGGTGCACCTTACCACTAAAAACTTTAAAAAGTGGTTGAGGCCCGTACATTATCAGGGGCTCAAATTCTTCCAGATGTTTCCATGAAAAAACGCTGATAACTCAGACTCCGTGGAGTGGTCAACAAATGATGGCCAACTTCAAACCAGTTCCTGTTCCACAGCAGCAGGGAGTGACCAGAGTCTCCTGCCCGTGGCTGTCTGCAGCCACACACCAAGACTGCCCTGCAGACAAAGGGCTCCCCGGCGCTGAAGAAGCGCTCTCTGCAAAGGCTGCCCACCCTGCTGGGCCAACACCACGCTCAGGAGAAGGCGGGGAAATGACACGGTGGCTTTCAGGTCTAGAACACTGCTTGTTTGACACTCAGACTGACGAGCCTCCAACATCAGAGGCAGACTGGGGAAATACTAATTGACTAAATGAGTCCTCTGTAATTAGGTCACTTGCCTCAGTCATTCAACCCACGGCTACTGACACAGAATATACGTGTAGCAAGTATTCTCTTTTACTCCAAGACTTTCCAATTCATTTTCTTAACGATGTATTTTCCTTTTGATAAAGTCTATTTCACTGTTATTTTCTATCACGAGTTTGTATTTCAGGATTGTGTATTTTTTTAGTAACATGAAGATATTCTCCATGTTTTCTTCTAAATAGAAGCTTTAGAGTTTCTGTTTTATGTTAGGTACATGATAAATCTCAAATTAATTTTCATGTACAGTGAACTAGGGGTTAAGGCAACTTTGCGTGAATATGTGTGTGTGTGTGTGTGAGAGAGAGAGAGAGAGAGAGAGAGAGAGAGAGAGAGAGAGAGAGAGAGACCCAGTTGTTCAAGCACTATTTGTTGAAAGGATTTACTCTCCTCATCCGTTTGGAGTCTTTCTCAAGGATGCAATGGCTGTAGAAGTGTGGATCTCAAGTATGTTCTGTTGCTCTAAGTACTGAAGGCTTAAGCCAGTGCCATGGCGTCTTGACTACAGAAGATCTGTCTTTAAGTCTTAAAATCAGTTAATTAAGTCCTACAATTTTTTCATGGCTGCTTTAGATATTCCAGCCTCTTTGCATTTTCATATAAATTTAGAATCAGCTGGGAACTTAAAGCACTCATGGGACTGAACACAGAGAACAGTTCGTAGAGAACTAACTTCTTGTAAATGCTGGCTTCCCCAATGACCAAGGTCTGTATACTCACTTTGCGGCTGTCGTTCAGTCACTAAGTTGTGCTTGACTCTTTGCAACCCCATGGACTGTGTTCCACCAGGCTCCTCTGTTCTCCACTATCTCCTAGAGTTTACTCAAATTTGCTCCAATTCCTGTCCACTGAGGCAGTTTCCTTAGGTCCTCTTTAATTTCGCTCAATCATGTGTTATATTGTCCAGTGGAGAGGTCTGCATCCTTTTTACTAAAGCTCATCTTAAATATACTTTGGATACTACTTGAAAACTCAGTTTTAAATTCTTAATTACGTAAAAATCAATTAATTCTTACATATTAACACTATATCCTCAACCTTGTTAATTTGTTAATTGTAATAGATATTCAGAATTCTATGAGATATTCTATGTAGATGGCTGCTGCTATTTAGTCGGTAAACTGTGTTGTGACCTTACGGGCTGCAGCCCACCAGGCTCCTCTGTCCATCGAATTTCCGAGGCAAGAAGACTGAAGTGGATTGCCATTTCCTTCTCCAGGGTATCTTCCTGACCCAGGAACTGAACCCACGTCTCCTGGCTTGGCAGGCAAGTTCTTAACTCCTAAGCCACCAAGGAAGCCCATGTGAACGGTTATATAAACTGAAAACAGACAGTGTCCTTCTTTCTAACATGTATGCCTTTGTTTTTCTTACATTTTTGCACAGAACTCTGTCCTTTGTAATTGTGTTTATTGTAGAAAATATAGTGAGTCTGTTTTTTTAAATCCAGCCTATCTATGCCTTTTTATCTGAACCTTAACACTATTTACATTTAAAGTGCCTTATCACTACATCTGGGCTTGGATCTATCTAGTGCCAGCTTGCGGTTGGTCCCAGCTGTTTTCTGTTCTTCTTTCCCTGTTTTTTCTGCCTTCTTTTAGATTACTTTAAAAACTAGCTATTTTACCTTCTATACTGACCTATGAACTATTCATTTTGGTTTTATTTTTTAGTAGCATTGTAGGATTTATAATATGCTTCTTTAATTTATCAAACCCTTCTTTCAATTAATATGATACTTGCTCACCATAATCTAAGAACTGACAGCAGAATATCTCTATTTCCCCAGTCCAACCTCTTGTTACTTACTTCTGTATTATAAAATGCCGAATTTATTATTTACATGCTGAAGTTAATCATTTTTTTTTACTGAAAATCAATAAACATGAACTTTTCCCCCCTTAACTCTCCCATGTATTTCCATTTCCAGTGCTGTCTACTCTCCTTGGACTCATTCAGCCTCAGTTCCCAGCAGCTCCAGGCCAATCTCATGTGGTTCCCCCCACACAGAATGGCACTCCTCACATACAACAGCATTCTACAACCAACTCTTGTGGAAATTCTGTGTAGCTCCCCTTTCTCCAGGACTCTGCCCATGCCTCCAGCCACCTGGACACATGTACTAACACATTTGTAACATCATTAGTTTAAAAGGCAAAGAACGAGGAGAACCCCAATGCCTAGTGACAGAGGATAGGAAAAAAATAACAGCATGCCCATAAGATGAGATTCTCTATATTCGTCATAATTAGCAAAGTATCTCTATAGGATTTAAAACAGATGAGTTTCACAGAAATGCTGAATGAAAGAAGCAAGTCACAGTACTATTTCATCCATATAAAAAGTGCAAGCCATGGAGCTGGGCTGGGAGAAGGCCGACGTGGCTGGGAGGACACACAGGACTGTGAGGTGCTGGCCGGGCTCTACCCTCCCCTGGGGGTGCACAGATGCGTCTTCCCTCTTTCGTGTATGCCTTACACATCCTTCATGAGTATGCTTTTGTCTGATGCAGCTATTTCATTAAAAAAAAAGAAAGAAAATACCAACCTGTCAATAACGCACTCAACAGTTATTCTTAATGAAACTCTTGAAACTCCTTTCCTTCATATGATAAAAAATGATTCAAAAGGAATTTATTTACATAATTTTCTTGCTTTCCCCCCAAAATTTAACTGTTAAAACAAGAGAGGGAAGATGATGATATTGCCAAGTATCTGGATTCTGAGCTCGCAGAGCCCTAACCATGCGTTCCAGAGGAGCCACTCCCACTCCCACCCCAGCCCCTCCTCCCCAAGGCCTGGGTAATATTTTTTCATAGCAATTACATCACTCCCTGATGGTCTAGGGGTATGTATGTGTGTATATATATACTAGTATATACTTATAAACACATACATATTTCCTACTAAAATACAAGTTCATAAGGCCCAGAACTTCATTTAGTTTGTAAGTTCCAAGAGCCAAAAAGAGGGCTTTGCTTACAGCTCAATAAATAATTGTTGAATGACTGATCAATTGAACTCCCTTCTCCATGGTCTGGCCGAGGGCTCTGCCAGAGATGGGCACCTGTGTGCTCACTGACCAGTGGAAGATGGGCTGACAGGGAGGCCTGGAGTCCTCCCCTTGCAACTCACCTTCACGTTGAAGAGGGCGACAACTAAGTCTAGGGAAGACATTCAATAAATACGTTAAACTGAATGACATCTGACCCTGAAGCACGTAAGAAAGGAACCACCGTCAAGAATCACTTGAGGGCCATGTCCAGGCAGCGGGAAGTGGTCATCCTGATGCTTCCCACGCTTCCTTCCATGCGCTCTTAGGAGGAAAGGGCCGCGGCACACTCAGTCCAGGGTGGCAGGCCAAGCAGCCGCCAGAGAACCTGCCACATGAGCTGGGGAGAGACCACGGCGGGGCCGGGTGGTGCAGGCCTGGCTCCACCCGCAGAGCCACATGGCGCCAGGCCACGCTCACTCGACCTGCATGCTGGGCTGCTCGGGAATGGGACCCTGGCTGCTGCTTCTGCCTGGAGCCAAGCTCTGCTCTTGAGCAAGCGCTGGGTGCCGGCAGCCTTGGTTGTCCCAGGGAGCAGGGCTCCTGGATTCGAAACAGGGCCCTGAGCTCCCCCAGCATGTGCAGCAGATGGAGCAGAAGAGCCTGGTCATGGAGACCACGCACATCCTGGGAAGGACCAGACGTCCACGCCTGAGAAGCAAGGCATCATCTCAGAAGCCCAATCAGGGCCAGCTGCCCCGCCCTCAGGGTGGAGCGGCCCCAGCCTGGGCAGCCCAGGCCCGTGCCCTTGGGGGCACTGCAGGGTGGTCAGAGGGTGGGGGGATTCTCTTCCCAACTCTCCAGGGGTATCCCTCTGGCTCTCCCTGGCTCCAGGCCTGCCGACCACCATCCTCCACACTGACAACACAGCTTCTATTAACACTACTGGGACCATGGATAACATTTAAATGCATTAGCTTCAACCTAGACACACCAGACTTCTAATGAAACCTTAAACACGAGTCCTGTATTCTAGAAAAGGAAACACATCAGGTGAAGAGTTGGGGCCCCTGGCCAGGTGTGAACACCAAGAGACCTCAGGAGCTGTGTGCAGGTCCAAGACGTGGGCTGTGACAAACATCAAAAGGTGTTAATGGTTTCAATATTTATCTGCTGCAGGGAAGCACTCTAAAAAGGAGACAGGAAAAAAAAAATTCTGCTAATGGCTGTGTCTTTGCCATTAAAATGAAAAGCTTAATGCATCTTATAATCAGAGGACAATTTGCAAATCATTAAGAGAAATGTAAAATTCCATTAAAATACAAATCAAGAGACTCTCCCTGGACTAATAATCTTTTTGATATTATTTTGCATTTCACTATTTCTGTTCCAATACCCAGGCCCCACAAATGATCGGTTCCTGAACATGCTCTTTACCACAGCCTACTTCTTTAACGAGAAACCGAGAGAAGGGCAATCTGCTATTCAGAGCAGGTGCTAATGAAGAATTCCATATATTCTGAAATTTAATTAAAACCCCAAAGATTTCAAATTAGATGCAATTTGAAATGCCTGGGGCAGAAATACATGCACTTGCGTGGCGAGGGCGCCACACTGGAAGTTGATACCGTAATTGGTCTTGATGTATTTTTGTGTTGCCGGGCTGAAGCACAGAACTCATAACCATATAAAAATTCTCTGTAGATTACCTGCTCATTGAAAATGCCATCACTCAGGTAGTTCTCTACTAAATTACCATGCTACTAAAATGCACAAAGTGATTCTGAGAGTAGAGTGGCACAGCTGGCCGACGCTGCCAATGAGTTATGCATGCGTCAACGCGGCCTTTTTTCTTAGTAAAATATGCTCAGTTGAATATTAAAATATAATTGGCATTCAACCTAAGTAGCTTAAACCATTTTGTTATCTTCTTTTAAACCGATTTGGCTCCTCCACAGTTATTTTCAAGGATGCGATTCACAAACTAATGATACCATCATATTCTGCGAGATTTGTGCTATTTTACATTTGTCATAAATAGGTGCAGTTTCTACAGCCTGCTAGGGATGGTCTTTAATATTAGCTGCTCTTGAACATCAAAGGCCCAATTCTTGAGGAAAAAAGGGGGGGATATGCCATTTATGTTGGTTCTTGCATATTTTATTCTACAAAGAGGAAGAGATGCGGACACACTGAGAAAAGCACACGTCCTGGCCGAGTGGCGAGCCCTGGGTCTCCCTCCCTCCTTCCCTGGGTCAGAGGACTGGCTCAAAGGGCGGGCCGCTGCTGGACCTCGTTGCCCCGCCGAGGGCGGCTGTGTTTTTAGAAAGAGCAATGCCCCCCACCCCTAAATCCAGGGTGGTCCTTCACACAATGTGCCTGTGCCGTGGTAAGCACATGGCGCAAGGAAGAGAGGAAGGAGGAGCCGCCATCGTCACGGATTCTGCACAGGGTGACGCTGGCCGAGGGCAGGGCTCAGCAGGGCTGCTGCCTCCTGGTACTTAGAGGGCAAGGAATATCTGAATCTAGCTCAGAGACACGCAGAAGAGCTAAACACACTGCTTCTGCTAATTCATTCTTCAGTTTCAGAAGCCCTTTGTTACATGGCCTTGAGACTTCACACGATGCTGTGGCAGCTGAGCCTCCAAAAGGCCTGTCCTGCCTGCAGTCCCACCCCGCAAGGCCACGAAAGCCACATCCCAGAGAGACGGTCCTTCTCCAGGAGATAACTTACTTTTCCATTCGGATGGAAACATGACCTTCAAAATGGGACCTGTATGCTCATAAATCCTGTACTCTGAGTCATCTTGGTTGGTTGGACGGCATCATTGACTCAACTGACATGAATCTGAGCAAGCTCTGGGAGCTGGTGATGGACAGGGAGGCCTGGCCTGCTGCAGTCCATGGGGTCGCAAGGAGTGGGACACGACTGAGTGATCGAAATGAACTGAGTCATCTTGAACATAAGGGTTCCAAGTAAACCTGAGAGAGAGAGCATTTAAATTAAAGAACAGTTTTTACACTTTTGGATCCTACAAACAGCTAGACGGCATCACTGTCATTAGTTTTATATCAATACTTATACATTTAACATTGGTAACAGTCTAGTTTTATATAGTGTTTTACTAAAACACCATTCTCTCTATAAACCCAGGTATTAGAAATGATTCTTTTTATTACTGCTAGTGTGATATGAGGCCTGGCATGCTGCGATTCATGGGGTCGCAAAGAGTCGGACACGACTGAGCGACTGAACTGAACTGAGTGTAATATCAAAATACGTTGTCTGTAAATGTGACCAGACAACATCTTATGACAACAAAATACTAAACATTCTCTTTGGAAGGACACATAAGGAAAGGTCGGTTTGTCACGTTAAAATACAGGCTTGCTAGATGATTCTTATTTTTTAAAGCTCTTTCAAATGAAAATTATTGAAGAAAGTGACAACGTAACACACTTCGCCCAGCAGAAAGAAACTTGATTCTCTATTCCTTTTTTCGAGGTGAAACACACCCAAGTCCAACATAGGACCTTGTAGGTAATGTCTTTCTAAATGTGTGAATGTAATTAGGGTGACATTTTTAATCGGAACCTTCACTGGTAGGATGTTTAATTACTATGCCAGAGATAAGTCATACTTTAATGTTAATATTTTCTCATAAAAGCAATACTTATAATAATTTCAATTTTAAGTACTATTTATTTGTAATAGAGAGCTCATGATATCCTACAAGGTTTGAAAGTAGCTGACTTTCAAACCAACTTTCTGGTTATCTTTGAGCTTGGTTAAATTATACTGTGTGACCCTGTAGCCTTGAGTGAAGGCATTCTCAGTTCAATTTTTTTTGCCTGATTTATGGAAACCTTAGGGAATGTGGATCTG
Source organism: Redunca redunca (assembly GCA_006410935.1). Taxonomy (NCBI): domain Eukaryota; kingdom Metazoa; phylum Chordata; class Mammalia; order Artiodactyla; family Bovidae; genus Redunca; species Redunca redunca. The sequence continues at coordinate 210,161 of SJYQ01000377.1, forward strand.
ACCACCTCTTAGATTTAGGAGGAAACTTCCCCTGAGCTAGGCCTCCCAGGAGCCCCTGGTAATTGCTGCTTAGTCAGAGGGCTCTTTGCGCAGGGACCCCAGGCCCTCGTGCGGAGCCCAGCGGGCTGCGGGGGTGCCCGAGACAGCACAGGAGAGGGCGAGCACTGCACCCCGCTTTCTCCCCAGGGCAAGTGAGCACGGGCACCTCACAGCAGTGGCAGCCTCAGGTCAGCATCCAGAGCCTGAGGCTCCTCTCGCCCCTTTCTCGGCCACGCCCACTGCTCAGAGAGCTCAGCAAGAAGCTACAGCCTCGGGTGTCTGCCTGCTTCAGAGGAAAAACACACTTCTGGCCGGAGTACCTAGACACCTCCTGAAGGCTCTGGTTGCTGCTGCCAGGGCTCTACCCCAGGGTATCCTGGCAAGGCTCCTGGGGCATCACCTGGCTGTCCGTCCATACCCGCAAACAGATGTTCCGACAGGCCGCCTGTTTTGCCTAGTCTTTCCCATCAACTGTTAAGGCTGTGTGGGCCCCCTGCCTTGTCACCTGGCTGTGAGCAAAGCTCTGAAAGCAGGGAGAGGCTGCAAAACCCAGAACTACTGGAGCTGTGGATTCAGCTCAGTCGCCCGGTCGTGTCTGACTCTGCGACCCCACGGACTGCAGCATGCCGAGCTTCATGTTGTTGACCACAACAGCAAAGTCGCTCAAGTAGGCACAGTTCTGTCTCAAGCAAAACCATCATTAAATTAGGAATATCAACCTCAGTATAGGGCGAAACACACAGTAAAAGCACTTAGAGTTAAATCCCTTCTAGTAAGTTCTTTAAAAGCAGTAATTCTCAAAATGCGGCATATGTAATCTGCCTCTTGTAAGATTTTAATGTGGTTGGGGAGGGGGTGAGAAGCATAGATACTGTGGACATAGCACTGGTAACAGGCTTTCTAGAGCATTCTAGAGCATACATATACTCTCAGGAAAAGGGAGGGCCTCGGCTAGGAGAGTAACCTGGAGAACTTGTTTGCTTCAATCAGTCCCAGCTGAAACTTTAAAAACTCTCTGCTTGCTCAAGATGTGGTTACACAGAACAAAGAGTAAACAAGTACTAACGACAGCTGCCAGGCAAAACTGCGTGAGAATAGAACGTGAAAGCTAACAACCCTGAGACATGAGAGCCTCAGCTCCTGCGATGCGCACCAGCTCGCCAGAAGGGGCTTGGCCAGCGGAGACGGGACGCTCCTGCTGAAGGGCATGGACTTCCCTGAGCCGGCCTGGCCAGCCTCACAGGGTCCACAGTCTCAAACGATGCTCCTTCTGCTTCGGCTGGGAGCCTCCAGTGCAGGACACAGAATTCTGGGAATCTTCTGCTCCACTGAGAGGCTGGAAGAGATGCAATATTCCAACAAGGGTGGGGGCCAGGCAGGCAGGAGAGGATGGCCCGCTGGTGAGGACTCCCTCTGGCCTACGAGTCAGCTGCAGGCTCTTCTGAAGGCTGGACGGAGGGCCTCCCAGAAAACGCGGGGCTCTCCTCTGAGCAGGGAGGGGTCCCTGGGGTGGTTAAGGGAGCCCTGGAGTGTCACAGCAAACATGCCGATGAGGAAGGCAGCCTGCTCCCCAACTCTGCGCCCCAGGACTCCCCCCTACACCCAAACCCCCTTCACTGAGCCCCACCCTGCTTTATTCAGACACTTCCACTTCTTTTTTCCCAGGGTCTTGAACCACAACACGCTGGGTGTTACTTTCCACGAAAGAGGGGACGGGCTACTCCTGGCAGCGGCCTCTGGTCTTGATCCGAGACCTCAGACCCCCTTCCCAGCACCCTGAGCTCCGCGGCTGACCACCCCGCTCCCGGGCTTTTCACGCGGTCTTTCCATTTCACCTTTGCCAGCCTCAGACGTCGAAGGCCACAGACCCAGATTTCCAAGTCTGTCATCCCTGAAGAGTGCTCAGCAGCTCGAGGGTTGAGAGAAGTATATTCTCAGCAGCTGTTTCCTTCCCACCGAGGTGCAAGGGTTCATTTGTTCTAATCAACAGATGGGCCTTGGAAGGAGCCCCACCAGGTAATCTTAGGAAGGTCAACAATTGTTAGAAGCCCTCACTTAGACTATGGGAGAACAGTGATGACTACCAACCAGAACCTGTAAAGCATCTTCTGTTTTAGCTATTTTCTCTTTAAATCGGTAATTTTTTTTTTTTAATTCAGGGAAAATATCAGTACAAGCAACCCGTGAGCACAAAGCTGCATCTTGCCGGGGCTCCGGAAGGGACACGGAGAGCAGCCTCCCTTCCCCACCACACACCCCTGGGCTGGCCCCAGGGCGTGGGGAGTGACAGGGCGCCACAGCAGGCCCCGGGACCCCAAATGGAGGGGGCTCAGGGGGCCACACGCAGGACACGGGAGGAAAGCAGGCCCTGGGACCCCGGATGGAGGGGGCTCAGGGGGCCACACGCAGGACACTGGGGGGAAAGCAGACCCTGGGACCCCGGATGGAGGAGGCTCAGGGGGCCACACGCAGGACACTGGGGGGAAAGCAGGCCCCGGGACCCCGAACGGAGGGGGCTCAGGGGGCCACACGCAGGACACTGGGGGGAAAGCAGGCCCCGGGACCCCGAACGGAGGGGGCTCAGGGGGCCACACGCAGGACACTGGGGGGAAAGCAGGCCCTGGGACCCCGGATGGAGGAGGCTCAGGGGGCCACACGCAGGACACTGCAGGGAAACAGACTCATTCTCTCCAAAAGGGCCTTTCCCCTGACAGACGGGTAGGGTTGTTAAGGACCATTCTGAAACAGGGTTCACAAGAGACACAGACGTACAAGAATCCTTTTAGAGGCTCGGTAGCAGAAGTTGCCAAGAAACTTCCCCCTAGCCAGCAGGTTTAAAAATGCAGATTCTACCACTGTCATGCAGCTGGATTTCATGGCTACAAGCTAACAGCTGTGACGAAGGAATTATTAAACTGTTAAATATTTCATTTAAAAAGGAACACTGCGGATACTTTAAAAAGAAAACTTAGAACTCATCTGTTGAAAACCGTCCTCTGTGAGACGGAACAGGGTGGAAGGCTGAACACCCCCCGCGTTCCCTGGGAGCAGCTTCTTGTGGCATCTGTCCAGAGCACTGCCAGGCCCTGCCCCAGCAAGGGGACTCGGGGCACCCAGGGAGGCCACCCCAGCCCAGAAGAAAAAGCACATGGTGCCAGGCGGTGGGCCTGCCCCCATCTGCCTGGCCACGCCTGCCAGGAGGGCCTCTGGGGTAGAGGGAAGAGAGCGCTGCAACGTCCGAGTCTGACAGCAGGTCTTTGCTTTCCTAGCCTGCTCTTCTCGACAACCCGGGGAGCCCTGCTTGTGGCACAGTGCTTCTTCGGTCATTCTGGCTGCTTCTGCCACTGATTGCTAAGGCTACAGGTATTAAGAGGTATGCTACACCAAGAAGCTAACATTTTTATGAGTCAATATTAAGAAGTGAGGGAGTATTCACAGAAACTAAGTTAAAATGGTATTTTATTATGAAAGAAACAGATTTATTTCAGGAATAATGGTTTCATTAAAAAAACTGTTTCTTGGAGAAACATGAATTCAAAATAAACAAACCTGACCTTTGTAAGAGGTTTATAGGGAGGACCCGACTGCCCTAAAAATGCCTCGCTGAGTTACAAGGCAGCTAGCTCGGCAGCAGCAGCTCATTAGCAAAACACAAAAACAAATCCCCTCCACAAAACTCAGAAGACAAATGTTCATTTCTGTTTTTGAAGTTACGTTAGTGAAACCACAATCTTCTCACTTCTCACTTGCACTCGCCTCTCATTTTCGTTCCTTCATCAGCGTCATGAACCTCACTGAACTGCCTCCCTTTCCGAGAGAAATCCCACCTGCGGTGGCCCACAGGCAAGGCAGCCACCTAGGCCTCCTTCAGACTTCTGGTCAGGAGGATGTCCTAACAGTTCCTTAGTAGAAATACCCAGATAATCAATTCGTTACTAATCAGACTTCAGAAATGCTCCAAGGTAAGAAGATGCAGGACGTTAAATTTACAATATATGTCTTAGCCTACAAAAATGCTAATTCTAATAGGCCCTGTTTTGTGACCGGTCTGACAAAAAAAAAAATATATGGTGAGCATGACCCTCATGTCAGGCGAAGAGCCTGAGAGGTGAGGTGGCGGTCCTACCCAAGCAGGGGGTCCCCGGGCAGCCAGCACAGCCAGTGCGGGGCCCCCAGGCTCACAGGCTGGGCTGTGGGAGTCACCCGGGGAGGTGCGGGCCTCCAGCAGGAGCTCCGTCATTGCTGCACTTCTAACCAAGCCGAGACAGGCAGGCCTGGTTTACACGTCTACATCTCAGAGGAGCGGCATGAACGGTGCCGCCCAAAGGATGGTAAGTGTGCTCACAGCCTCGGAGGCGTGGAAGACAGAATTTGTCAAGAAGCGTTTCTTCCAGATAAACACACCCGCTCCTCCTTGACTGCAAAGGTTTTTCTTCCTGGTGAACCCCAGAGCCATCAGGAGCTCTGGGGGTGCTGAAGCGCCCTCCCTGCATGGGCCTTCCCTGCTCAGCCCAGTTCACTGGCTCCAGGACAGAGAGGGAGAGAGCAAAGCCAACGTGCCCTGAGCAGCAAGGGTGTCAGCACACCTGGGGCTAGTGCCAATTAACTCCGCGTCAGCAATCACATCACAACCACCCACCTCCTTTCTTAAACTGTAAAAATCCCCACACCTGGTCCTCGCCTGGGAGAAGTGATTGAGCTAAATTAGAAAAACGTGGCTGGCGCAGGCTGCAGCATGGGAAATCCTGGCCTGGGAGCCAGCACTGTCTGTTAGCAGGCAGCCTGGCCTCGGGGACCCTCCTGCCCCCACCCCAAAACCCAACTCGGGGGGACCTGGCCCTGGTCACGAGTGTCCCCCAGCACTGCAGAGCTGGTCCAACAGGGGGTGGGCTACCGGTGGCTGCAGTCTTCATCCCTCCCCAGTGCCTGCTTCCAGCTTGCCCTGGTTGCCCAGACCCACCATGACCATGACCCGCAGGAGAAGAGCCAGCCACGCTCGGGCCCGAGCCAGGAAGGGGGTGGCAGGGTGCGTGTGGCCAGTCCCCACTCTCTTCGAGCACTGAGGACAGGACTTCAGGGTTTTACAAGCTCACCCCCTGCTGACACCCTCATTATATTATACAGATACTTCCTGCCCCGTTTCATAATGTCTCTGCTCTGAAACATTCTAAACCTTAAACTTGAGCTCACTTATCTGACACGTGTAAGGAGAAGGAAAGCGCTTTGGCCAACCCGCTCCTGCTCCTGGTGGCCGAGCAGTACACGGCAGCAGTGGATGGAAGAGTTCACTGCTCAGGATTCCCAAGCCTCTACTTTAAGGACAAACCCACAAGTGAGTTCCTCAAACTGCACAGCAGGATCCCCACCCTGCACCAGGTGTGCGTGAGGTGCACACGAGGAGAGTCAGGCACACCCTCGACCCCGCCCAGCGATGTGCGGGGCTAGTTCTGGTTCCGAGCAGGTGGTTAGTGCCAGGCAGCGGTGGCCAAACTCAGCCACAGCGCCACCTCGGCCCGAGGGGGCCCCACTCTCGGGACAACAGAAGGCTCTGGACCTGAGCGGGGCGTGCGGCGAAGGCCTACCCAGCTTTCAACGGAGTCTTGTCCTGGAGACGCGCCCACTGGAGATAGCCCCATGTGACGGCCAGGCGCAGACGCGTTCATGCTCAGCTTCAGCTCATTGGGTCTGACCTGGTCACTGGCCTGACCTTGCTGGTTACCTCAGGTATTAGCCCACCTTGCCTGAGCTTCTCTGCCTGCTGTCCCTGAAAGCTCTGCCCCACCTTCAGCTGTGCTGCTATGGCAGCAGTCAGATACCACTAAACTTATTAGCAAATTCCACTTTGAGATTCAAGACTGCTCTAAATTCACCTCATCTAAAATCTCATGGTAATTTCTCTTTTCTTTACAGGTATGCATATATCTATACACATGTCTCTCTACGTAACTGTTGCTGTTGCTCAGGCGCCCAGCCGTGTCTAACTCTGCGATCCCATGGACTGTAGCCAGGCTCCTCTGGCCTCCACCATCTCCTGGAGCGTGCTCAAATTCTTTTCACTTGAGTTGCTGATATAGATTCACTTATATTAAAACGACTGTGAAGAAAATCACTATGTAAAATAAACCTCTGCTATGTGTTTAGAATATTAGTTGTCATAATTAAGCTCCAAACCAAAGCTTAAGGAGAACTTGTCTGGGAAAGTGTTTTTACGTTATCAGAGGCTTTATGTGCCACCATCACAGTGAACATAGGAAGTTCTCGATTCATCCCTCAAGAATACGACATTTAACTGTGCTAAGTTTGAGATGTTAGCCTGGAAACTTTTTCATGAGGACACGCTGCCACCGCCCAGTCCAGGGTGTCAGCAGCCGAGAGCGTGGGGGGCCAGCTGTCCACACGTGGGTCTTGGCACTGCTGGCAAGCAGATAGTGTACGTTAACAGTAAGCTTACTAAAAACTTCACTGCCATTCAGATGTGTTCCTATTTATACTCTCAGCCAGTGAGAGTCGGGAGTCGATCTGCATGGATCATTTTTATTGCCTTTGCCAAGAATTATGTGACCAAGTGCCAAAATGAACACGAGCGCTTGGAACGGGTGGAGAGCAGGTGTTCCTGGCTGTGCTGTGTGGCACACGCCGCCTCTGTTCATTCGGGGGAAACATGCGGCAGGTGTGGTCAGCAGCCCGAGCAGGGAGGGGGCTGACAGTGCTCAGGTCGGGGTTCCTGAGCCAGAAGCCGCCTGGCGGCTGTGGTACCGACCTTTCTGGAAGATGGGATGGTGCAGCGCGGGCACGGGGAGCCCCTCGAGGGCCGCGGGCTCGCGGAAATAGGCGTCCAGCCAGGCCGCACACTGCAGCAGGGGCTCCAGCACTGCCCCGGGACCTCCGAGCTGCTCAGCAGGAGGGCCGGCCTCCGCGGGCCTGCAAGAGAGAGAACGGGAGAGACTCAATCTCCAGGCCCGGCCTCCACCTGCTGCGCCTCAACGGGTAGAGAGGGGACTGTGGAAGGAGGGAGGCAGGGTCACTGCACCCGGGCCTCCACCTCCGCTTGGAGGGACAGTTTCTGGAAGGATGTCCTGGGACCAGTGCTCGTCTGCGGGGTTCTGAGTGTCTGCAGTCCTGCTGCAGGGCGGGGGTGTGAGAACAAGGGTGACGAGCTCAGACGCAGCTCCAGTGGGCATGAGCCAGCCCCTTCCGAGACCACCCCCTGCCCCCACTTCCTCTGCAGTCACTGAGCATTCGCCATAAGGGAAACATTCTCCAGAAATACAGTCAGAGTGGCTAAACCCACCTCCTCGCCCCGCCCACCGCGCTCCCACCGCACACCCCGCGGCTCCACGTGCTCTGCAGCTCAGGGGCTGCGGCCCATTCTGAGTCTGCGCTGCGCCTCACGCTCCAGCGCGTCTGTCTGGTGTGTCGGCCACTCTGCGAGGCTGGTTTAGTTGCAGGACTATGATTTTCCTGCCTGAGACTCCTCTTTTCCAACCCTTCTTGTTCATTCCCTCTGGTCACTGCCCTTCCCCCCTCTCACCTCTCTAAGTTTAAGCCAACACACCTCAGACTCGCTTCAGATGGTCTGACTGTCTCTTCTCCTCACGGGCTCACCCTTCTGTCTGGGGGATCCCATGGCTCCCCGCATGGAGCTGACTTCTCCCCTTCAGCAGAGGATGACTTTAAGGGACATGCTCTGCTGGGCTGAGAAAACGTCCATCTGCAGAGGGTCACTTCTGCTGCTTCCAAGCCCCAGATTTTTATGAGGGATCCAGCTTTTCTGAACTTCTGAGGATGGCACACCCACAGAAGCACCAGCACCCAGCTGATTTCAGACGTCGTTCCTTCCTGAACCCCGCAGGCCTCCCGTCCCGACCCAGGGGCAGGCGCGGGTGCCTCAACCTCCAGGTGTCTTCCTTCAAGGCACACCCGCCCGCTGGCGAGCGTGTGACTGAAGTGGAGAGGCCTCACCCGCTTGGCAGTGCAGCTCAGCATGGGTGGGAGACGTGAGGCTGCGGCGCTGAAGCGCCCGGAGCACGGGCCTGACCTCGCTGGCGTGAGGGCGCTCGCTGGTGTGTGCGGGGCCCGGCCCTCCACTTGAGCCGTGGGGAGCAGCTGAAGACCTTTAAGCCGGCTCTTGTGAGCTACCCTGGCTGGAGCCTGAGTCTCCGAGTCAGGGTGTGTGGTGGGTCTGAGAGTCCCAGGCAGGATGCACAGGGGAATGAGAGACAGGCCAGGAAAGGCTTTCTGAGTGCATAAAAGTGAAGAGCATTAAGGAAGGAGCCAGCGAATGAATGGAAACAAGCCTTTCAAGGTGAGTAGGGGGAGGGGCCCCCAAGACCCTGGCCCACAGGGCCAGCCCGTCAGGCGGTCCTGCAGCCACGGGGCTGGGCCCAGCCTTCTCCAGGATGCCGGCCCCCAGGATTGCCGGGAGAGGAAGCCCCAGGGAGCGGCAGTGGCTGGCCCTGGGCTGATGGGGCCCTCCCTGAGGGACGGGGCTCATTCCACAGGCAGAAAGTGGCTTCTGCGAAACAGGGGGCGGGATGGCATCTGGGGGTCTCCTGTGGACGGAGACTCTAGCTTCTCTGCCCCGATGTTTCTCCCCGCCAGGACATCTGCCCATGGAGAGGCGGGAACTTCTGCCCCCTGCTTGGCATAAACATTCCTCCACATAACCGAGAAATTCCCAGTGACCCTCCTGCTGTGCTCCCTACTTACAGAGTACGCAGGAAACTGACTCTAGGGAAGAAAGTGGAGAAAGGCCATGGGCTCTGCAACACTGCTCATGGGGCCAGCGGGGAGGAGACGGGGTGCGCTGAGCTCGCTGACAAGGCACAGCACACGCAACCTGGTAAGCACGCACATGGGCAGCGGCACGCACGAGGGGGCATGTGTGGGCAGCGGCACACACGTGGGGGCACGCGCCCAAGTGTGACCTTGCTCACACCCCTGCCCCGACCTACATGGGAAGCAGGAGAGGGCCCCCGACAGCCCTGGCCGGCACCTCCTGCAGCGGCAGGCGGGGTGAGGTGTGGTGGGGGAGGGTAGCAAACGTGGGCGCCTGGGTGGTCTCCAGGGCTCGAGGGGTCTTCCTATCACACCCTGCAAACGGGGCTCCCTGAAGGGAGGGCACACTGTCCCGGAGACAGGTAGCTTAAGCTGAAAGTCAGGGGCTCTGCACCCACCCTGGGGAGTCACAACTCTTTATCAGACGCCCTGGTTCGCTGGGGGGCATCTGACAAAGGCTGTGGCGCCGTGGGCATCCTGGGGCACTGCCCAGGTTGGGGGCCGCTTCCCCTGCGTTGCTAAGGGAACTGAAATGTGAGCTGAGTTTCCTAGCATTTCCCACTCTTAAAAAGATATTTGAAGAATTTTTATAGTAGTAAAATTCATCTTAAATTGATTTTTTATGCTTGTGCTAAAGATCTCAACCTCTGATTTACTCTGTAGTTCTCCTTTTTAACTCTTTCTCTATTGGCATTAGATAACTATTCATGGGTGAAATGTAATTAAACAGCTTTGATTCTGAGGCAAGGATTTATGATACTACATTTAAAATGAATGGCATTAAACACACACATAAAATCGGATTTTTAAAGCCATGACACAAATTTCCATTTCTACAATAAAATGGAATTTATTCTCCGCCCTGCCCTCTCCTCCAACCTCGCTCCGCTCGTCCCTGGGAGAGCTCTGGTGTGACAGGATCACAGCATCTCTAACGGCTGCTCTTATTACGGAGGAGTTTCTCCAGCTTCCTACCGACAAACCTGAAACCCCAATCATTATGGGCTCCGTGGCCCACGCTCATTTAAATTTCACACCCACATCTCCCTGGGAGCCTAGCAGCTCACCTACGACTAAGCGCACAGACCTGTGGCCAGCGCCTCTGGGAAGCACCACCGCAAGGGAGTCCAGCCCCCAGGAGGGCCGCTGGAAGGCCAGTGCAGAGGATGGAAGCGAGACACGGCCGCCCCGCCACACGGGGGCCAGGCAGAGGCCGACCTCAGAGCCGGTCCTCCCAAAGCCGCCAGGACGCCATCAGTAAGAGTGACCCTGAGGCCAGTGTCAGGACACTGGTGCCCTTATACTTTTCACTTGGCACAAGAGGGCTGGTAGTGGCTGGAAAATGAATTTGGCTTTGTTGAGCTTTTTAACCTAACAATAGAGAGCATAGGTACCTTCATACAGCAAAGAAAGTCACATATGTTTTGGTGTAAGGGTTTCTTCAAGAAATAGGCAATGCTGGCAACCCCAGGGACCCTGTGAGAAAACAAAAAGGACAACAGAGTGCCGCCTTGAGGGGAGCTGCTGGGACCTGGGTGTGTCGGAGAGCCCTGTGGGAAGCTCTCCGGGAGCCATGACCCCCGAGAAGCAGCCTGACCGATTCCCGTGGGCCTGGATAAAGAACGTTCTGGTGTTGAATTGCATTTCAGATTTGTTTGGACATGGACCTGTCCATCATTCCAAATCAGACACAGCAAAGCAGGTGACATGCTCCAGAACAAACGTCCGAAGTGTTTTCAATAAAGCAACAGGGACTCTCCCCAAGACTTATCCAGAGAACCCACGAGTCCACAGCGCTGATACGGCAGCACGGGAGGTACCAAGAAGGCTGTTGGTCCCCCTGCGTGAGGCCTCCAGGCCCCGGGCCCGAGAGGACAGGAGGAAGAGTGGCAGCCTGGCCCCAGGGGCAGAGCAGGGGGGGCAGACGGGCCCAGGGCACAGGCCCCAACAGGAGCCCTGGGGGCAGGTGAGGTGCTGTGAGCCAGGCTGGCTGAAGCCACCAGGAAGTGCTGCTCGAGGTCTCACTGCCCCCGGACTGCATGCGGCAGGTCGCCCAGTGAACCAGAGGGACGCCCCCAGCTCTGCCTTCTCCCATCTGTCCCACAGAACAGCTGGGCTTGACACGCCCACCCGGTGGGCAGGCGCTTTGGGTGTATGGATTTTGGCGTGCAAGGCTTCACTTTCAAGGAAAAGAAGGGGGTGGGAGAAGATGAGATGTTTAGATGGATTCGCTGACTCAGTGGACATGAATTTGAGCGAACTCTGGGAGACAGTGAAGGACAGAGGAACCTGGTGGGCTATACAGTCCATGCGGTTGCAGAGAGTCGGACACGAATTAATCACTGACTTCAAGTCAACAACAAGGCTTCAACAACTGGCAGCAAAGAATCACTAAATCCTCCCGTCTGAATGATTTCTACTCCCCATAGACATTTTCATGTCATGTACTTGGGCTTGCACCCCTTCTGACATGAGCAAGCAGGCCGGAAGTCCCGTGTCCCCTCTCTGGTCGGCCCTGTGCATCCTGCCCGCGGGTGACCGTGCTGCCGCCGTGTCCCCGGCCTCCCTGGGACCCGGTTCCTCTTCCCCATCTCTTGCTTCACAGGGTGAAACTGAGCCTTATGGTTTTGGGAACGTTAACTGGTGATGCCAGAGGATCACCTAAGAGAAGAACTCCAAAGACTCGTGTTCCTGAGTCCACCTGGGTCTGGAGCAGTGACGGGGAGGTGTCCTTCAGCGAGGCTGGGCGATTAGCCTGCAAGGACGCACACGGACACGAGTCAGATCTGACGTGAAGACACGCCCAGAGCCCTGACCGCACACAGCGGCTCAGCACCCCTCAGGATGAGGAGCCTCACCTTCTCTGGCCCCCAGGACTCCAGGGAGGCGTGCCAGACCCCCCCAGGCTCAGGGAGGGACACACACACAGCAAACCCTTAAAGCTGCCATCGAGGTGACTTCAGAAACGTTATGTGGAGATGGGAAATGCACAGTTACGCCCAATTAGCAGGTCTCTGGCAGAGTCGCTTGCGCTTGTGTCTGACGGGTTTGTCCTGCATTTAATTATACCTTCTTGTGAAGCTCAGATGCTTTTCTTCCAGTGGTAGCACTGAAGACAGATAAATCATGCTACCTGCTTTCAATAAAGATCCTTTAAATTTTTCTAAATGAGAAGCTGAACGAAGCCTTTAAACTCTCTATTCCAACCAAATTTAGTGGTCTGATTCCATTCAAGCATTTACTGAGGACTTGCTAAATACAGGGCTCATTGGCAAGAGTATCGACTTGGGGACTGCCATCCATCTGAGCAGGCAGGGAAGCTGAAAGTCCAACACAGAGGTATTCACACCCTCCCTGATGGCTGTGCTGGAGGAACCCATCCTGCTCCAATTGGGACTTCCCTGTGTCACCCGATGAACAAACCAGGAAAGTGACGGCTCCGTGACACTACCTGGCGGCCATCAGTTGTTTGGGCAAGAACCTCACATGGGTGTGGCAGAATCTGTGCGATTATTTGAACATTCCAGAGTTGTATTAGGACACAGAGTAGAAAAAGGAAACTGTTGCTACAGCAGTTAAGAAACAGGTCTCAAAACAATGCGACTGAGTCAGTGGAGGCAAACAGGAGGTGTGCCGGGCGGGCCGGGGGTGGGTGGGGGGTCCCCCTACAGACACAACCAGAGCCCCCCCGCTGCCTATCAGGTGATGTTCTAAATGATTCATGTGTCATCTCGCCTCTTTCTCACACGATCCTAAGAGCAATATGTACTCAACTATGAAACACGGGGAAAAGATTAATAAACATGCATGAAATATTGGCAACAGGCCTAAGTTTATATATATAAAAATGGTATATATAACACGCAGATTTTAATTCTGAGACCAAAGCACCTACTACTTCTAACACAACTTTATGGACCGACTTTCACATGTCTGGTTGTAGTACCTATTTCAGTGATGCTTATATGCAGAAGGAAGAGACTGTGTATCAGCCAAGTCAGAGTTAGTGCTGAAGGTGGCCCAGGCCTAGTTTCCAGGGACGGCAACAGGAGGGCAAGCCCGAGTTCTGACCATCAGCTCAGCGAGCCTGAGCTGAAGTTTACTAGGTGGTTCATGACGAGAGGGAAGAATTTCTGCTTCTCACCTTCGTGCTTTCTGCCCCAGTCACACCCCCGAAACGAACCCCACACTCATGATCGCATCACAGGCCACCGATGGCTCATGGTCAAGTCAGTAAGAGGAGGAGGAAGAGGCTGTCTCAACTTCAACTGGGCCCCCTTTTACTTGCTTTCTGGGTGGTCACAGGTATGTTTTTAACAGGCATCCTAAGCCCCAAAAACCTGAGGCTCAAATTAATGTCAGAACCTAAGCAAGCATTCCTCTGTAGCAATTTGCTGTGGTATTTTAAAACACCGACTAACAACACAGAGAAAATTTTATGTAAATTTTCAATCCCCTTCATATAATGTACATAAGGACTGTATTTTTAAAAATAAATAATTGCTTCCTTAAAATATATCAACAGTAATACATATTTTAAGAGACAATTTAAACACTATACTTGGCAGATAAGAATGCCTTAAAAAGTCTATCTACTTTCTCTCCTAAATGTTCAAGTTGTTAAAAGGGAAATTGTATTTTATCAACACTTTAACATATCATTAAAAATCTCTACTATTTGACAGATGAAGATAAAAACACCCCAAAACTATAGATGAATTATCAGGTCCCTAATGATTCCAAAACAATTACAAGATGCAGAGCAATCTAGTTAAATTTTATTCAAAAGCTTACTACACTTGTGTTTTCTTTTATTTTTCTATCAAGAAGCCCATGAGGTTTAAGCACAATTCATTATGTATGAGACCCCACTTGCGGTGCTTGACTGTTGATTAATAGCAAAGTTTGCTGTATGTACATTTGCAACATTAGATGCATACAATATGCTAACTTATTCTTTCACTGAAACTAATTATTTACAAAAATGACTACTTGAGACTACAATTTATTAAATGCATGCATCCAGTCTCAATTTGGCCCCCAAAGACAGCCTGGAATGAAGATCTTTTACTTGATGTGACAACTTCTAGAAACACTATTATTAATATTGTAAATGTGGCAAATAAAGAGTTCAAATAGCCTTATGTCTATGTTGTATTTGCTTTCACCACTGAAGCAGTGAACAAAGAAGCTATCTAAGGTTTCACACACACAGGAGAGGTATATTCCTTTTTCCCTGTTTAATTTAGTTTCTTACAGGTAAGATGCATATATGTTAGCAATGAAAGAGTTTTAAAAGAAATAATAGCTAACATAAAAAATACTATAAAAATCCTGATCAAATTGCTGCTTAAGTATATTTATTATAATTCTATTAAGAATTTAGTTCATTTGTTGAAAAATATCTGTAAAAACAAAGTTTTCAAAGCCATTCCATCAGTCTCATCAAATTCTTGGTACTCCCTCCAGAGTACTTTTTTCCAAAGGATCTTTGGGGTTAGGTAACTTCGCATTATTCAACAATTCTGCTCCCTCCTCCCAGAAAAGAACACAGGAGAAAGCAAAGCAGTCCATTAACAAGAATTACAAACATCTCATCTTTGGATACAGATGTCAAGTGGGACATCTGGTCAACAGAGAGCATCTTTCAGGCTAACTCTACAAGGCCTGGGGCCACCTGCCCCGAGTGGCCTACAGTCTGGTCTCTGCTGGGCCAACCCGAATACTCTCCAAAGCTGCTCCTCTGATGCTCTCAAAGACCCTGTATGGCCTCGCTCTGCTGTGCTGAGGGTGTGTGACACTGTGGGCCTAGAGAAGATGGATGGGGCACACTCTTTCCTCCACACGCCAAGTCAAGGATATCAGTGCCTGTGCCCCAAAGACACGATGACAGGGCAGGAGGGTGTCGCTCGTGGCCAACTGCTCCCTGACATTAAAGTCTGCACAGACGCCTGAGGAGAAAGAACACATGTCCTTCTGGTCTGGACACAGGATTTTAGGGACAGAGACGAACAGAAATGCCAGGCAGAGGGCCTCTATAGCAAACAAGAGTTACGATGAAAGGTAAGCAGCATGAGAATGGAAACTCTCAGGGCACGCAGTCAAGAGGGGCAGGTGAGGACTGTGTTTCTACCATGCAGTTCAATGTCCTGACTCTTAGTAACACAGCCAAGGTCAGACACAGTTAAGGCAACTGACTGTGCAAGTCTCAGGAGAGTGATGTTCTCAACGTCACACCTTCGTCAAACACCACGGCACTGTGGACAGGATGGATCCACTGGGGCAGAACCAACTAAAAGGAAACATCTCAGGGGAAACCCTGAATACGGCTTCACAGCTGCTATTTACTGAGTGCCTAACACGTGCCATGCATAGAATTAGGAACAGTCCTGTGGTTTACTCCTCCCAACAATCCCTGAGGAGGCATTTGTCTGTGTTCTGAAAGAGGAAACTGAGGCCCAGAGGTGATGTAGTAACACCGATCAGTGCATCAGGGAATGAAACCAGAATGTGAATTAAAGTTTGTTTGATTCCAGAGACCTTAATCTGAACCATCACCATAAAGCTGAAGTACTCTTGTCCATCTCTTTGAAATGGAAACAAACAGCCCCTCTGAGCCGATGAGCCCTATGCTCACCGGCTCCATTCTGGAGAGCATATGGACTGGACAGCATTTGGATTTTTCTTACTTTTAGGAACTTCTGTTAATTTCTCCCCACTGCACAGGACTATAACCCTAGGCCCACTGCCCTACCATTTAAAGATCATGGGGATGTGAGTGTTGACTCTAGTTCTGTTATATTCTAGAAGCTTCTGAGGAGAGACACTAGGTGCCCACACTTCATGGCCTCAGGCTCATACACAGCGGCCACTGGCATCACTGCTCCTCGCCTCAGGGGAAGGCCATGCTCCTATCTGAAGGCCTCAGTGACCAGTTCACTCCACACAGTGTTCCTCCACACAGGCAGGAGGCCCAAGTCTTGGAATTCTCCCAGCCCATCACCCCCATCCTCATGCCCCAGAACCAAAACCCAGAGTCCTCAAGGCACTGTCCTAGGTGGTCTGGCGCTAATAAGGCAGGTGTGGCCCAGGCTTAGGAGGACAGGCTCCCTACCACGGCAGCTCGGGTGTCTGACTGAAGCCCCCCCACCTCCACAGACCTGCCCCAGTGCCGCCGCCCAGCCCCGGGGCCCTCACTCCGGCCTTCTCGGAGCTCTGCGTGCCTGCTGAATGGACGCGTGAACGAGACGCAGTGGGGCCAGCACGGCCACCGCAGCACGTGCTGAGAAACACCTGCATTTCAGATTCCATTTTTCCAATGAATAATTTGCTGAAAACCATTCCCCTGGCGGGGGCGGGGGGTATGGGGAACCCATAAAGATTTTCTAAACAGGGAAAGCCACATTTCTTGCCTTTTCAGGTTGTGCAGCAGACTGCAGATAACAGAGTTTGTTAAAGCCTAGGGAGCAGGCCTCACACCCGATTGTGCTCAGTTTGACAAGACTCTGGTCAAACCTAGAAGTGTTTCAGGTTTGAAGACACAAAACTAAATGGCCTTTCCTCCGTGGGTCTTCCATTCCCACTCGAGAGAAAGCAATCAATTGAATATTGAGATGAAACAGAAAGACGATGAATTTAAGGAGCAAACACTTGAGCCATGACTGCACGTGACCACGAAAATGCAGACACAGACCCAACCAGTGTTAAGGCTGAGCACGCTGCACCTTCATTTCTCCTTTAGAGCTCCCAGGCTCCTAGGAGGAGGAGGGGATCCCGGGGGGAGAAACCCCTCGACTACCCCCATGACACACAGAGGGCCCAGCAGGGCCTCCTGCAGGCCTCGCCTTCTCACCTGCCGCAGAGAAAACCAGCCGATTGTGAGCAGGAACCAGGAGCACCACAGCCCCCACAGCTCGGGCTGTGTGCAGGGCCCAGGAACGCCCCAGAGGCAGAGCTACGACCAGGAAGGGGCGAGCCTGGGCCTGGGCAGCTGCAGCTCCCTGCGCTGAGCCTCGCCACTGACACGCAGGCTCCCACTGCAAGCAGTCTCTGACAGGTCCACCTTCCTGATGGGACGGCTCCCCTCCTCCCGTGATCCGTGAAGGAGCAATGACACCGCTGGGGCTGCTGGGGCCAAAACACACTGCCCGCCCCAGCGCAGTTTCCAAAACCAGCCTCTCTCCACAGCTGCAGGTCGACTTTGTCATGATGCAGTTCAGCTTTTTCCCACTTTAGCAAGGGAGTATGTCTTAATTTAAATGCTAAAATAATAACTGAATGTTCTGAAGACACTACTCTTTTCTTTCCAAAAGGCATGTATTACACAAGGACTGACCTCCATGGGGTCAAGTCCCGTTAACTCGGGTACTGGGCTTATTAATAAATAATCCCATCACTAAATTACCTGTCTTTACATTGGTCTGTACAGTACTAAATAAATAATAGATAGTTCCCTATAATCAAACACACTGAAGTTTTTAAAGAAAAGTGTAGCTTCTGTTATAAGATAATAAAGCAGTTTCATCTGGGAAAAACTTTCTGCAGCTCCCTTCTCAGAAGGCCATCCTTTGCTGGCTTATTGTTGCAGCTGGAGCAAGTTAGCTGGTGAGCATAGCTGGAAACACTGTATTTAATATCAGACAAGTATATTGACTATACGTTAGTGGCCAAAAAAATCATAGGCAAGTATTAAATGGACAGTTAATGTAATTGTATTTTAAAACACTGAGGTCATATTTAATTTTGAATTGAAACTCTTAAAATGAGCTTCCTGGCAAGGACACAGAGTAATAAACCAATGTTAACTACAGAAAAAAAAAAAAACAAAAAACACTAAAACTCACATTATTAAAATAAATCCTTCTTCCAGAATACTCATATTTGCAAGACAGATTACGAGCAGCAGGAAGCGCCTGTGCTTCCTCAGCAAGTGCCGTCCCTGGCGCTGGAGACGGGGCTGCCAGCTCAAGGGGGCATCACTCTGGATCGGGGCTCACAGGCCATTCCCACTGCCCTTCTGCTGCGAGCTGGTGCCTCTCCCAGCATCTTCTGTGTTTCTTCCAGGGTTCTCAGACTGAGTTCAGCAACACCCCGGGGTCTTCCAGTCACAGGTCTACCAGCAAAGGACCTGATTATGTTCAAGAGTGGGAAGCCCAGGAAGTGAGGCTGGGGAAGGTTTGAGAAGAATGAGCAGAGGCAGGGTGGAGTGTGAGGAGGAACAGGGTAAAAAACATTTTAGCTGCAAAGCCAGCCAATTAAAATTCCCTTTAGGAAGCACCAATTTCTACTCAAAGCAGGTTGGAGACTCCAACTTTATATGCCTTTTTCCTCTTAAAAATCAGCACAGCTCTGGGCGCTGTCACATTTGCAGGCAGGTGGGTCCTTAGACCGTGCTCTGCACCTGGACCGGGTCCCCAGGGAGGAGTGAGGGGCGTCACAGGGCTTCCAGCAGGGCCCTGCAGCATTTATTCACAGGAGCCTGTCCTGGCTAGGACAAGGGAAGAAGCCCTGCGGGCCAGAAGCCCACTCCCTGCAGCCAGCCAACGGCACCTCCACCTCTGAGAGCGCTGAGCCTTGATCTGACTCCTGAACCTTCCCCTCCGAGCTGGAGAAGCGCAGAGGGGAGCCTGCAGGTCCCAGGCAGCGTGTCCTTTCTCTGCTGCCCCGCTTGGGACCACCCCGTCCCCGAGGCCAGGCTGGGGCCTGGGCCACGTCACTCTGCCCTCACTATTCCAGAGTCGCTCCTCTTCTCTGGTTCAAGTCTTCGGCTCTCGTGGCACATCCCTCTTTCACTGCTCACCACTCGGACAATGCTGCCCCCAGAGGCCCAAAGGCCATCCTAGTGCCCCAGCCTGACTGTAATTCTCTTTAGCTTCTATCTGTCTAATTCAGTCACTCAGTACTGTCTGACTCTTTGTGACCCCATGGACTGCAGTACGCCAGCCTTGCCTGTCCATCACCAATTCCCGGAGCTTGCTCAAATTCATGTCCATCAAGTTGGTGATGCCACCCAACCATCTCATCCTCTGTCATCCACTTCTCCTCCTGCCTTCAGTCTTTCCCAGCATTTCCAATGAGTCAGTTCTTCGCCTCAGGTGTCCAAAGTATTGGAGCTTCAGTATCAGCCCTTCCAATGAATATTCAGGACTGATTTCCTTCAGGATTGACTGGTTTGATCTCCTTGCTGTCCAAGGGACTCTCAAAGAGTCTTCTCCAACACCATAGTTCTAAAGCATCAATTCTTCCATGCTTAGCTTTCTTTATGGTCCAGCTCTCCCATCAGTCTGTGACTAGTGGAAAAATCATAGCTTTGACTAGATGGACCTTTGCTGGCAAAGTAATGTCTCTGCTTTTTAATATGCTATCTAGGTTGGTCATGGGCTTTCTTCCAAGGAGCAAGTGTCTTTTTTAAATTCATGGCTGCAGTCACCATCTGCAACGATTTTGGAGCCCAAGAAAATAAAGTCTGTCACTGTTTCCATTGTTTCCCCATCTATCTGCTATGCAGTGATGGGACTGGATGCCACGATCATCATTTTTTGAATGCTGAGTTTTAAGCCAACTTTTTCACTCTCCTCTTTCACCATCATCAAGAGGCTTTTTAGTTCCTCTTTGTTTTCTGGCATAAGGGTGGTGTCATGTACTTATCTGAGGTTATTGATATTTCTCCTGGCAATCTTAATGCCAGCTTGTGCTTCATTCAGCCAAGCATTTCACATGATGTACTCTGCACAGAAGTTAAATAAGCAGGGTGACAAGATACAGCCTTGATGTACTCTTTTCCCAATCTGGAATTAGTCCATTGTTCCATGGCCGGTTCTAACTGTTGCTTCTTGACCTGCAAGTAGCTTTCGCAGGAGGCAGGTCAGGTGGTCTTGTATCCCCATCTCTTGAAGAATTTTCCACAGTTTGTCATGATCCACACAGTCAAAGGCTTTGGCATAGTCAATGAAGCAGATGCAGATGTTTTTCTGGAACTCTCTTGCTTTTTCTGTGATCCAGTGGATGTTGGCTATTTGATCTCTGGTTCCTCTGGCTTTTTAAAATCCACCTTGAACAGCTGGAAATTCTCGGTTCAAATCCTGTTGAAGCCTGGCTTGGAGAATTGTGAGCATTACTTTGCTAGCGTGTGAGACGAGTGCCATTGTGTGCTAGTTTGAACATTCTTTGGTGTTGCCTTTCTTTTGGGTTGGAATGAAAACTGACCTTTTTCAGTCCTGCAGTCACTGCTGAGTTTTCCCAGTCTGCGGCATATTGCGTGCAGCGCTTTCACGGCATCATCTTTTAGGATTTGAAACAGCTGAGCTGGAATTCCATCACCTCCACTAGCTTTGCTTGTAGTTATGCTTCCTAAGGCCCCTTGACTTAGCATTCCAGGATGTCTGGCTCTAGGTGAATGATCACACACCATCGTGGTTATCTGGGTCATTAAGATCTTTTTTGTAGTTTGTATCGATCTGTCTAAGGCTAGAGTAATTTTGGGACTCTTTGAAAAGGACTCAGAGATGCTCAAGGAAACTATAGACAAAGAAATGGTAACTTAAAAAAAGGAAGTTTTATTATGTGAAAATAATCGCTATCAGATACTACAGAAGCATTTTACCTTTATAAATAATGAGGTGTTTATTCCTAAGAGATTTTAGTCACAGTGAAAGCATGAATGTAAGCATCTCACAGAACTCACAGATCCCTGGAAGTGGAGACTCCCCTTGAGCGTTGAGGTCAAGACCAGCCGGGGCTGCTCTGTGTGCCTCCCTCCTCTCTCCTCCACATCTGCGAGGAGACCATCAGAGAGGGGCGGGAACAGAAACCCTCCGGCAGGAACAAGGATGCTACGAGGAACTTCAGTTGTCACGGGCCTGTGAATGCTGACTTGTTACTACCTATACTTATTTTTGTGTAGTGAAGAGTGGGTGCAACTTAGTCTTGCCCACTTTGCCAGAGCTGGTTCACTCCAGGAAACTAATTTCGGTGTTTATCAGGGTGCAGCATCACTGGCACCCCGGGAACCGTAGACCGACAGCAACAGGAAGCCTGGGAGCACCCAGCCCGCCCCGACTGCTGGCCGAGGCTCTAAGTGGACTCTCCCGGCCGCCATGTCGCCAGGTGAGGGCCTGCAGATGACATCCAGCTGCTGCCTCCGGCTTCTGCTCGGGACGGCCACTGAGGGGCTGGCAGCCCCTCACTCAACTTGCCATGTCACACGCACCTTCCACCCGAGCCAGTAATGCCTTCTGATCTCCCTACTGTTGAGATGGTTGGGCGGCATCCCTGACTCAACGGACACGAGTCTGAGCAAACTCCAGGAGATGGCGAGGGACAGGGAAGCCTGGCGTGCTGCAGGCCACGGGGCCGCAAAGGCCAGACGCGACGGAGCGACCGAGCCACAGCAGCAACTGCGCCAACAGTGGCCCAGAAGCGCAGCACCCAGCGGGCTGGAAACCGCGGGCACGCTCCGGACTCCCTTCCCTGCTGTTACCACTACTGAGTGCCCACGCCTCCTGGAGGCGGCCACGACCTACGGACCGGCCTCCCCCGTCTTGGCTCCCATCCAGAGAGCCCGCCAAAGCCAGACACGCTCCCCAAACCTTCCCCTGCCGGGCCCACACCACCATCCTGCTCACAGCGTCTCGCATCCCCTCTTCACAAACAGAATCGAGTCCGAACTCCACATCTGGGGCTAGTCAGAGACGTCACAGCCTGGCCGTGACTCGCGCCCTCCCCTGGGGGTGCTGAGCTCCAGCCAGCCCAGCTGCTGCCCTTCCCCACCCAGTCTCTGTGCCTGGAGCTGACACTGGCTCGGGAACAGTTCCTGCTGGCTGGAGCCACTCTGGCTCACCGGCGTGCACGGGCCTCTCTCGGAACACTAAGAGCAGTCGGAGTGCTGAACCTCCGTCTCTGTGCACTTGGGGCCTCACTCCTCCAGCTCTCAGGCTATGTGCACTGGTCAGACTGGCTTCCACAAACACACCCACACACCCGGGCATCTCTGCATCACTCACAACAACTGATGCTTCAGTGCCTTTTGTGAAATGCTTGCAGCACTGGGTGAAGTGCTAACGAGAAACCCTCTGATAGTGTGGGCCACAGCAAACTGGGGAAAAGTCTTCAAGACAGGAATACCAGACCACCTCACCTGCCTCCTGAGAAACCTGTATGCAGGTCAGGAAGCAACAGTTAGAACCAGACTCGGAACAATGGGACTGGTTCAAAACTGGGAAAGGAGTACGTCAAGGCTGTATACTGTCACCCTTACTTAACTTCTATGCAGAGTACATCACGTGAAATGCTTGGCTGGATGAAGCACAAGCTGGAATCAAGATTGCAGGGAGAAATATCAACAATCTCAGATATGCAGATGATACCACTTTAATGGCAGAAAGCAAAGAGGAACTAAAGAGCTTCTTGATGAGCGTGAAAGAGCAGAGTGAAAAAGCTGGCTTAAAACTCAATATAAAAAAAAGAAGATCATGGCATCCGATCCCATTACTTCATGGCAAATGGAGAAAAAGTGGAAACAGTGACAGATTTCATTTTTTTGGGCTCTAAAATCATGGCAGATGGAACTGCAGCCATGAAACTAAAAGATGCTTGCTCCTTGGAAGAAAACCCATGACAGACCTAGACAGCTTATTAAGAAGCAGAGACACCACTCCACTGACAAAGGGTTTTTAGTCATGTATGGATGTGAGAGTTGGACCATAAAGGGGGCTGAGCACCAAAGACATCTTTTCAAACTGTGGCACTGGAGAAGACTTCTGGAAGTCTCCTGGACAGCAAGGAGATCAAGCCAGTCAATCCTAAAGGAAATCAGTCCTGAATATTCATTGGAAGGACTGATGCTGAAGCTTCGATACTTTGGCCACCTAATGCAAAGAAGTGACTCACTGGAAAAGACCCTGATACTGGGAAAGACTGAAGGCAGGAGGAGAAGGTTGGATGGCATCATCAACTCAAAGGACATGAATTTGAGCAAACTTAGGGAGATGGCGAAGGACAGGCAAAGCTGGAGTGCTGCAGTTCATGGGGTCACAGAAGGTTAGCCATGACTTAGTGACTGAACAGTAACAAAAGGGAAAATTTCTAGAAGAGGGGAAGTTGTGGCAAAGAGATTTCATGGAATGTCCTGAAAAATGATTTTAGAATTTACATTCAGAGTAACTATAACTCCTTTTTTATCTACTCTATTGCCTTATTGTGGAGAAGGCAATGGCACCCCACTCCAGTACTCTTGCCTGGAAATCCCATGGATGGAGGAGCCTGGCGGGCTGCAGTCCATGGGGTCGCTAGGAGTCGGACACAACTGAGCCACTGCACTTTCCCTTTTCACCTTCATGCATTGGAGAAGGAACTGGCAACCCACTCCAGTGTTCTTGCCTGTAGAATCCCAGGGACGGGGGAGCCTGGTGGGCTGCCGTCTATGGGGCTGCACAGAGTCGGAGACAACTGAAGCGACTTAGCAGGATTGCCTTATTGAATTCCTGCTAAGATTTTTTCGTGTTTTCCATCAACTCTATCATGCATTCTCAAGGTATGATAATTAAACTTCAGCTAAACTAGTTAAAACACATGCAAATACATAATATAAACCTGCAGTATTTTAAAATCTTTCTACATCATGTCTTTGTTTTGATCAAAACTTGAAACGTCTAAGAAATGGTTTTCTGAACCAGATCTAAGGCACACAAGGAGAACTGCATGTTTTTCAGCTTTTGATTCCACCCAGAGCCCAAGGTTCAATAGACTTCCACGGACTTAAGAGCTTTCTGGACGCATTTACTGCTGTAGGAGGCTCAGGTTTAGCAGTCCTACCTGTATACTCTGTACGAGCAACCAAGTGCTGTGCCGATTCCTCTTTACCACGGCTCCTCATCATCGCCCTTCTCCTGGGCACAGCTGGTCCAGTGCACGAGTCATCGGAAGCCTGGGGTTTGAAGTCACGCCTACTGCATGGGCATACTGAGTGCACCCGTCAGCTCTCGCTGGGCTGACTGAGGGCCGACCACAGTGTGGCCAGGGTGCAGCCTGGAGTCTTCTCAGCTCTTCGAGCTGGCGTAACTACCCAGGAAAACAGACCAAGAGAGTACAGAAAAGGGTATGCATGCCTGTGTGAATCCACAGACCTGCTCCACCAGGCTGCTTCCCTCTTTAAACACTGTAAAGACATAAACACGTCAGAATTGAAAGTAAACCAGTTCTTCAGAAACTGTCCTCTTTTTGGCTCCCATGCCCGTCACTCAGTCTGTTCAGTCGCTCACTTGTGCCTGACTCTTTGTGACCTGTGTCCCCTCACTCTTTATTAAGATCAAACATCTTCCTGCCAATTAGTGTGCATGGAATCAAGAAAAGCACTTGAAGAAAATGTACTCTAATTTCCAAGAATCAAATCAGGAACTCCAGCACCAGTTGGGTCTGGAGCTGAACTCCTAGGCTTGCAAAAACTGCAAACTATCTGGCGTGCCACTTTCATTTAAGCATTTAAAGGGAAAAAAGCGAAATAAAATACATACACCAGAAACTGGTTACTCTGTTGAACATATTAAGAAACAAAGGATCAAAAAGAAACAGATGTTTTTTCTTAAACAAAACAACCCTGCCCCCAACAAAACTATGTAACACATATGGGTACGTTCCCCGGCAGCAGGGAGGTGAGGAGGTGAGGGATGGGCTCCACGTCCAAGGCAATGGTTCTCTCCCTCACTGAGCTCGCGGGCAAGCGTCACCACCTCCAGTGCATGAATACGCGCCGAGCACCGTCTGCGGCTCACTGTGCCAGGCAAAAAGGGGGCGGCAAGTACCTACTGTCTGCGGCTCACTGTGCCAGGCAAAAAGGGGGCGGCAAGTACCTACTGTCTGCGGCTCACTGTGCCAGGCAAAAAGGGGGCGGCAAGGTGAGTAAAACACAGCCCACGACGCAGCCTACCAGCCCAGCAGGGAGAGGAGGGAGCTGCCTGCCTCGGACAGGTGCACAGTCAGTCACCTTTCCTTCTCAGGAGGCAGGTCCTCAGAGAACGCCCCTGGCTCCGCGCAGATCCGGGTATACCAGAGACCCCAACATCCACCTGAAGCAGCTTCCTCACTTTTCCCTGAGTCCCAGGTCATCACACCCTGGCAGGTCACGGGCTCAGGGCGTCTCACCTGACCCAGCAGGGAGAACACGCCGCCTGGGATGAGGCCTGTCGCCCTCCTTACCACCTGGAGTCCCCCTTCAGGCCCACCTCTGCGGCGCCCAAGTAGGCGATTTCCAGTTAAAGATTCTTGGGTTTGCTTCTCTCCTGACTCAATATACTAAGGCAGCATAAAATACTTCTACGTTTAAAAGAACACGCTTGGCCCCCTTCCCCAGCAGACAGCAGTGCCTCCCGATGCAGGTCTGTTTCTATTGCCTCAGACATTAAGTCTGAAGAGCCACAGATCTCAGAGACTTAAATAAACTTCTGAAGCCAAAGGAGTAATTTTCTTTATAATTGACATTAAAAAGTGGCATGAACTAGGATGACGGATGGTTGTTGGGCACATCTGCCACTGTGCATTGTCTGAAACTTAAGAATAACCAAGAGTGAGGGGGAAGAAAAGGTTCACTGGCCAACTTGGAAAACTAGGGAATAATTAAACAGTGTATTTCATAAATAAGCCTAGAATTAGAAACACTTCTTATTCAATAATTTAGAAACACAGATCTGCACATGCAGACAGCTTGTCACAAAAACGGGAAACATTTCACTTCCTGTGAGGCGCACCTGCTCGTCTCAAAAGCCGACGGATGTGTAGTCACTATTTATGCGACTGTCTCGGAATGAGCTCGAAGCACAGTCAGGAATTCAAAGTTCAACTGCTCTTAAAACACCAAGCATTAGCCCATTCATTCCCTGTGCAAGCTGCTTTGAAACCCTATTTTGAACCATCTGGTCACGGAAAGCATACCTAGCTGAATGTGGAAAAAGCCCAGGGAGAGGAGCCGGCCTAGGAAGATGGCACCCACTGCCAAGGCCCTGGTGGCTGTCAGCCAGGAGGTGAGAGGGAGAGGAGCCGGCCTAGGAAGATGGCACCCACTGCCAAGGCCCCAGTGGCCGTCAGCCAGCAGGCCTTGGGGGAGGAGCATGGTCCTCATCCTAAGAGCACGGGAAGATGTCAAAAAGTGTTAGACAAGGAGCGAGAGGGTAGGACGGGCCCTGCCAGCAGCTCTCCTGGGCTGCTGGGACCCGGCAAGGCTGTTCACGACCCATCAGGAAACTTCCAACAAGATCTTGTGTTTGATCTTCAGTAATGAAACTCAACAGTCTCCTGAAGCTATTATACATTCCTACTAAATATTCTCGTTAATCATTACAATAAATTTGATACACATGGCACATTTGAAAATCAGCAAAGCGAACCGTTTATCTGGCTTTCAATCAATCAGCTGCATCCACTTTAGCTGCCCAGTGACACTGGCAAAGTCTCACAGAATGTCGGGAAATCTTCATGTGACACCACTCTTAGATTTACCAGGACAGGCACACTAAAGCTTTCCCGTGGATAATTTCATCAGTGACTCAGGCCTGCCACAGAACTCTAGCTTCACAGCCACAACGCAAAGCCCTCAGAAAGCATCAAGTTACTCCAGCAACTTTTAGCAGCTGCACACTTGGATTTCCTGAACGACTCTTGCTGCGAATGGTAACTGCACTTTTTACAAATCCAAGCAAGAAATCTAAGGCTCCTAACACCTGTGCAGGATTCCCCACTTCCTCCGTGCTGGTGGGGCTGGACTGAGGAACGTTTCCTTGTGAAGGAGCCCTGTTGCTGACAAGGAGAGTGAGAAAGCAGAGCAAAACCAATCCCGGGGATTCCTACCTTTCCCCAGAAGCCCTCAAGAGGCGGTGCTTTCAATTCCAAGGCTTTGTTCTGAGTTTGGGTATTTTCCTTTGCCTTTTAATATGGTCAGCAGGAACAGTTATCACAAACACAATCACCTGTTTGCATTAACAGATTTAATTAGATTTTTTAAAAAAAATTAGGAAATTTGAAAACACACAGATGTCCTTTGAGAGGTGTCCAAATTAGGTGAGGATTTAGATTTGTGGACAAAGAAAGTTGATCTTCTCACATACAGGCTCCAACAAATTTCCCTGCGGCCTGAGACCCCAGTAAGTCTGGACAGCTCCCCTCCACCTCTATCTATCCCCAATACAAGTGGAGTCAATGAACATTTCACATTTCCCCATCAGCCATTCAAAATCCAGAGTCTTCAGCAGTTTAGACTTTCTTGCGAATGGCTGATTTATGCACCAACCCCCCTCCAACCCGCAAAAACAACACTAAAAACAGAGGAGGGGCAGAAATTTGCAAGCTGGCTTTTCTCTTCCACACTAGGTGAAGTGGTTTAGATAGCTGTCACTAACACCAAGGGGTTTATTAATAGGCAAAAATTAATTGTATGTAGACTGAATTAATGAGATGGAAAAGCATGCATATTTCAGCTAATACAGAGGGGACGGCCTCTGCAGAGGCGTCTGTAATGAAGTGACTGGGCCAGGGGACAAGGCGCAGAGCAGCTACCACAAGCAGGGTCCTATTGTGACCACGGGGGTGGAGGTATTGCTGAAAAAATACACCACTGAATGTAAACACCGGGCAACTGTTTTGAGCACAAAGTTGACCCCCGATGTGTACTCTGCAGACTGCCAGCTACAGATTTATAAATAAATGATTAGATGTAAAATCTCTGGAGGGTTTTCCTTTTCCACAGCAATTACAGGAGCAGATTATTGCCATTCGAGTGGGGTTCAGTGGAAGTTCCTTGACTGGCAGGAAGCACTCACTGTGGTCCTACGCCTAAGTCGCCACGACAGGAGATCCAATGTCAGTGTGTACCGCGGACACTTCCACAGCCCAGTCCCGTGCGTGGACTGAACACGTTCCTGAGTTAAAATATATTGCTGTCAGTGACAGACTGAATTAAGATGAACCTTCAGATGTGATCAATGTCAGGAAGAAGTTTTCCCTATTTCATGTCTGCTCTTTGTTAAAATTTATCGTGTGTGTGGAAGTCCACTTGGACATTTTCTGTATGACTGTTCTGGACTCATTTTTTAAGTCATTAAAACGCAAGGTAATGAGGCTAATCACAAGAATCAAATGAGCAGTATCAACTCCAGCATGTGCTTTTCTAGCCTAAATGTTCCCTTTCTCCTCTAAATCGTCTTTTAGCTTTGGGACCTACTTCCGCTCCAAGAATGGCTCTGCCCACCCCCACATCCTACACTAGAAAACTCTCCTGACATTCACCACCACCAGGCAGGCACCATTCCCAACCCTCCAGCCCATTTTCTTTTTTAAAAACTGGTAGGTACTGGGAATGCTGGGAGATTACCTTGAAATAATGTTAAAATTCATAAGAAATGGCAAGGTGGTGAAGAGCTCCCAAGGACCCCACTCAGCTTTCCTGACACAGCATGCTGTCAGAACCAGGAGGCTGACACTGGCGCAATGCTGGTAACTGAACCACGCCTCTTGTTCTGATGTCACTAGCTTTTACTTGTTTATTCTTTTAATTTAAATTTTACGTTTTAGGAAGTTTTAAGACTTTTTAAGCTTTTTCATGAAATTCTATGACGTCTGTACTCGCATACCCACAACCCCAAGGAGGACGAAGCTCTGTCCCACCACCCACGTCACTCCTTCCTGCCCTGGGCACAGTCACCCCCTCCCCTCCCCCAGTCCTGGGCTCCCGGAACCCCTGCGCTCGACTCTGCAGCACCGGGCACACTGCT
The DNA here is from genome assembly GCA_006410935.1 of Redunca redunca. NCBI lineage: Eukaryota > Metazoa > Chordata > Mammalia > Artiodactyla > Bovidae > Redunca > Redunca redunca. Next base: position 238,732 of record SJYQ01000377.1, read on the forward strand.
TCCCAGAGGGGTTGCGAGTGTGCAGTGCTCTCTCACTGACTCTGCTCCTTTAAGGGGAGGACCCCCTGCCTCTGAAGCCTCCCTCCCACGGACCCCCGTCCCACCGCTCTGAGCCACTGTGCGGTGCAAGGCGGGGCCCCCGGCTGCACAGCTGCTTGCACCAGCTGCCCCTGTTACGTGTGGGAGTGCACGTATGCTAATTCCCAGCTCCTCCCACCTTCTCCACCCCCACCCCGTGTTCAAGAGCCTGTTCTCTACGCCTATGTCTCTATTGCTGCCCTGCAAATAGTTTCATCAGTACTGTTTTTCTAGCTTTCATATGTATATATATGACAATACATATTTCTCTTCCTGACTTACTTCACTCTGTATAACAGGCACTAAAGTTCATTAACATCAGTCCTAGAGGTTCACGTGCCCCTTTTCATGGCTGTGTAATATTCCTTTATGTACATGTACAACTTCATCTCCTTGTCTAATGAGCCTCTCTTCACGTGCTTACTGCCGAACTCTAACAATATCCTCTTTGGTGAAGTCTTGCCCGTTCTATAACTGGAATGTTTATTTTCTCTTTGCTGAGTTTAGAGAGTTCTTTCAGTTCAGTTCAGTCGCTCAGTCGTGTCCGACTCTTTGAGACCCCATGAATCCCAGCATGCCAGGCCTCCCTGTCCATGACCAACTCCCGGAGTTCACTCAGACTCACGTCCATTGAGTCTGTGATGCCATCCAGCCATCTCATCCTCTGTCATCCCCTTCTCCTCCTGCCCCCAATCCCTCCCAGCGTCAGAGTCCTTTCCAATGAGTCAACTCTTCGCATGAGGTGGCCAAAGTACTGGAGTTTCAGCTTCAGCATCATTCCTTCCAAAGAAATCCCAGGGCTGATCTCCTTCAGAATGGACTGGATGGATATCCTTGCAGTCCAAGGGACTCTCAAGAGTCTTCTCCAACACCACAGTTCAAACGCATCAATTCTTCGGCGCTCAGCCTTCTTCACAGTCCAACTATCACATCCATACATGACCACAGGAAAAACCATAGCCTTGACTAGACGGACCTTAGTCAGCAAAGTAACGTCTCTGCTTTTGAATATGTTATCTAGGTTGGTCACAATTTTCTTGCAAGGACTAAGTGTCTTTTAATTTCATGGCTGCAATCACCATCTGCAGTGATTTTGGAGCCCCCCAAAATAAAGTCTCACACTGTTTCCCCTGTTTCCCCATCTATTTCCCATGAAGTGATGGGACCAGATGCCATGATCTTCATTTTCTGAATGTTGAGCTTTAGGCCAACTTTTTCACTCTCCTCTTTCACTTTCATCAAGA
>SJYQ01000377.1:240156-272656 GCA_006410935.1 Redunca redunca
AGGCAGGTCAGGTGGTCTGGTATTCCCGTCTCTTGAAGAATTTTCCACAGTATATTGTGATCCACACAGTCAAAGGCTTTGGCATAGTCAATAAAGCAGAAATAAATGTTTTTCTGGAACTCTCTTGCTTTTTCCATGATCCAGTGGATGTTGGCAATTTGATCTCTGGTTCCTCTGCCTTTTCTAAAACCAGCTTGAACATCAGGGAGTTCACGGTTCATGTATTGCTAAAGCCTGGCTTGGAGCATTACTTTACTAGCGTGTGAGAGGAGTGCAATTGTGTGGTAGTTTGAGCATTCTTTGGCATTGCCTTTCTTTGGGATTGGAATGAAAACTGACCTTTTCCAGTCCTGTGGCCACTGCTGAGTTTTCCACTGCTGGCATATTGAGAGTACCACTTTCACAGTATCATCTTTCAGGATTTGAAAGAGCTCAACTGGAATCCCATCACCTCCACTAGCTTTTTTCGTAGCGATCTTTCCAAGGCCCACTTGACTTCACATTCCAGGATGTGTGGCTCTAGATTAGTGATCACACCTTCATGATTATCTGGGTCGTAAAGATCTTTTTTATACAGTTCTTCTGTGTATTCTTGCCACCTCTTCTTAATATCTTCTGCTTCTGTTAGGCCCATACCATTTCTGTCTTTTATCGAGCCCATCTTTGCATGAAATGTTCCCTTGGTATCTCTAATTTTCTTGAAGAGATCTCTAGTCTTTCCCATTCTGTTCTTTTCCTCTATTTCTTTGCACTGATCGCTGAAGAAGGCTTTCTTATCTCTTCTTGCTATTCTCTGGAACTCTGCATTCAGATGCTTATATCCCACGTTGAAGGTCAGGAAGGGCAGCAGTAAGGAGATACCCCTCGTCCAAGGTAAGGAGCAGTGGCTGTGCTTTGCTGGAGCAGCTGTGAAGAGATACCCCATGGCCAAGATAAGAGAAACCCAAGTAAGATGGTAGGTGTTACAAGAGAGCATCAGAGGGCAGAAACACTGAAACCATACTCACAGAAAACTAGTCAATCTAATCACACTAGGACCACAGCCTTGTCTAACTCAATGAAACCAAGCCATGCCCGGGGGGCAACCCAAGATTGGAGGGTCATGGTGGAGAGGTCTGACAGAATGTGGTCCATTGGAGAAGGCAATGGCAAACCACTTCAGTAATCTTGCCTTGAGAACCCAATGAACAGTATGAAAAGGCAAAATGATAGGATACTGAAAGAGGAACTCCCCAGGTCAGTAGGTGCCCAATATGCTGCTGGAGATCAGTGGAGAACTAACTCCAGAAAGAATGAAGGGATGGAGACAAAGCAAAAACAATACCCAGCTGTGGATGTGACTGGTGATAGAAGCAAGGTCAGATGCTGTAAAGAGCAATATTGCATAGGAACCTGGAATGTCAGGTCCATGAATCAAGGCAAATTGGAAGTGGTCAAACAGGAGATGGCAAGAGTGAATGTCGACATTCTAGGAATCAGTGAACTAAAATGGACTGCAATGGGTGAATTTAACTCAGATGGCCATTATATCTACTACTGCGGGCAGGAATCCCTCAAAAGAAATGGAGTAGCCATCATGGTCAACAGAAGAGTCTGAAATGCAGTACTTGGATGCAATCTCAAAAATGACAGAATGATCTCTGTTCGTCCTCAAGGCAAACCATTCAATATCACAGTTATCCAAGTCTATGCCCCAACCAGTAACGCTGAAGAAGCTGGAGTTGAACGGTTTTATGAAGACCTACAAGACCTTTTAGAGCTAACACCCAAAAAAGATGTCCTTTTTATTAGAGGGGACTGGAATGCAAAAGTAGGAAGTCAAGAAACACCTGGAGGAACAGGCAAATTTGGCCTTGGAATGCAGAATGAAGCAGGGCAAAGATAATAGAGTTTTGCCAAGAAAATGCACTGTTCATAGGAAACACCCTCTTCCAACAACACAAGAGAAGACTCTACACACGGACATCACCAGATGGTCAACACCGAAATCAGATTGATTATATTCTTTGCAGCCCAACATGGAGAAGCTCTGTACAGTCAACAAAAACAAGACCAGGAGCTGACTGTGGCTCAGATCATGGATTCTTTATTACCAAATTCAGACTCAAATTGAAGAAAGTAGAGAAAACCACTAGACCATTCAGGTACGACCTAAATCAAATCCCTTATGATTACACGGTGGAAGTGAGAAATAGATTTAAGGGCCTAGATCTGATAGATAGAGTGCCTGATGAACTATGGAATGAGGTTCGTGACATTGTACAGGAGGTAGGGATCAAGACCATTCCCACGGAAAAGAAATGCAAAAAAGCAAAATGGCTGTCTGGGGAGGCCTTACAAATAGCTGTGAAAAGAAGAGAAGCGAAAAGCAAAGGAGAAAAGGAACATATAAGCATCTGAATGCAGAGTTCCAGAGAGTTCTTTACATGTACTGAATACAAGACTTTTGTCAGATATGGGTTTGCAAGTCTCTTCATCCTCTTTTTCAGGGTCTCCAGTAGTGCAAATGTTTAGGAACAAAATTTTAAAAAGGAACATAAATTTCTGATCTTTCTGGAAGTCCTATTCTGACAAATTTCCAAGGTGAGTAGTGTCCCTTGGAGTTGAACATGTCTGTGCAGTCTGTGAGCACCCACTGCCTGAGACCCTGGGTGCCCCTCCCCACAGGAAGGTCCCTCTCTGGGGATGGGTGGTATAGCAGGGCACTAAGGAGCTGGGAATTTCCCCTGGAGGTGTTTGAAAAAATTAAAAATCAGCCAAGAAAAATTCGGCAGTCAAAACAAGCAGAACAAAGAGGTCTTCCTGACCCAGGCAGGCCCTGAGTGTAAGAGACAGTCACCTGGAGGCCTGGAGCTGACCCTGACAGCTGAAATGTCTGCGGATCATGGTAAAGTCCATCCTGAGCCAAGTTCCCCAAGCAACTGTCTCTCACTTTGAAAGAAATCCTCCTGTACCCCCAGGGTAACAGGCCAGAATAGACAACAGCCACCAAGAAAAGAAAAGCACCAGAAGAACCCTACTCCCTGTAACCTGGGGCTGGCAGCAAACAAGCACTCTCATGAGCCATCGCCCTGAAAGGGCAGGTGGCCCCAGACCATCTCCAGGTCTTGGGACCCAAGGCAACACAGTTCTGGGGACCAGAAGGTGTCTTGGCCTTACCCCCAGGAGCTGTGTCTGGGACAAATGGGTCCCCGGACATACCTGTAAGAGTCCTAATATGAAACATTTAGGCAGCCAGGAGGGGAGGAAAAGGTGGGGAGAAGGGGTTCCTGGGACACAGCTACGTGAACCCTCCTTCCCTTGGCACACGGAGGCCTCAGTGCTGAATACGGAGGATTGCTCTTTTGTCAGTTTCCTCAGCTTTCCATGGCCCTGGAGGGGCAGCCTCCTGACAGCACAACCACGCTCTGCTGACGGATCCCAAAGCCACGACTGAGAAAGGAAATCTGCACTGAGGCCAGCCCACATGCTGGGGGCTCTTGACTCGTCTGTCTCAGCTTTCCTCACCTTGTACAATTCACAACTTTAATGAAAATTCTCAGAAAGTCCATAAGTCATAGAGCCAGTCAAAAAGCTCTCTTGCTGGTACAATAATAGCATGTGATCACTGTCCCCAATCGATAGGGTGAGAATGAGGAAAGTGTGCAGGGTCCACGAGACGCTGGGCTCGCCTGCGACCGAGCTGCTCCCAGCTCCTGTCCACAGCTCTGCGGCCTTCCTCTCGAAAGCAGAGTCAGGTCCCAGCCTCCGCGTGGGAGCTAGGGATCAGAACGCCCTGACAGAGGTGAAATGACCTACTCACTTACAGTCCCTTTGGAAAAATAACTTTTAATTTTCTGACTTTTTTTTTACTCCCAGGGAGTACACAGGAGTTCTGTGACTGTGGGAATCAAGTGCTGTCTGGTAAACACAGCTCGGACTGTGACCTGCAAAGGGAGGCACCAGGCACACCCTGGTTGCTTCTGCTGTCTCACTGACCTGGGGCCAAGGAAGGATGCACCTCCACGGAGATGACCTCCTTTGCTCCAGGAGGGGAGTCTGCTCACTGACATACTACTGACACAAAGATGCACCGCAGCACACCCCAGCTCCCAAGGTCAGGCGCGCACTCTGCATGCGCTCAGGACACTGTACTGCTCCCAAGGCTGTCCTCCTAACAGCAACACTTTATAAACATTTCATTTTTTTCATTACACATTTCCACTGAAACATACCAGCATTTCTCAAACTGTGTTCTACCCATCTCCCAAGTCATACAGGTGTTCACACATGCTTAGGAAGCAGATGCTTGCTGACGAAACACGTAAGAAGATGCTATGCACCGCCTCACCAGCGGGCCCGCACACGCAGGCCTGAGAGCTTTGCCGTACACCCTCCAAACGGTGCAACCTAGCTTTCTCCGGATTGTTCTGTTTCTAGAACTCCCAAGGCACACAACTTTATAAAGTTTGGGAAATACACACAGCATAGTGTGAAACTCAGTCAAGTTAAGTTGTCTACAAAGCATATTGATATGGACTGCTTATTTGTAAGAGCTTAAAATAAAACCTTATAATCTTATGAATAACACTTTCTTTATACTAAGAATGCAGTAGTTTTTAAGGTTAAATAGTCAGTTATGGCTTAGAATCACGTCTTCAACTGGTCTACACATAACACAGACACACACAGGGCTGACTGTGGGATACGTTACCCCGCAAGTGTCATTAAAATGTTGCAGAGGGGGTATTACCCCAAGACTGAGGACTTGATTACATTTTACACACAGTTTAGGGTGCAAGATGAATCCCCTCCGGCTTGTCTCCCAGTCCTCAGCTGAAAGACGAACTTCTCCAGGAGAGAGGCTCACTGGGCCGAGGCTCTCCCCCGGGCCTGAGGTGCCTGGAGGTGACTCCTGCCGTCTGCCAGGGCCCGTGTGCCCAGCACAGCAGCACACCCAGCGCTGGCAGCCCCGCCACGTCACAGCCACGAGCCAGGCTTCCACCAGCAGGGTGAGGAGTAACGGCCTCAGACCTCGCCCTGAGCTCTCCTGAGCCGTTCACGCCTCTGCACTGTGACCAACCCTTGCTCCCCACTCAGAGTGCATCCTGCCCAGAGGCTTCAGGCACACCTACTTTCTCTGGTCTCCCTTTCCTGGTCCACTCCGGCTTCCCAGGGAGGATGGTCCCTGACAGCAAAGGAGGACGATCAGGCAGCCTCCACAGTGACTGGCCTCGCTGTTCACAACCTGTCAGGGGAACTTCATGACCTCCCAGCCAGTTGCTGTAATTCTAGTAATGACCTGCAGACACCAAAAGAATCTAAATTTATCCCTGTTCTTACTGCCACTGCCGGCCGTGTCTATGAGCAGAAGGCTTCTGCTGCCAGTGGCAATCAAGGTGCCCACGGACCCAGAGCCCCAGACCTGACCTGATGCCCACCGGGCTCAGCTACAGTCACGTGGCCTGCTCTTCCCCTGCTTGGCCTGTGCCCCTGGCTGGCCCAGGTCACCAGCCCTGGGGAGCGGGGCCCCCACAGCCTCCTGGCAGACAAGCATGGCTTGGGACCAGTGCTGTGGTCCGCCAGCCTGGCAGGTGCACAGCACGCAAGGACAAGGCACTTAACGGAGCCCGAGGAGGGACCAGCCTGGGAAGGGCTTTTGGGTGGGGACACGGAGTGGAGCAGGGCCCCTCCCAACAGAGGAGGAGGGAAGACAAGCTTGACCTCAGCTTACACATGGTTCTCCCTACTCACCATCAGATTGGGGCATGGCTCAGGAGCAGGCAGCCTTAGTATGGCTTCCCCTTCAGGGAAACAAGGACTGATGCCTGTCTGAAAGCCTGAGACTGGCTGTCCTCCATAGTATAGACACTGACAGACAAGTTAAGGATTTGCTGACTCAAGCTAACCTTGCAAACCAGGAAAACTGACTATGGTTATCAGCACAGGGAAACCAAGGTCAGTCCAGAAATAAAACAACACTACAAAAAATAGCTAAAAGTAACATAAAGAATAGAAAATAAATATAAACCACAGGACAAAACCCATAAAGCAAATAAAACTAAAAACGTATAAATGCACATTAAAACAGTGCTTTAAACATACCCATGACTCACACCCATTGCTGCTCAGGGCACGTGGACAGGTCTGGGCTCCCTGGCACCATCAGGGCCGCCTCCTATCTGAGCCTAGCTGCAGAGTCTGCAGTCTGTCTTCAAAGGGTTGTCACTCACCCACTGACGGTGGGAAGTGCCTGCTTACCCACTGGGCAAATGGCCACTGATATTTGGGAGACTAACTGAAATGGACTCTGAAGTCTCCAATTAATAACTATTTTTAAATTTTTTTCCAAAAGAAAAAACTACTCTTGGTGCCCAGTATGTTATTTACTCTGTGCTACATAGAATGCGTTATTTGTGCGTAAAAAGTACATGAGACCATTTCACTTCTGTAGTCTTAATTTAATATATGCATCTGCTTGCATATTACCAAGAAATTCCCTGAAAACTCCACTTCCCAAAAGTGTCTTTTCTGCAGAACAATCAGCCTTAATGGTATTTTTTATTCGAAAGAATCAATTTATCAACTTAAAAATGATGACAATTATCACACGATTATTTCCTATTAAATAGAACCTGACCCCAGCTGCAGACTCCGTGCCCAGCCTGACATGGCCCAAACCCGCATGAAGGTGTCCTCCTGGTGATTCCAGCCACTCTGACATTAATCAGCGAGGGCATATGCAGAGGAAGGGCGCTTTCAGAGAGAACGATGATGTGCAAACGGACCATCACGTCAGCCGCGTCTGCCCTTCTCCTTCCTAAGACACCCTGGCCCTTCACTGCGGAGGGCTGGCCCTGCTCACTGCAGAGGGCTGGACCGCCTCCAGGGATACGGAGGCTGTATGTGGGCCTGGGGCTGCGGGGACTGGGAACCGTCCACGCAGGTGTGGGCTGCACTGCTTCTGAGCCAACACGGGCTCCCGTGTGCGCGCCAGGCTGTGCACAGCCCCCACCTGGCCCCCCAGGGCCGCACGGGCCGCGGTGTGCGCCTGCACTCAGCCACATCCGGCTCTTCTGTCACGCCACACACTGCAGCCCCACTGCCCACAGGATGTCCAGGCTAGAATGCTGGAGCAGGTGCCATTTCCTTCTCCAGGGGGTTGTCTGAACCCAGGGATTGAACCTGTGTCCCATCTCCTGCCCTGGCGGGCAGGCTCTTTGGCACTGCACTGTCTGGGAAGCCCGCATGGACCGCAGTCTGTCCTTTTACTCCTGGCATGCAAGAAGGCGCCGACCCCGAGCTCTGATCTGAGGGCGGGGTGCACGGCGGGTGTCGTGAGGCGGGCAGTGCCAGCGGCCCCTGGAGTGGGCTCTGCGATCCTGTCCCGCTCCCCCACCAGCCCCTGGCGGCACTGGCTCCTCCCCAGGGACCCCCCTCCTCCCTCCACGGTCTCGTCCTGGGCTCCCATCGCCAGTGACGCGAGGACTGCTCTCAGGGCTTGTCTCCAGCCTGTACTTCTCCTCCAACGTCATCTGTGTGCCCGCCTGGCTTCCGAAGCCGTTGGGAAGAGCATGCCAACGCTGAAGTCACCCTTCCCTCCACACCCCAGCCTCCTGCTCCGTTTCCTGTTCTGATGAGTGCCCACTCTGCTGCTACCAGTTACATACCACAGGAACACAGGGCACCCTGCTGCCTTCTCTTCCCGTTACCCTACATAATCACAAGTCTTTCTGTTCTTAATTCACAACTAACTCTCCAATCTGTCCACATCCAGACCCAGCTCCTCTCGTCTCTTGCATGGAGCACTATGATGGGCTGCCCAACATCTCCAAATCCATACTGCACCCAGTGAAGTGAAGTGAAAGCTGCTCAGTCATGTCTGACTCTGCGACCCCATGGACTAGACAGTCCAAGGAATTCTCCAGGCCGGGATACTGAAGTGGGTTGCTGTTCCCTTCTCCAGGGTATCTTCCCAACATAGGGACTGAACCCAGATCTCCCACACTGCAGGCGGATTCTTTACCAGCTGAGCCACCAGGGAAGCCCAAGACTACTGAAGTGGGTAGCCCGTTCCTTCTCTGGTGGATCTTCCTGACCCAGAAATCAAACTGGTGTCTCCTACACTGCAGGTGGTCTTTACCAGCTGAGCCACCAGGGAAACAACTATATCCAGGTAATGACTAAAAGCAAAACTATCCAAAAAAAAAAAACAACACTAGAGGGATTCAACCACAGACTGCACGAAGCAGAAGAGTCAGTTCACATGAAGACAATGCAGTGAAACTCAAGCCAGCAAGACAGCAGGGAGAAGGCAGACACTGTGAAGACAGCTCAAAGGAGCATGAGACAACATCAAGCGCCTAACATTCACATTATAGGGCTCCTGGAAGGAGGAGACAGAGAACGGGGGACAAATCTTATCTGAAAAAATAATGACTGAGAATTCCCCGAACCTAGGGGAGGAAACACACGGTAAGATCCAGAAAGTCCAGAGAATTCAAAACAAGAGGAACGCAAACAGACCCTTGGGGCTCAGCAATAAAACACTTTACAACCACAACATCAAAATAGTTAAAGACAAGGAGAAAATATTAAGAGCAGCAAGAGAAAAAACAACTAGTTAAGTACAAGAGATTTATAAATCTTCTTATAAGACTGTGAGCAGATTTTTAAGCAGAAACTTTGCAGGCCAGAAAGAAAGAAGAAAGAAAGTGAAGTTGCTCAGTCGTGTCTGACTCTTTGCAACCCCATGGACTGTAGTCCACCAGGCTCCTCAGTCCATGGAATTTTCCAGGCAAGAGTATTGGAGTGGGTTGCCATTCCCTTCTCCAGAGGATCTTCCTGACCCAGGGATTGAACCCAGGTATCCTGCACTGCAGGCAGACGCTTTATTATCTGAGCCACCAGGAAAACCCAGGCCAGAAGGAAGTAAGATAAATGCAAAGTGATGAAAGTAAAAAATCCAAGCAGGAATTCTCTACCCAGAAAGATTATCATTCAAAATTGAAGAGGAGATTAAGAGTTTCTCAGATTAAAAAGTGCTAAAAGAGTTCAGATTACCACTCAACTGGCTTTATAAGAAAGGTTAAAAGGACTTCTTTAAGCTGAAAAGAAAGGGTGATAACTGGTAATAAGAACATATATGAAGAAACACATTCCACTGAGAAAGTAAAGATAAAATAATGGTAGTGAATAAATCATCTGTAAAGTTAATATGGGGCTTCCCAGGTGGCACAGTGGTAAAGAATCCACCAGGCCATGCAGGAGACACAAGAATTGTGGGTTCAATTCCTGGGTCAGGAATATCCCCTGGAGTGGGAAAGGGCAACCCACTCTAGCATTCCGGCCTCGAAAATCCCATGGACAGAGAAGCCTCGTGGGCTACAGTCCATGGGTTCCAAAGCATCGGACAAGACTGAGCACAGCAGCAAAGATAACATGAGGATTGAAACAGAAAAGTAGTAGAAATGCTCATGATTAAAATAATTAGTTAAGGGGCACATAAGAAGATGTAAAGTGTGACATCAAAAACACAAAAAACGGAGGAGGCAGAGAGGAACAAAAATGTTGAGTTTTCCAATGGGATCAGACTTAAATTGTCGTCAATTTAAAAGAGACTGTTACAGACATACGTTATATACACTCCTCATGTAACCAAAAAGCAAAACCTATAGAAAACACATAAAAGATAAAGGAATTTAAGACTACCACTAAGGAAAGTCATCACGTCACAAAGGAAGAGAGAACAGAGAACTACAAGAACAGCCAGAAAAAATGAACAAAATGGCAAAAAACACTTATCAGTAATGACTTTATATGTAAATCTACTAACCACTCCAATCAAAAGACAGAGGGGCCAAATGGATTAAAAAATAAGACTCATCTACAAGCTGCCGATAAGAGGGTCATCTTAGGTGTAAGGACACATCTGAAAGTGTGTCCCTGTGAAGGTGAAGCGATGGAAAAAGAAATTCCACGCAGTGAAGACGAAAATAAAGCTGGAGTAGCTGTAATCATATCAGACGAAACGACTTTAATAAGAGACAAAGAAAGGCACTAGGTAATGATACAGTAACCCATTCAAGGAAATAGAAAATTTGTTAATATTTAAGCACCCAACACACAGCATCTAAATTTATAAAGCAAACGACCTAAAGGGAGGAATAAGACAGTAGCAACAATAGTAATGGGACTTTAATACCCCACTAACATCAATGAATGGATCATCCAGACAGAAAATCAATGAGGAAACGTCAGAGCTTCGCCAGTGGCTCAGTGGTAAAGAATTCCCCCTACCAATGCAGGCGACGTGGGTTCAATCCCTGGTCCGGGACGACCTCACACACCACAGGGCAAGCAAGCTCAAGCACCACAACTACTGAGCCTGAACTCCAGAGCCCAGGACTGGCAACTACCGAGCCCACACAGCTGTGCAGCCGCAGCCCTGGAGCCTGCGCCGCCCAGTGAGAGAAGCCTGCTTACTGCACCCAGAGAGCAGGCCTCATTCCACCCAACTAAGGAAAAGCCCGCACAGCAAGAAAGACCCAGCTCAGAAAAAATGTTAGACAAAATCATAAAACTGAAACTTTCCTCATGTTCTAAAAATATCCACTGACATGTCAATTTTTTTTTTTTTGAAGAAACATCAGCTTTACACAGTGTTAAACCAGATGGACTCAACAGTCATTTACAGAACATTCCCTCCCAAAGCTGCAGAAAACATTCTTCTAATGTAGATGTGGAACATTTTCCAAGTTAGAGCACATGTTAGGCTGAAAAATAAACTTTAACAGGAGTGAAATCTTATCAAGCATCTATTCTGACCACAACGGTATAAAACTAGAAATTGATTACATGAAGAAAACTGGAAAATCCAGTTATAAATAGAGATTAAAGAAGCTACTGAATAACCAACAGGTCAAAGAAGAAATAGAGATTAAAGAAGCTACTGAATAACCAACAGGTCAAAGAAGAAATCAAAGGAGAAATAAAAAGTATTTTCAGATATAAAAATGAAAATTTAACATACTAAAACTTATGGGATGCAGCAAAAGCAATTCTAAAAGGGAAGTTCATAGTGATAAAGTTCACGATTCAAGAAACGAAGAAAAATCTGAAACAACCTAACTTTACATCTCAAGGGACTAGAAAATGAGAATAAAGCAACCCAAAGTTAGTGGAAGGAGGGAAATTAAGTCTTCAGTTCAGTCACTCAGTCGTGTCCGACTCTTTGAGACCCCATGAATCGCAGCATGCCAGGCCTCCCTGTCCATCACCATCTCCCGTAGTTCACCCAGACTCACGTCCATCGAGTCCGTGATGCCATCCAGCCATCTCATCCTCAGTCGTCCCCTTCTCCTCCTGCCCCCAATCCCTCCCAGCATCAGAGGCTTTTCCAATGAGTCCACTCTTCGCATGAGGTGGCTAAAGTACTGGAGTTTCAGCTTCAGCATCATTCCTTCCAAAGAACACCCAGGGCTGATCTCCTTCAGAATGGACTGGTTGGATCTCCTGCAGTCCAAGGGACTCTCAAGAGTCTTCTCCAACACCACAGTTCAAAACCACCAATTCTTCAGCGCTCAGCTTTCTTCACAGTCCAACTCTCACATCCATACATGACCACAGGGAAAACCATAGCCTTGACTAGACGGGCCTTAGTCGGCAAAGTAATATCTCTGCTTTTGAATATACTATCTAGGCTGGTCATAACTTTCCTTCCAAGGAGTAAGCGTCTTTTAATTTCATGGCTGCAATCACCATCTGCAGTGATTTTGGAGCCCCCCCAAAATAAAGTCTGACACTGTTTCCACTGTTTCTCCATCTATTTCCCATGAAGTGATGGGACCGGATGCCATGATCTTCATTTTCTGAATGTTGAGCTTTAGGCCAACTTTTTCACTCTCCTCTTTCACTTTCATCAAGAGGCTTTTTAGTTCCTCTTCACTTTCTGCCATAAGGGTGGTGTCATCTGCATATCTGAGGTTATTGATATTTCTCCTGGCAATCTTGATTCCAGCTTGTGTTGCTTCCAGCCCAGCGTTTCTCATGATGTACTCTGCATAGAAGTTAAATAAGCAGGGTGACCATATACAGCCTCGATGTACTCCTTTTCCTATTTGGAACCAGTCTGTTGTTCCATGTCCAGTTCTAACTGTTGCTTCTTGACCTGCAGACAGATTTCTCAAAAGGCAGGTCAGGTGGTCTGGTATTCACATCTCTTTCAGAATTTTCCACAGTTTGTTGTGATCCACACAGTCAAAGGCTTTGGCATAGTCAATAAAGCAGAAATAGATGTTTTTCTGGAACTCTCTTGCTTTATCCATGATCCAGTGGATGTTGGAAATTTGATCTCTGGTTCCTCTGCCTTTTCTAAAACCAGCTTGAACATCAGGAAGTTCAAGGTTCACATATTGCTGAAGCCTGGCTTGGAGAATTTTGAGCATTACTTTACTAGCATGTGAGATAAGTGCAATCGTGCAGTAGTTTGAGCATTCTTTGGCATTGCCTTTCTTTGGGATTGGAATGAAAACTGAACTTTTCCAGAGCAAAAATAAATGAAATAGAGACTAAAAGGACAATAGAAACAGCTCAACAAAACTAAAAGCTGGTTCTCTGAAAGGAAGAACAAAATTAACAAACTCTTACTTGGACTCACCAAGAAAAAGAAAATTAAATAAGTAAAATCAGAAATGAAAGAGGAACTACTACCAGCAATACCACAGAAATACGAAAAATCACAAGAAACTAAACAATTCTATGTCAAGAAACTGGACAACCTAGCGAAAACGGATAAATTCCTAAAAGCGTACAACCAATACCAACCTAGGAGGACATAGAAAATCTGAACAAAACAATTACTAGTATGGACATGAATTAGTAATCAAAAACCTCCCAACTAAGGAAAGTCCAAGACAGGAGGGCTGCACTGGTGAATTCTATCAAACATTCAAAGAACGTTTCTCAAATTATTCCAAAAAACAGAAAAGAAGGGAACTTGTCCAAATTCATTTTGTGAGGCAAGCATGACCCTGATTAACAAAAACAAACAGGGATACCACAAGAAAGCTATAGGAAGACATTCCTAATGAACACAGATGCAAGAAACCTCAACAAAATATCAGCAAACTGCATTCAAAAATACATTAAAAAGATCATCACTATGATTAAGCAGGATTTACTCCAGGGATGTGAGCACCACTGGACATCTGCAAATCAATACACTACGTTAATAAAGAAGCATGATCATTTCAATATACACAGAGAAACAGTTCAACAAAATTCAATACCCATTCATGATAAAAGCTCTCAACAAAGTGGGTCAGAGGGGATGCACCTTGACATAACACAGGCCATACATACAAGCCCACAGAGAACATCATAAGCATGAGAAGGCAAAAGCTGCTTCTCTACGATCAGGAGCAGGACAAAGATGCTCTCTCTAAACACTTTTATGCAACACAGTATTAGAAATCCCAGTCAGAGAAATTAGGAAAGATAAAAAATTAAAAGATACCCAAGTTGGAAAAGAAGAAGTAATATGCCATTAATTGCAAATGACATTATATAGAAAACCTTCAAGACTCCACCAAAAAACTACTAGAACTAGTAAACTGAGTAAAGGTGCAGAATTCAAAAATAATTCACAAAAATCCATTGCATTTCTACACCCTAACAATGAACTAAGGAAGAGAAATGAAGGAAGTAATCCCATTTACAACCACCTCAAAGTAATACCTAGGAATAAACGTTAAGTAAAGAGTTTGTATAGTAAAAAACTCTAAGAAATTAATGAGAGAAATTGAAGAAAACAGAAATAAATGGGTGATTTTCTATGCTTATAGACTGGAAGACTTAGTATTGTTTAAAATGTCCATACTATCCAAAGTAACATACAAGTTCGATGCAATCCCTATTAAACTTCCAACAGTATTTTTAACAGACATAGAATAAACAATTCTAAAATTTGTATAGACCCATAAAAGACCCTGAGTGGCCAAAACAATCCGAAGAAAGGCTAACAGAGATGGAGGCGTCATGCTCCTTGATTTCAAAGTATATAACAAAGTTATGTCATCAAAACAGTATGATGTTAGCATTAGAAGCAGATAAATGGAACAGCACAGAGAGACCAGAAATAAACCCATACAAACATGGTTAATTAATTTATAACAAAGGAATCAATAATATACAATGGGGAAAAGCTAGTGTCTTCGATTAATGGTGTGTGGAAAAGTAGACAAGCAACACACAAAGAATGGAAAACTATGTTACACTGTATATAGAAATTAACTCAAAGAGATTGAAGACTTGAACATAAAATCTGAAATAATAAAACTTGTAGAAGAAAAAATAGGTAAGCTTGTTGACACTGGTCTTGGTGATTGTTTTGATTCAGATGCTAGAAGCCAAAGAACAAAAAAATAAAAAAACTGGGCCCACACCAAACAAAAAATCTTCTGTCCAGCAAAGACAACCATCAACACACTGAAAAGGCAATCTACTAAGGAGAAGAAAATATTTGCAAATCATGTATCTGATAAGGGGCTAATATCCAAAATATACAAGGAACTCATACAACTCAAAAGCAAATTAAAAAAAGAACCCAATCAAAACATTGGCAGAAGATATGAATGAACATTGTTCAAAGAAGACACACAGATGGCCAACAGGAATATGACAAGGTGCTCAACATCACTAATCACCAGACAAATGCAATAAAAACTGCAGTGAGATATCACTTCACATCTGTCAGAATGGCTCTTATCAAAAAGACAGGAAATAACAAATGTTGGTGAAGGTGTGGAGAAACGGGAGCCCTCCTACACTGTTTGGGGGAACATAAACTGGTATAGACACTGCAGAACACAGGAGAGAGGCTCCTCAGAAAATAAAACACAGGCCTACCATATGGCCCAGCAACCCCACTCCTGAGCGGTATTTGCTTAAATAAAGCAAAGACACCAGCGTGTTCACTGCAGCACTGTCTACGGGAGTGAAGACATAGAAGCAGCCTAAGTGTCCACCAACAGAGGCGTGGATAAAGAAAACGCGATACACACAGAAATAATGTTAAGTCATTTAATGAAATGTTGCCACTTGTGACAATATGCATAGACCTCGCAGGCATGATACTGAAGTGAAATAAGTGAGTCAGAGAAAGATGTACGGTCTCATCTCTCTGACATACATATGGACATAAAAACCACGCTCAATGATACACAGGGAACAGACTGGTGGCTGCCAGAGGCAGGGGGTGAGTGGTGGAGAAATGGTGGACTGTTTTCGTTCTTTTTCTTTTAAAGTTTAAATGCACTGAAAGAAAACCAAAATCCCCCACTATGTCAGTGGCCGTGCTGCTCCCTAACGCTCTCACAAATCTGGGCACGTGTGCCCGGCTGCCCCACCCCTCGTCCTGACACACACACACACAGGTCCTCTTCCCTGTCATCGCAAGTGTGCGGGCATGGCACACAAGCGCTCTCTGCATGGAGGGCTCTTGCACTCCCCTCCTCCATTTCTCGCATCTCATTTAAATGCTGCCTTTGGGGAGGCCTCTTCTCATGGAAGCCTCCTCTGACCCACGTGTACGGCCAGTTCCGCTTTCACGCTCCCATAGCTTGTGGCCTCTTTCCTTGGCAGTCCTCCTCTCCGTTCCAAACAAGTATGATTACTCAGTCAATAGTTGTTAACACTAGCCTCCTCCACTGGACTGTGGATTCCAGAAGGGCAAGGAGAATATGTCTTGATTTCTTACTGCTGTGTTCCCAGCTCTGGTCTCAACATGTAATTTCTGAAGAGAAAACATGGCTGGTGGAAAGCCTGTGAACTGAGAAAGTTCAAGGCCAAGACCCTAGCACTAACAGGAGGTGTCCCAGCTCCTTAACCCTCCCTGGCTGGTGTGAAGGAGACCAAAGAACCGAGACTCCCTGAGCTCCCGAGAAAGTCCTCTCACTCTTATTTTCCTTTAGCAACTTTTTTGCTGGTTGCATTTCATTTTGGCAACTGGGTAACTCAGAAGACACATGTGCATCTCCATCAGGGCCCTGCTCCTAGACAGCAAGGGTCCAAGTGGCAAGGGCCTGAAGAGATCAGACCCATCGCGCAAGAAAGAATCACCCTGAATGGGACCTGGGAGCCCTGGGGGCTGCAAAGCCAAAAGAAGTGGGAGACAAGCAACTGCAGTCACGACAGGCGTCCAGTCCAACCCCCAACACCCGCGTGCCAAGTCATAAAACTCCAGAGGTTTATGTAGATCTCACGGAATTCCTGATCTTAGACCTGGACTAGAAAAAGCAAATTTGAGTGGTTATCAGACTGGATGACTTCGGTTCCCAAAGAAATATGCATTAACAAGATCCAGTAACATGAAAGAATTCCCATTCTCTAGTTTAACAGAAATGAGCGCTCAGACAACTTCCCATGCACTGCAGCTATTCAGTTAGGGGGTCGCCTTTCTACAACAGCCGGAGTGACTGCCGGGGCGACAGGCCTCAAGCATTTTGCTGTTTCTGCTGTGGTTCAGCCACTAAGTTGTGTCTGACTCCTTCCGACTCCATGGACTGCAGCATCCCAGGCTTCCCTGTCCTTCATTGTATCTCCCAGAATTTGCTCAAACTCATGTCCATCCAACCATCCACGCACTCCAAGTTCAGGAAACCTTTCAAACTGAAACAGAAGCAACCAGGTTGCCAGTTTAAGTCAATACTTTAAAATATTCAGCAAAAGAACTATATATAAAGGATGAGGTTTGGCAAAAAGGTATGATTACTTTTCTTCACAAACATCCATTTAAATTTTAATGTAAATCATATTTAGTAGACATATTAAAACATTCATTAAATACCACACGAAACCTGTTCTGATATGGTTAGAACTGGCATCTCAAAAAATTCATATATCCCATTTAACCACTCACTTCCCAGGAAATTATGAGGCAGCAAGGTCTTCAACTAACACATCCAGGCTCTGTCCTGTTCTTCTCTGACATCAAGCTGACATGGACAGACCCAGAACCCCACCCTTTGAATTCTCCCCTCCAGCACCCCCCAAACTGATGCAGCAGGAAGAGCAAGGCAGAGGGTGGATGTCAGCCCAGAGATCTGGCACTCACAGCTCCTGTTGGCCGGCTTACACTGCAGGGCGGTAGGGATCCTAGGGTGTCACCTTAGGAAAGACAGACAGTTCAAAGGAAGGTGTGTGGGGGGTCTGCCGACAGGAAGCTCTGCTTGTGGCAGAGAAACCCAGTGTCCCTGGAAGATGCTGAGGAGACTGCCAGGCTGAAAAGGGTGATTCATTTACCTTTTCAAATCAGGATGTGGGGTGTGAGACCCATCCAGGGCAGGGTGGATCATGCAGGAAGGGCCCGCTCCTAGCCCAGGACCCC
Source organism: Redunca redunca (assembly GCA_006410935.1). NCBI lineage: Eukaryota > Metazoa > Chordata > Mammalia > Artiodactyla > Bovidae > Redunca > Redunca redunca. The sequence goes on from SJYQ01000377.1 coordinate 257,522, forward strand.
TGAGAGGCAGCTGCAGGTGCTCAGCACAGCCCCGGGGCTGAGAGAGAGGCTGGCCAGGAGCGCCCTCATCCTGGAGAGAGCTCTGATGCCACCCTGCAGGTGCGAGCGTGAGCTGTCACCAACCAGACGGACTCCATATGCAGCGCCCTTCTGATCATGGGCTCCCTGAGACTAGAAGAGGATCCTGCTGGAGGGAGGGGATGGCACTCCACACGTGAGGTCATTCCTACACACAAGCTTTCAAAAGTAAAAATGCGGCATTAAATAAAAAACAACCAGACACACGAGGACATAGGATAACAAGAACAGAACCCAGCAGAAACAAAGACCAAGTCAGATCCAGAGATTCTGGAGGTTGGAGCTATAGGAGACAAACGTAAAATAACTGGGGTTTATTACACTCAAGAAGAATAAAAAGCCAAGATTACAAGTTGGGAAGAACTGCCAACTATTTTTAAAAAATCAGAACGGAAAAATAAATTACTGAAATAATGTATTCTATCATTGTTGTTTGGTTGCTAAGTTGTGACCGACTCTTTGTGACCCTGTGGACTGTAGCCCACAAGGCTCCTCTGTCCACGGGATTTCCCAGGTATGAATAGGTTTAAAACCAAATCCAACAAAGAAGGGGAAAAAAGTGAACTGTTAGAGAGATGAGACAAAATACAGAGCATCTGCCAGTTTCCATAGCTTTAAATGCACACTAGGGCCGATCTCAAAATACCGCTCTGAGGGGACTGAAAGAGGGCTGAGAGCCCCAGCAACACACGATTACAAAAATGAGCTCAAGGGTGTAGACGACAGGAAAGTTAGTGCAGTGATGGGAAGGGACGAGCTTTGCGTACGTTACCTTTCTAAATGTAATGGACTTAACTGTAAGTTCATATAATTTAATTTTTAATAACAACTATGCTTCACAACCAGTCCACAGAATCCCTGTAAATTAGAGAATAGGCTCTCCTGAGCCACCACACCCGGGGTCAGCATGAAGTGCAAGTGAAAGTCACTCAGTGGTGTCTGACTCTTTGCAACCCCATGGTCTACACAGTCCATGGGCTTCTCCAGGCCAGAATCCTGGAGCAGCTAGCCTTTCCCTTCTCCAGGGGATCTTCCCAACCCAGGGATCCAACCCCGGTCTCCTGCACTGCAGGTGGGTCCTTCACCAGCTGGGCCACAGGGAAGCCCAGTACCCGCATACTGCTGCCCAAATGGTACTACTCAGGCAGAAGAAAAATGACCACAGAAGGAATGCTGGTGATCTAGAAGGGGTGAAAAGCAACAAAAAGGTAAATCTGCACATAAATCAAAATGCAGCACTGGCTGCACTTGAGACGCTTTGAGGCGTGGTGCACTGAGGCGAGTCTCACACACGGGCTATTAGCTGCTCAGCTGTGTTGGCTCTCTGTGACCCCATGGACTTGGAGCTTGCCAGGCTCCTCCATCCATGGAGCTCTCCAGGCAAGAACAGTGGAGTGGGTGGCCACTCCTCTCTCCAGGGGAATCAGTCTCCCTGACTCAGAGACCGAATCTGGCCTCCCGTATTCCAGGCAGGTTCTTGACCGTCCGGGCCACCAAGGAGACCCAGTGCGCAATACAGCCCACCTGTAAGCGCGTGGCTCGGCGGCGCTCACACAGGGCCACTGAACCGCCCCTCGGACGAGGCCCTCACTCCTGAGAGAGCTCTGGGAGCTGGGGTCTTTCTAGAGTTTGTCCATTTAATCTAGTTACCACATTCACTGCTACAAAACTGTTCATGATACTTCCTTATTATTTTTGATGTCTGTAGGATCTGTACTGATTTCCCTTTTCAATACCAACATGGGTAGAGTTTTATCATTTTTATTGATATTGTCAAAAAACAAGCTTTTCATTTTCTCTTTTTGCCCCTTTTTTCAATTTCATCAATTTCTGCTCTTTATTATTACCTTTCTTCCAATTGGTCTGGGTTTAAATTTTCTCCTCCATTTGTAGCTCCTTACAGTGAAAGCTAAATCAAGGGTTTACAAACTATAGCCATGCTGAGAATATTTTCCAAAAAGTTGAGGAAACACTAATTCAGTACTACCTGAAGTGGAATTTGCTATGATGTATTATAAGAAACAGTGACAAAAATGTGTACAGCAGAAAAAGTCTTAGTTGGACAAACCAACAAAGCTTATTAAAATGTAAGGCATTTAAACCTGTTTAAACAAGGTCATTTATTGCTATTGACCATCAGCAAGGACAGTGAAGGAGATATGTGAATCTATTACATGCAATGAAAACGTGTAACAGTCTACTTCATTTGTTCACGTGTACTTAGCTATTTCAGTTTTGTGAAGATCTGTCTGAAATAAAAACTGGATATCCTGAATTTCTCTACCACAGAACATACTGATAGCCTAGAAGCAGAAAATGCCCTACAGTAATTTTTATATTTCAGAGTTTATACCGAAATCTTTTTCCATCAGAACTGCCTTAACCACTTTTACCAAAACTAAGTATCTTTGGAAATCAGCTTTTTATGCAGACTTGATGTTTCTTAATAAATTAAACCTAAAATTACAATGCAAAACACATATGCTTGCACTGCAGTAAAGTTGCTTTGATGACTAACATTCTTTGAATCATAAGAAAAGTCAAGCTGCTTTACAAACTTCTCAAGATCTCCATTCCCACACATATTTGCAGTAGACAGATTTTCTGGGCAAACTGCTGTTCCAGCAGCTTTTGTTGGATCCCAAGGCAAGTACAAAGGAAATTTCCATGTTTCAAAATTCTTTTAAATGTACAACTGAAGAGCTTTTACTTAATCTTTAATTGGAAGTGACTAATTTGCAGTGTAATGACATTCTAAAAGAAAAACATCAAGAGAAGGACCTAACAGAATTTTATACATGCTTTCTACGGGATGAAAACACTCTAAAATTCTGTGTCTACAGATTGCTATCAGAGAAGAAATCAATGAAACAGAAAACAGGAGAACAATAGAAAAAAATAAATGAAACCAGAAGTAGCATCTCGAGTAAAGTGATTAAATTGATAAACATGCAGCCAGAATGATCAGGACAAGAAGAGACTGGCTTCTTTCTCCCTAAAATTGGGAACAAGATATGGCTGTCCACTCTCATCACTTCTCTTTAACATGTACAGGAGAATCTAGCCAGTATAATCGTCAAAATAAAATAATTTTAAAAAATTAACCAAAATAAAGCTGGAAACCTAGTGTTCCAAATTTAAAATTTTTCCTATAAACAAAATAAGTCAAGACCCTTTCAGTAGTGCATAGCAACATTCTTTTAAGGAAGTACTTACTGGACTAAAGTATATATGCCATTTCCATTAGAAATGGGACTTCTCAAGTGGTGCTAGTGGCTAGGAACCCGCTTGCCAATGCAGGAGATGTGAGAGACATGGGTTTGCTTCCTGAGTCAGGAAGATCCCCTTGAGGAGGGGATGGCAAGCCACTCCAGGATTCCTGCCTGAAAAATCCCATGGACAGAGGAGCCTTGTGGGCTACAGTCCACGGGCTAAGAGAGTCAAGCACGACTGAAAGAAGTCAGCATGCACATGCACAGAATAGCTAAATCATCACTGAGAAAAACGGAGACAACTGCAACAAATGGAGAAATAAGATTTATAGATGTGATGGCTAAAAACTGAGATGATGTCCATTTGCCTCAAACCAATCTGCAGCTTCTTTCTTTAAAAAAAATTACTTTGGAGTAGGACAAACCAATTCTAAATGTACACGATAATGAAAATGTCTTGGCCAAAAATAGCCAAGATAATTGTAGAAAGAACAACTAGGGCACTTTGTGTTCTCCTAAAAGCTACAAAGATCAAGACGGTGTGATACTGTGGAAGAACAGCCAGTCCAGTAGGCAGGAATGGAGAACTCAGAAACACTCATTTAGTGCCTGACATGGAGGGTGGCACCACTGAACAGATGTGGAGATGGAATGGACTTCTCAATTAATGAATCAGATATTGTCTACACTTTACAGTATAAAACACTATCAAACAAAATCAGTTCCAAGAATACTGTAGTTCTAAATGTAACCAAAAGACAACAGCTTCCAGAATAGGAACAAGCAAATTACAGCCCGTGGAATAAGCTCACCCACGAGCGGAGAATGTAACAGGGACTACAAGTGGCCACAAAGATCAAAGTATTTATTCACCAGCCCTTTTACAGAAAAACCTTGCCAACCTCTGTTCTCAAAGGTAATCAGGAGAATATTTCTATTATCTTGTGAGAGAGGAAAACTTCTTAAACATGACAAAAAAAACACTAACTATAAATTAAAAGACTGATAAAATTTGATCGCTTCAAAATTAAGAACTTCTATTCACCAAGACACTACTAATAGAATGTAAAGGTAAGCCACAAAACAGAAGATGCATCAACATACACAGCTAAAGGACTCATATCCAGAATATGTAAAGAATCCCTACATAAATCAATGAGGAAAGACAACCCACCAAGAGAGCAGGTGAGTCTCCACAAACACTTCAATATACTGTCCTTATTCTGTCAGACTGTTTGCATACTATTCTTCTTCCTGTGTCTCCACCCCATGTATATATTTTTTTAATTACACTGAAAAAAGACATATTCCACTACTTATCAAAGAGGTGCACACAGAACTGGTCCACATGAACAAGCAGAGCATCAGAGCAGAACAGAGCCCCTATACAGACCCCTATACAGCCCCTATACAGACCTATATACAGGCCCTATACAGCCCCATGTATAGCCCCTATACAGCCCCATATACAGCCCCTATACAGCCCCTATACAGCCCCATATACAGCCCCTACACAGCCCCATATACAGCCCCTATACAGACCTATATACAGGCCCTATACAGCCCCATGTATAGCCCCTATACAGCCCCATATACAGCCCCTATACAGACCTATATACAGGCCCTATAAAGCCCCATGTATAGCCCCTATACAGCCCCATATACAGCCCCTACACAGCCCCATATACAGCCCCTACACAGCCCCATATACAGCCCCTATACAGACCCATATACAGCCCCTATACAGACCCATATACAGCCCCCTATATAGACCCATATATGAACCCATATACAGCCCCTGTACAGACCCACACAGGAGGCTGGAACAAAACGAAGCAGACATTTCAGGTGAAAGGGTGGAGGACCACTCACAGTGGGAAAGGTGGTGTGTAAACCAACGCCTACATAAGACAGCTATATCAGACCGCATCTCAGATCACACAAAAGCAACTTATGGACAAATTAACAATATTAAAAGTGTAAGAGTATCATTAGCAAAAGATAACAGCATTTGCAATCTTAAGGTAGTAATGATATTTCAAAGCAAGACCCAAAACTCGAAAGCTCCAATAGAACATTTGTCAGACCAGACAACACAAAAATTTAAAACGCCAAGGGCACCTTTAGAAACTAGGATAAAATATTTTTAAGTTATCAGACAAAGTGCTAACAGCCACACTTTAGAGAAAGTTGCTAAAGTAAAAAAATAAAGACAAATAATGGGGATAAGTGAAGAATATGTCTAAGAAAACTAAATGAAAAAAAATTACAGCAGGCTAATAAACATAAAAAGCACGACTTCAACAGGTAAAGAAATGTCATCTTTAAAAGAAATAGGTCATTTTAAAATGCCATATGAAGCTACAGAGAAACTGATATCCTTTATCCCTGTTAGGGATTATAAACTGGTACAGCCTTTTGGTAGGGCATCTGGGCTGTATCCAACAAAATTTCAAGTGTGTGCATGCCCTTTGCCCTAGCAGTTCTTTTTCTAGGAGTCTATCCACAGAGATACTTGCATATGATACAAAAATATAGGACATGCATGAATGTTCGTGATAACATTGCAAGAACGAAGGATATTGGATATCAACTAGATTTCCAAAGAAAATGGGAAGAGTTAATAAAGTATAGTAATTACTGATACAGAACAATGTGTAGCTATGAAAAACTGATGCTTATTAAAAGTCCTGATCACAAAATAATGTACTATATACACCTTTCTGGTAAAGTTATGTAAGGTTTTATTAACAAAAATAGAAACAGATTTGCAATTAAGACTGACTGTCTCTGGTAAGAGGATTTTTGTATTTCCTCATTTGAAAAATTTTAAATAAACGTGTGCTGCTTTACAAATTTTCAATTCAAAGAAAGGAAAAAGAACTTAAGAGCAAGAGTGACACAAAAGCATGTCCCAGAAAGAGAAGCAAATCCTGCTGGAGACAGAAAGGGTCTTCCCTGTTCATGAAGGGCCAGCATAAGCATTTCGCATACATGATGGAAACCAAGCGGGGAAGGGTGGTGGGGAGAAAGGAATCAAGTCCAGGGCTGACCGCAGGCAGGGCACCCCTTGCAGCTGGAGCAGAAGTTGAGCTCGGAGCAGAGAGGGGTGCTTCCACATTCCCACCCCAAGAAGGGCTCTGGAGGCTTCTTTTTTTAAAAGCCTGGAGGGGAAAACTGCCGTCTGTGGGCAGGAACTCTGCTGCCTTCTTCCCCGGGCGTTCAGTCCACTGCCAGCCTCTCAGGAAGAGGCTCGTCTGTCCAGGATGCAGGCCGTGCTGCCAGGACCACCGCACCACACTACTGGAAAGCTTGCGGAGTATTCCAACCGACAAAAGGCTGACAGCAGCATGTGCCCCGGCCAACTAAAAGGAAGGGGTAATGTGCAAGTGCTTAGAAATGAGACAACTGGCAGGGGTGAAACAGGACTGGATAAAAGTGGAAGAAGAGAAAGGAGGAAATTATAAATTTAGATCTGGAAAGAGAAACGGACTGCTGGAATCCATAGTAAAAAAATTAAAATGTCACACAAAATGATACCCACTCTTCTAGAAGGAAAACAACAACAACAACAAAAAACCACGAGCCACCAGAGTGAGTCCTGTCATCCACCAGCAGCTGGTGTCACTGCAGAGAGGTCAGCGAGGAGGAGCAAGGACAGGGGTCACCCCCGCAGCCCCTCCAAGGGTTAGGACCATAGCTCTGTGTTTCCTGTTAAGCAGTTTAAAAACTGAGCTTCACGGGGACTTCAGTTCCGGCTCGGACATTTTATGTTTACTGCTGTTTTTATGTCAGTCTATTAATACTAGCATACTTTTTCTATAGATTAACATTGTTTCAAGAAAGCTTTTCTGGCAGCTACTAATGGAATATTTTAGGGCTAAACTGCTCTTCAAAATTTCATTAGTCATTAAATAAATAATGCCAGTAGCCTTGGAATACCATGCAGGATTGTGACTTCAGTGCTTTTCTCATGAACAAGTGTGATCGCTCACGCTCTCCTGAGAGTTCAGCCAAGAACCCAAATTCATAACACCGCCAATACAGGGCCAGATCCGTTCTAGCTGCAGCAAAAGCATGCGAAAAACAAACAGGCCCTGAAACGGTTTCACCAGGTCTTTGCTGAAACAAGAACATAAAATATTGAAAGCTAAGGATGGTTGCTGCGACCATGAAATCCAAAGCAAGTGTATTAGGATACCATTAATGTCTACAGAGGGAATTTTGGCCACACATGGGATATTCTGGGGCTCTCGAAGGCTGCACCTTAAGCGCCACAGAGGACAGGACCAGAGAAGGGAAGTGTGCGAGTCGCTGAGAGAAGGTGCACGCAGGCCTGAGAATGTTTGTAAACAGAGGGCGCAATTCAGCAAGCCAATCAGGCTAATAAATTATGACGCAGAAATGTGGAATTAATTTCATTTCAATCAACCAAACTTACTTTCTTGAAAGATAATTTTTTCCAGGACATGTTAAATCCTTGCAGAACCCCAGTGGATAGAGGGAGATCCTGCTTTTAAAGGCAGACTAGGCTTCAAGACTCAAAGCATGATACAGATATCTGGGTACAGGAAAACCTCATTGATGTTAATGGGAATAGCATGGGCTTTCCAAGCAAGATTTTCAAATGCAGCAGTTAAAAATCCTACTGAATTAGAATCAAATACTCTTCTAAGAGACCCTGGCAGGCCAGCACAGTGCGTACCAGACGTGTCACTTGCCATTCAGCATTTGGGCGTTGCACTCAATGCCTATTTTCTGAAACAAACAGAGCAGTGCGTCAGTCTTTTTTTCAGATGGTGAGGCAAGGAGAGCTGCCCGCGACTGGTCAGCAACAGCCGTGCCAGGACAGTGCGGCCCTCTCTGCCCGATCTCTGGGACAATCAACCGCAGAGCCGTCCACCTGCTACACTGGCAGCCAGGAGCCCACTCCTCCCCTCTCGCTCCTTAGTTGGGATTTGCCGATGGGAGGAAAGTGAAGGCGCTCAGTCGTGTCTGATTCTTGGAGACCCCATAGACTGCAGCCCACCAGGCTTCTCTGTCCATGGGGTTTTCCAGGCAAGAATACTAGAGTGGGTTGCCATTTCCCTCTCCAGGGGATCTTCCCGACCCAGGGATTGAACCTGAGTCTCCCACATTGTAGGCAGACGCTTTACTACCTGGGCCACCAGGGGAGGCGACATTCACAAATAGGTCTTTTTAAAACACAGATGCAAAAAGCAAATACAAAACCAGTGTGCAGTGCTGGGCAGAAGGCTACCTTTAGGCTCTGAAAGACCAGTGGGATGTGATGATCTTTAGGGGAGCAGGGAGGGAACCTACCAATTTCAATGCCACATCAAATAGACATTTAAAGAATTTTCTGAGCCAAAGAAAACAGGATGGGGTGGCCAACTAGGGAGGAACTGCCTGAGACTCGCACCCGAGACAGAGGCTCCTGGTTCAGAGGGTGAGACATGCTCAGGCCCCGCCGCCTGGTGTGGGCACAGGGCTCCCACAGGTGCCAGCAGCCTCAGGCCTCCCAGACAGTCCAGCTGGCCCTCCCGGCACAGCCGCCTCCCCCAGGCCCTCAGTGCTCATCACCTCACCTCAAGGAGGCCCTGGCCCTGACCTCGGGCCACACCCCCGTCCTGCTGGAGAGGTCCCTGCGCTCGGCCGCCGTGCTGAACAGAGTGCAGGCCTGCCTCCGCCCTGCTCCCGCCTGCCCCGCCTCCAGCCCTGCCAGGGCGGCCAGCACCCACAGTGCCAGGGCTCGATGTGTTCTGTCTGCCGGATCTCTGTGTTCCTAGAATGCAGTGGGGCCTCGTGAAGTATTTGTTAAATGACTTAAAGCTGGCATCTCTCTGATATGTTTTATAAAAAATTACTTGCCAATAAATAATTGGCCACACACACACAATTCCTGAGCGTTCAGTGGGATGCGTCAGGCTGGAAGGAAACACTGACGCACATCAGGAGAACTGAAGCCCCAGGGCCACAGGCAGGCAAACACGCCGAGTCCCCAGGATCAGATCTGCACCCGCAGACGAGGCAGAGTGTGTGCTTCACAGGACCCTCCCTGTCATCTGGAACTCGGGGGCGGTGATGAACCCGACCTGAGGCGCGAAGCCCCATCCTGACTCACAGGAGCTGCGCTGGCTTTGAGCCACAGGGAAAATGAAGTGTCAAACTTCCACTGTCTTCCTGCAGATCGTCTCTGGGACTAGTCAGGGAGCGTCTAGTGTGCTGCTTCTAAAGAACACTGGGGTTAAAGTTCAGGCTGGGTCCAAGCACTGTGGGAAGCTCCCTCCCCAGCAGGGGATGCTGCCAAGCCCCCACAGTGAGTATCACCTTTGCTCAGCCTGGGAAGGAGCGCCAAGACTCCAGGCCAGCAAGCCAGGAGACCACTTTGTGGGCAGGACTGCTCCACGTGCTCACAGCCTGGGAGACACCGACACACGAGGGCACGCAGTGACTGCAGTCCTCACTGCCCTCCGCCAGGGCCGAAGCAGCTCGCTGACCTAACCGTGGCCTGGAGGGTTCCTGTTAAGTGCGTGATGCACCATCTTCTATTTGAGGGGGCGGTGCTGCTGAAGTCTGAAGGAAGCTGCAGCAGGGACACCTGGACGAACGGCCTTATTTCTCCCTGGCTTCTCTTCAGAGTCCCCCAAGACCAAGAGTGCGCATCTGTGTTGTGACGAGCACACGGCTGGTCTTGGAGAACCGAGCCCTCTGTGATCTGAGCTCTGAGTCAGGGCAGGATAGCTGCTTCTGCTGCCCGGCTCCCTTCTCTGGGAGTGCCCACTGTTACTAGCTTATTTAAACAGAAATGTTACCGTCACCCACCCTCTTTTGATGTAAAATCAGTCTCTCCATTGCTACTGCACCTTTTCCCCAGAAACTGCACACCCTGCCGTGTTTACAATGTGTTTTTGCAAGATTTAGGGAGTATAAGCATCAACAGAAACCCAGATCCATCCACAGTGAAACTCCCTCTTGCTCGTGAGACGACAACCTGCAGCTACACTGAGGAACAACTCCCTCCCTGCCTTTACTGTTAAAAATGACTTACATTTACACTTCCCTCCTTTTTAAAAGATTACAGTGTTTTACGAGCTCATCCTATGTTTGCTAACGCCAGTCGCTTCACCCAGACAAGTCACATCAGAACGAGCCCCAGAGTGTCAGCCAAGCTCTCAGTACCACTGTCAAGAGGGATTTAGGCCCTGGATGCTGATACCAAGAGGGGAAGATTTCCACCTGACCCCCAACTCCGATCTGCATCTAGGTCAAGACCCTCCACAAGCACAAGATTTGGCACTTGAGGAAATTAGAGCTCATGCAAGTTTAAAAATTAAAACTTGTGAAAGAAACATCTAACTTTTTGCCAAGCAAGTGCTGGTAACCAAGTTTGAAGACAGATAAAGGTGACCAAGGTAGCTCCCAGCGGCCGGAACCACCTCTCCCTGTGTGGGGACAGCCCGAACTGCACCGCAGGCTAGACTCTGTCTGCACTGGGCAGGGGGCGGGGGATGCCTACCTCCTCAAACAAGCAGCTGCCTCCGGCACCTCTCAGCTCATCCCAGTCCTTCCCAACAGGGCTGAGGCCAGAGGCTTGGAGGGCCTGGGGCCAGGCAGGTGGGCCCTGCTGCCCACATCCTTCTGCTCCGTGAACAGCCTGAGGAGGAAGGGGTTCCAAAACACGTCATAGGTGATACCCACTAGTTCTCGGTGGGAAATTTCACCCTCAGTGAGTTGGAAGGAGGGCTGGCTTCCATTAAGACATTTCTAGAAGCAAGTGGCCTGTCCACCTACCATGCTCCAAATGCCCCTGGCCCCTTCAGCCTCAGGTGTCACCTGCCCCAGGAAGCGAAGCTGGCAGGGAGAGGCCTCATCCCATCTGCTGCTGCCAGGCGACACTTCTGAGCCTGCCGTCCTGTCCCAACGCCCACCTGCTGGTGACCCTCCCCTCCTGACAGGACTTCTGCACCATTACCCGGGTCCCTGCCTCTCCGGGGGGCTCACTGAGGCACACAAGCCTGTTCTCCTGGGTCTCCAACCGGCCGGGTGAATTCTGCCGCTGCTGACATCACGCTCATGGCGACAGGCTGGGGTGGCATCGTAACGCTCACTTGTATCGGTTTAACAGAAGAGCAGGAAGAAACAAAAAGGAGAGGCTGATGACGCTCTGATACAACCACAGGTTTGACTAGACAGACCTTTGTCAGCAAAGTGATGTCTCTGCTTTTTAATTCGCTATCGAGGCTGGCCACAGCTTTTCTTCCAAGGAGCAAGCATCTTTTAATTCCAGGGCTGCAGCGGCCCTCTGCAGTGACCTTGCCCGTCACTCTTCCCACTGTTTCCCTGTCTATCCGCCGTGCCGGGAGTGCGGCAGTGCCCTCCGGAGCTGGTCCCCTGCTCAGAGCCCTCACACTCTTCACACGGGACCTCTCGGCTCGCACCCCACACTCCGGGCTGTGATGCAGGCACAGGCCTTTCCTGAAGACCGTGACCAGTCACCCACTGTCGGTCCAGTTTCCGAGCCTTCCCCATTATCAGCTGTGTCTCCCTGGTCTTCCTGGTTGACTGCAAGCATTTCCTACTGTACCGTGCAACCTCATAAGCTGCCTCAAGTCCTGTGTGGGATGCGCCAACCCACAGCCGCTCCAGGTCTAGACCCGAGTCAGGGACACCTGACCAGTTCTCCGCGGCTGGAAGCCGGTTTGGTGGGCAGGTTTCCCTGTGGCCCACGCTTCCCATGGGGTCTGTCCCAGCAGTGACTTGGTGACTGTGGAGGGATCCAGCCTTCACCTGTGAAAACAGCTGCTTTACTTGTAAGATCCAACTGCTTTAGGACATGTCTAAAACCGAGTCACTTACTGTTAAGTCCACAGTATTTCCACATCACGAGGATGTGCTGGTGATCCTGAGAAGACGGGAAACTGGAAATGTTTGATTTTCACATACAAAAGCACAGAGACTTACAATGCTAATTCTGTAGCTCTATAATGTTTAACTTTATAATTCAGATTTTAAAATTAACTTCAAAGAGGAGACCCTGTGGTGGCAGGCAGAGCACTACTTGTTAACAACCTCAAGTCCTTAAGAGAGCAGGTCCCTGATGCGAGAAAAGTGCCGAGGGCACTGCCATCCAAACCTGTCACAGCTGCCAGGCCACCAGGGACAAAGATCAGCACAGCCTGGCACCGCTGTGGACACCACTCACTCTGCAGGGCCCCTCAGAGGAAGGCAGGTCCCCAGGGCTATGGTCTGAACATTTATATCCCCTCAAAATTCGTATGTTGGATCTTAACTGCCAAGGTCAAGGTGGAGGTTAATCAGGTTAACTGGGGGTGGGGCATTCAGGAGGCGATGAGGTCATGAGGGTGGAGCCCCCACTAACGGGAAGAGTGAAACCCCCAGAGAGTACCCCCCCACCCCCGCCCCAGCCCTGTTGAGGACACAGTGAGAAGAAAGCCGCCCAGGGGCCGGCCCTCCCCAGACAGGACTCTGGCTCCATCGTCCCAGAATCCCGGGTGTCCAGGGCTGAGAGAGATACATGTCTGTGGCATTTCCTTTACAGTAGCCCTAGCGGACTGAGGCTGCGGGCTGCGGCAGGCGGGCATCCTCCGACCCAGCACGTGTGGTTGGGGAGCACCCGAGGACACAGCTGGCAGTTCCTCAGGAAGTCCGGAAGCTTAGGCGTCTGCTCAGAAGAGCTTGAATGCTGGGACAGGGCAGCCAGGAGGCCCACAGGTGCAGCCCCGGTGCCAGGCTTGTCCAGGGCGTCTCATCCTGCCTGGAGGCGGGGGAGCACCACAGCCAGGCCTGTGGCTCAGAGCACTGGGAGAGGAAGCCGACCTCCTGCATCCAGTGGCCTCTCAGGCCCCGAAGACACAGGCCCCGGGCACCTGCCTCCCACCTCAGCAGGGCCAGCAGACGAGCGCGGCCGCTGGGGGACAGGCCCTGAGTGTGGCGAGTCCTCGCTCCCCCCACCCACAGGCCCATCCTCATGCACACAGGCGTCTCCCCTCTTCAGCCCCTTCTCCCACGGGAGCGCTGAACCGCCCCCTCCCCTCCTTCTGGGGAGGCGGGCTGTCCCCCGGGGCTACTCGCAGGCAGGCAGCTCGCCTGGCTGTCAGAGCCACTCGGCTCTCCGCTCCACTGGAACGCCACCATCACCTCTCCTGGGCCCTGGGGCCCGAGTCTCGGAGCCGGAGAACCTCGGCCAGGACTTCACAGACACCTGACAGAGCCCAGCGACCGGGGGACGGAAGGCCTGGTCTGGGAGGCGTGCATTCAGAGTCTCCTGTCTACTGTCTTCAGGCCTTGTTTTATAAATCCACCCTTCGTACAAGTCCCCCAGCCCACTACTCTCACAAAGTATCCCCTCAAAACCTCGATCCCAGTCCTCCAAGGCATGCACTGCCGGTTCCACATCTGGACTAGGAAGGGATCCTGGCTGGCTCTGAACTCAGCTTGCCATTGGCTGCGCAGGGTCGAGGTCTCCAGAGAATACCTGATGGGTTCTCAGGTTAAGCCACTGATGGAAATTTGGTCCGTCCTGGGGCCCCTTTGGCTCAGAAACTAGACTGAATTGAGATATCCTTTTTCTCTCTGTGACTAGTGGAGCTCAAATGCGGAATTAGCACTCAGCACAGCAATTTTTTTCTTTTAATTGGTGAATTTTGTCTTTAATCAAGCCGTATCCTAAATAAAAAACATCTGGGAAAACAGAATCAAACAGAGCTGGGCATGGAGGCTCTAATTTAAATGACCTATATGAATTCTGTATGTAATGATTTCTCTCCTCGTTGATCATAATTATCATCACGTAGCTCTGGCGTTTTTGCAGTGGGGCCTGGCGTCTAAGTCTGCAGAGGAGTAGGTAGACAGCTACGCTGGGCGAAGTGGAGCTTGAGAGGACGCAAACGGCACGATACGGAGCAATTCCTTCACTAGAGTAGAAACCACGCCATGCTTCACATTTTACTTTACCATTGAACATTTCTTTAAAATGCTTCTTTAAAAAAATACACAGGTTTTCCTACAGTCAAGAACTTTAGAAACACAAGCTGGCACTCGTTCTCTAGCTTACTGGTTACCCGGGACCACCCGTCACTGATTAATGCAGAGATCTGAGGGGGCCTCTGTGGAGGGCGGGGGAAGGAGAAATCTGCAAAAGGAGGGTCTGGCCATGGAGGACAGCGGCACTCAGGAGCGAGGACACTGGACAAGGCTGCGAGGCACACAGCGCCCGCTTCGGGCTGCAGGGCAGGGTGCTCGGCATACCCTGAGGACGCAGCCACCGGGCAGTGTGGGGAAAAGTGCGCCGAGCAGAGCGAGTGTGTGCAGAGGGCAGCGGGAGGGCAGCTCTGGGCTCCCCACGTTCTGCCTGGATCTCCACACAGCCCTGCACACACTGCCCTGGAGCAGGGACAGTGGAGCCCGGGCCCAAGGGCACTGCTGCGGCTGTGTTCACAACACAGGAACCCTGTGGGCAGCAGGCCTAATGGGCAGCCAGCATTCCCAGGCCTTCTGTTTCCTTGCCAGAGATGTAAAGGGTGGCAAACACCTCCTGTCCTCAAAGTTACACCTCTAGACACCGAAATCAGGAAACTGGTATCTTAGTAGTGTTCACCCAAGAAAGCTAAATTTGACAATGCCAGAAGCACTCCAAGACCATGGAAAGGCCTGTTTCTCAAGAAGAATCACTGTAGGAGGTGAGGAACTCAATAAATGCCCAATGGAAAAGTTGAGAGTGTTCCATTTCTAACATTTGATATTGATTAACTGACAGGCCACAGCTCCGCTCTTCTCAAACAGAACAATAAGGCACAAAAGTGGGAGCTTCTCTGCACGCACT
>SJYQ01000377.1:277656-322428 GCA_006410935.1 Redunca redunca
GACCTAGGGGTTTGTTAAGGCCAAAGAGAGGATGCTGTTGAACAGTCTCTGAATGGCCCTGTGAGAGGTTAAGCCCTGAGTCCCTCTAAAAGCTGCAGGAATCGTTCGGTTCTGCAGGAATGCGCAAGAAACCAGTGTGTGGGCGCCCATCTCTGGAGCTGAGCGGTCAGGAGCTGCAGGTGGCCCCACTGCGCAGAGCTGGGCGGCGGGCACGGCTCCTCCTGGGAGAGAGGCACTGCCACGCGTGCCCAGCAGCTGGCCGCCCCCTGCTCAGCAAGCCTGTGCGCCGGGGCCCGCTCAAACGGGCTCTCTGCCTTTGAACCCGTCCCCCTGGATCCGCCAGCCCCGAGAGACACTGGCACATCAAGATCGTGAAACTCCAAACCTCTGCCACTCGAGAGTTCCGTTTCTTTTCATGTTTTAAACATCTGACTTCCCCAAACTGCTCGCTCCAGTTTTCCTCCTTGAATCAAGTCCCCTGTCCTCTAGGAGATCTCCGACCAGCCAGGGCTGGCTCCTCCATGGCACACGCCTGCCCTGGAGTAGGGGACGCCTGACCCTGGCTGGTCCCAAGTCAGGCTCAGCCCCAGGTGCAGAAGGGCCGGGAGACAACAAGACAGGGCCACCCAGATTTCGAAAATGTTTCTATTTGGCTACAAACCCTCTTTTCTGTCCATAAGTCATCAATAAAGATGGAGCTGGAGGCATCTCTCAGCTTTCTGCTAGCTCTGACCGCCGCTGTTGGCCATAATCAGCACGGCAACACACTTTCAGACGCTCTCCTGCCAACGTGGGAGCCGCTGGCCTAGGGATCTCAGTCAGGGCTAGTGCTCATGTACGGATGTTCAGGAAATATGGAGGCACCGCTGGCTGCACAGCAACCAGGGGACACCACTGGCATTTAGCAAGGGAAGAGTCGGCACAAAGACCAGGGTGTCTCGAATGCCAGGGTGTCTCCTGCTGAAAAACTCGCAAGCCAGCTCCACTGACTCTGCTGAGCTCACAGGCAGTTATAAATTACCTGCAATCCCATCAACCAGAGAGAACCACTGTGGACTGAACGTGTTCCTTTCAGTCTTTTACTCATTTAAATTTTCTTTGGATAAATTCAGGTAGGATGTTTATAATAAGGATCTTCCTGAAAAACATTTTTTTTTTTTTTAAATGCAGAATATTTCCACGTGTGGTTTACTTAAAAACTTCCCCACTGTGTGTGGGGGCATCTGGGTTATCTATTTTTATTTCTGTAATCTTGGTTTATCACAGAGAGAAAGCATTTGTGCCTCCTCCCCACCACCCCCCGCCCATCTGAGGCTGTGTGAGGAGCCCACACAGAGCCATGCAGGCGCTGCATGTTAATCGAGGGCTCTGTATCCCGGCAAACACCCTCTGAGTGGAAAGGCTCCGATTCCACTGCTGGCTGATCCTGCCCCTGTCCAACAAGGTTCTCATCATCTATTAATGGACTATTCTTCAGAAGTGGCCCTACCAGAATGAAGAGCAGAGTGCCTAGGAGGAAATAAGCCTTCATTTGTCTTGCAAATTAAACTCTATTAACCCCACAGGCTGCTCCTTGAACATGCTTCTAATATTAGTTACGCTGCATATATTATGTAGATTTCATGTTTTCAGCATTATATTAGATGCAAATTGTTTTAAAATTCTAGAATGCTTCTAAAACCAACCAAAAGAATTCTAATGTTCTAATACGCAGGGAGTTTGGAGAAAGAGCATGCGAGTTTAATTCTAAGGCTGATGCTCAATTATACAGATTATAATGGTCAACTAAATATCAAAAAAAATCAAAGAAAATAGCCCAGGGAGTCACTCTATCTACTTAATTTTTTCCACAAAAGACTGATGAGGCGCAGAGAGGACACTGTGTTAGTTTGGAATTTCTAGTTTTGTTCTTGTGAAATCTGACCTAACAGAGTCTGAAATCCAGACTTTACCACTTTCTCTTGAAGAAATTACATCATTGCTACCTTCTTACACAGTTACCTGTTTTCAAGTGATGAACTGATGAAGAGCTGTGGAAAACTCATAAAACTGGAACTTTCCCATCCAACTGTGAGAACAGTTTATCAGCCTACAAGAGCCCTGCTGAGACTCTGACTGGGGCTGCATTAAATCCACTGCCCAGCATGGGGAGAACTGGGCACCCTAACCACACTGAGTTTTCTGATCTAAGAACACAGAGTCTTTCCAATCACTAAGAAATCATTTATTTCTTTAGGGTTTCGTAATGTTCAGCATACATATCCTGAAAATGTCAATAGAAACCTATTTCATGGGTTTGTTTTTATCTTATTGTAAATAAAACTAATTTTAAGATTTGCAATATTCATTGTTAGTATATGGAAATACAGTTGGTTGTAGATAATCGTGTCTACTGTAGAGACGGTTTTATTTCTTCCTTTTCCAAAATGTGTGATTTTCCTCGCTGTGTTGGACTGTCCAGAACCTACAGCTGAATAGGTGGTCTCCTAGCCTGAACTCTGATTTTGGAGGGAAAGCAGTCAAATCTTCATCATTAGGTAGGCTGCAGGTATAGGGTCCATTAAAAAAAAACAGGTTAAGAAATTTCTTTATATATATCTGTTGAGAGGATCATGGCTCATTTTCTTTCTCTTTCCTGCTGACATGATGAGCTGATTTTAAACACTGAACAGCTCACCTTCACAGGGTAAGCCACCTGCTCGCGTCGCACTGTCCTTTTGCACACTGTAGATTCAATCTGCCAAGATTCTTGAGGACTTTCGCATCTGTGTCACTGAGGAATTTTTTTAATGACTTCATCTGGCTGTTGTGTCAAGTAATGCTGGCACCAAAAAGTGACCCGGAAAGTCCTCTTTCCTTGTGTACTTCTTGGAGAATTGATATAATTTCTTCTATAAATGGTTGGTAGAATTCATCAGTGAAGCTGTCTGGGCTTGAATTTTCCTTTATGGGAAAATTTCTACTTTGCCAATTAGTATAATAGATGGAAGACTATTTAGGCTATTTCTTCTTGAGTGAGATTTGGTATTTGTGCCTTTCAAAAAAGCAGTCTTTATCTCGGGAGTGAAATGTCTACTGTTACTCATGCCACATACTTATCTTCTCAA
This sequence comes from Redunca redunca, assembly GCA_006410935.1. NCBI lineage: Eukaryota > Metazoa > Chordata > Mammalia > Artiodactyla > Bovidae > Redunca > Redunca redunca. The sequence continues at coordinate 280,764 of SJYQ01000377.1, forward strand.
GCTGGGAGGATTTGTCACTGCCCTTCTCTTTCATTAACACTGTTAATTTGTGTCTTTTTCACCTTGAGCTGACTAGGGAGGATATATTGGTTTTATTGATATATTTAAAAGAATCAGCTTTAGATTCATGGATATTTTCTCCTGTTATTCTGTTTTCAATTTCATCCATCTCTGTTCTTATCTCTATTACTCCTTCCTTCGGTTTGCCTTCACGTCAATTTGCTCTTATTTTCCTGTTTTCTTAAAGAAGTTTAGATCATTGTTTTGAGATCTTTTCCCCCTAATTTAAATATTTAATGCTATAAATTTCCCTCAAAGAACAATATTAGCTACACCCTAGAGCTTTTTATAGGTTTTCTCCATGATGACTTCTCTGTACAGTGAGTTAATTTCAAATAATTTGGATTTTCACCTATCTTTATTACTAATAATTTAATCTCATTGTGGTAAGAGAAGATTTTACATTTAAATTTAAATACTTTAAAATTTACTCAGAATTGCGTTATGGCTCAGAATATGGCCTATATTAGAAACGATCCATGTGATGCATATCTTCACTCCTGGTAATTTAGTATTCATCTAATATTACCATAGTCACTTCAGATTTCTTTTCATCAGTGTTCTTATGGTATATATCTTTTACCTTTCTTGTACCTTTAGCTCTGCCTTCCTATTAAGTAGATTTCTTCCAGACAGCACATATTTGGGTCTTGACACTTCTCTTCCAGTTTTATAATCTGTTTCATAACTGGTGAACTTAGGCCATTGGAATTAATGTAATTATTGGTGTGGCTAGATTAAACTGTGCCATCTTGTTAGTTCTTTAGTGTGTATGCTAGTTCCCTGTGATTTATTCCTTTCTTCTCTTTGATGCTTGATTTTGGACAGGCAGTCACAATATGGTCAGAGATGATTCCTGTCCCACAGGAAGCTTGATTCGGGGCCTATTTATAAACATCTTTATTGAGATCCAAGAGATCTGGTGGAGGTGGCAGCACAAGGCTCACAGAGACCTTGCTGCAGCCAGGAGCGCCTCTTCCAACACCCAGCTCTGGCTGTTCTACACAACTGCTGCCAATACGTGTTTGTAAGTAAGCAAAAGGGGTACGAACACTATACATCTGGGAGAGCCGTCAAAGTCAAGGAGAGTGGCCATGACTCACGTTGCCTCTTTCATAAGGCTGCAGTGTCAAGTAACCTGAGAGGTGGGTGATACTCCAACAGGAGAATTAGGAATGAAAACCAAAGGCTCAGAGAAGATATAAAGCATGTCCAGTAAGTACAATGTTTGTTCTAGAGTAGCACAGAGTATTCTCTTAAAGTTATTAATTCTTAGTCAAATATTTCTTCAAAGAAAACAAGAAGCAGTTGATTTTATTCAGCAACATTATCATCCTGGGAAATATTCCAGTGAATCATACTGTCAATGGTTTCCACAGTAGTAAGCATTTATGGAAAGAAACATTCTTAAGCCCTTCTTTCTTTCATCAATTAAGCATGGATGGGCTGACTCGAGCACCTACTCAGGTCATGTCTTAATCTACCTCACAGGATAGCTAAGGGAAAAGACAGGCAAAGTCACGATTATTGACTGTTCAAAGAATACTACAGCAAAAAATTGAAAATATTCCTATTCATATACGCTGATCCATATGAAAGGTGGGGAAGAATTATTTGCTTCAGGTGCTTATTTGGCTTTTAAATTCATCCAGTAATGTCCAAACACAAGCAAATATCTAGGTTAAATTAATAAAAAGTGATCCTTGGTATCAAGGATGAAAATGTGCCTTTGTGTTAATTCTTACACTGTGATTTATTTAATCTACAGGTCTAGAGAGACACTGAGTTGATGTAAATTGCTTTCTTTTCAACTACGGCAGTCAACAAATGCACGTTTGTCTGATGTAGATAACCCTTAACCTCCCAGAAGATTTGAGGAATGCCCTTCAACTTAAAGCATTTTTCCTCCATCCTTCTTAACATGATGACAGGTTTAGGACACGACTAAACAATTCAAACCAACAAATACATAAAGCAACCTATTTTGAGTGAGTTGATGTGCTAGAGAAAACTGGAGGAAGTAGAAGATAGCACAGGAAGGTGTGATAAGATATAGAATGTTTACTTTGGTTGAAACCTGACTTACCAACTTAATTGAAAAATGTAGAACCATATATTGATCAACTATAAAGTACACACTACTTTTAAGTACACATGGAACATTTAGAAAACCAAAACAGAATACATGCTAAAAGACAAAATGGATCTAAGCAAGTGTTAATGAAATCACACACAGCAGGTTGTCTGATCAGGAGAATTAGACTAGAAATAATACAAAGATAATTAGAAAAAAAATCCATATATTTAGAAACTACACATGGGTCAAAAAGGAAACAAGGAAATCTTTAAAATTTTGTAAGCAAAAAACAGTGCAATATATAAAAACTTTCAGGATGCAGCTAAAGCAGTGTTTAGCAGGAAATTTATAGCTTTAAAGGACTGTATATGAAAAGAAAAAGATGAACAATCAAAGCTGTAATCTTCTAAGTAGCTACGAAAAAGTAACAAATTTGACATTAGGGAGTTTAAAAGGTGGAGATAATTTTTCAAAGAGTAAAATCAATAAAGCAGAAGCAGAGAAAAATAAAAACAATGAAAATTCAAAGGAAAAGTTGCCTTTGTTTTAAAATATTAGTAAAATGGATAAGCGTCTTCCTGGATCCATCCCCATCCAATCCCCTTGGTGAGAGAGAGGGAGGGGAAGGGGGAGAGAGGCAGAGAGTGGATCACTACCCTTATTCTCAGATGTTACAGACAATGAAAAGAAAATAAGAATATTATGAACAGTTTTTGCAAATAAATACTTTAATTGAAATGGGGCAATTCGGTGAACAATCGAAATTACAAGAACCGATTCAAGAAGAAAAAGAAAACATAAATAAATAGCTCTAATTGAAGACTCTGACTCTGCAATTAGAAACCTTCCTCTAAGGAAATTTCAAGCTCAGAGGAATGAAAGGCAAATTCATTCAAATAAGAGAACCATACAAATGGAAATCAGATGCAGTCTCTCAAAGAACAGAAAAAATGAAACACTTCCCATCATGTTCCTGCTATACTCCTGACATGCACTCCTGGAAAAACACACTGAATAAAATTATAGGTCAACAGCTTTCATAACTGTGACACAGAAATCCCAACAAAAATGAACAAACCAACGTCCACACAAATCCCAACAAAAATGAACAAACCAACGTCCACACAAATCCCAACAAAAATGAACAAACCAACGTCCACACAAATCCCAACAAAAATGAACAAACCAACGTCCACACATACAAAGATAACAAATCACACCTACGTGGGCTTCCCTGGCGGTTCAGTGATAAAAAATCTGCCTGCAACGCAGGGGATGCAGGTTCGATCCCTGGGTCAGTAAGGTCACCTGACTAGAAAATGGCAACCCACTCCAGTGTTCTTGCCTGGGAAGTCCCACTGTCAGAGGAGCCTAGTGGGTGACAGTCCCTGGGGTCATGAGAGAGTCAGGTATGACTCAGCAATTAAAGAACAACAAAGTTGCTTTGTTATAGAAGTGAAAAAAATAATCTAGCACTTAAATGTAATTCAGTACAGTAACCAAGGAAAAACAAAAGTCAGTGCAGAGGAAAGATCTGATAAATTTATCAATACATACTCACAATAAATGCTCTCAGCAAATCAGAGACAGAAACTTCCTTATTCTGATAAAGGTTACCTACTTTAAAAATCTCAAGAGTTTAAACCCCAATGGTGAGATACTGAGTGATATTTTCCCCCCTGAAGTCATATACAAGACAAAGATGTGTATACTCAACCTTATTCAACACTGTACACAGATGAAATTGTGTATATAGACAATTCAAAAGAAAATACAAAAATAGAATAAGTACAACTGGAGATTGTTAAGGGAAGTAACAATACCATTTATGATAGCAATGGAGAAGAGCATGGCAACCCACTCCAGTATTCTTGCCTGGAGAATCCCCCGGACAGAGGAGACTGGCAGGCTGCAGTCCATGGTGTTGCAAAGAGTCGGACACAACTGAAGCAATTTAGCATACCATGGTAGCAATTGTATACAATACATTAGAATGCACTTAATGTACAAGGCTTTTACATAAAAATTTCATTGGCAGAAATTGAAGAAATGAGGCAAATATCACATTACTTAACTGTAAGATATTACTGTTGTTGAATTACCCTCTAATGACCTGTGGAATCAATGTAATCCCAATCAAATTTCCAAGAGGATTTTCAGGACAGTTTTGTTTTAATTACTAACAAGTCTGTATGGAAATTCACAGAACCTAGGATAGCCATAACAATAATAATAATAATGAAAGAACAAACTTCAAGAACTCACATATCTCATTTCTAACTTGTAGGTGATGCTTCAAGAATCATGATAGCACACTACTGGTGCAGAAGACAAGACCAAGCAAAGAGAACAGAGAATCCAGAAATAAACACACAGACACAGCATCTACCGATTTTTGACAAAAGCAATTTAATGGGAAAAAGAAAGTTGGTAGAACCACTGGATAAACGTATAGAGAAAAAAGAAGAGAAACTTGGATTCCTATATCACATCATGTTCAGAAGTAAATTCTACATGGGTTAAAGGCCAATGCATGAAAGGTGGTATAGAAATTCTGGAACCAAAAAAAAAAGGCATCTTAGAACAGGCAAGATTTTATAAATGGGCAGAAAGACTAAGAATAATCACCAGGCTTATGAAAAGCTGCTCAATATCATTATTCACTAAAAAATTAAAATCAAAGGATAGTTCTCCACAGCAATAAAATACCTAAAACTAAAAAAGACCAACAGTACCAAATACTGACACAAAGAGAATTCTCATATCTTGAAGGCACAAGTTTTTGGACAATGACTGGCAATATCTGCTAAAGCTGAACAGTGATCCACTGGAACAGTAATTTCATTCCTGCCGAAGATCAGTAAGGGGATAATTTAGCATAACACTGCAAATCGACTGGTTATAATCAACATTTATAGACTACTTCACCCAACAGCAGCAGAATATACATTCTTACCAAACTACCACCTAAGATTCAACGAGACAGATCACATTCTGAGCCATAAGACATACCTTAACAAATTTAAAATAGAAATCATATAATGTCAGTTCTCAGATCATAAGGGAATTAAACTAGAAATCAATAACAGAAAGAAAACTGAACATACCACTCAACATATTTAGAGAATAAACACACTTCTAGCTCATACATGGGTCAAAGATGAAACTTCAAGATAAAGTTTAAACTACTTTGAACTAAATGAGAACAGAAACACAACTTACTGAAATTTGTTGGATGCAGTGAAAGTAGTGCATAGAGGGAAATTTGTAACAATGAATGCATATATTAGTAAACAAGACAGATCTAAAACCAATAATCTAAGTTTACACCTTAGGAAACTGAAGAAAAACAGCAAATCAAAACCAAAGTAAATGGAAGAATAATTAGAGCATAAATCAATAGAGAAAAATGAACAAAATCAAAAGCTGGTTCTTGGTAAAGATCAATAAAATCGATAGGCCTCTGCCAAGCTAAGAATTAAAGATAGAAGACACAAATTACTTATTTCAGAAATGAAATATGGGACATCACTATAGATCCTATGGATATTAAAATGATAAAGGAATATTATGAACCCTGTGTCCATTATTTGATAATGTAGATGATAATGGACCGATTCTTTGAAAGACACAATCTGCCAAGATTCACATTAGAAGAAATAGACAATATGAACAGGCCTATATCTAGTAATCAAATTTAATCAATAAATAATTTTCCAAACCAGAAAGCGCCAGGTGCAGCCAGATTCACTGGTGAATTCTACCAAGCATTTAAGGGAGAAATTATTCCAAAACTACAATCTGTTTCAGAGGATAAAGGAAAGGGGAATACTTCCTAATTCATTCTATGAAACCAGCATTACCCAGATACCAAAACCAGACAAAGACATCACAAAAAAAGAAAACTACAGACCATAGATTGCTACTGTCCATGAACAAAGATGTAAAGATTCACAACAAAGTATTTATTAGCAAATAAAAATAATAACATAAAAATATTTATATACCACAACCAACTGGGATTTAAACCAGGTATTATTCAAGGCTGGTGTCAACATTTCAAAATTCACGTAATCCATTAAATCAACATGCTGAGAGACAAAAATCACATGGTCATAAGTGATATGGAAAAAGCATGAGAAAATCCAACACAAACCCATGACAAAATCGCTCAGAAAAGCAAGAATAGAGAAGAGCTTCCCTCAGCTTGATAAAGAATAAAAATATCCACAGCTAGTATCATACATAATGATGAGAGATTTGAAACTTTCCCACTAAGATCAGGAATGAGGCATGAGTGACCCCTCTGGCAGCTCCTTTTCAACACCGAACAGGAAGTACTAGATAATGCACCAAGAAGAGAGGAGGAAATACAATGTATACAGATTGGTAAGCAAGACATAAAACTGTTTCACAGATGATATGATCATCTATGTAGACTATCCAAAATAACTGTCTAAAAAAATCCTCCTGAAACTAATTATAGCAAGACTGCAGGATACAAGGTTAATATACAAAAGGTAATTGCTTTCAAACTACCAGCAATAAACAAGTGAAATTTAAAATTAAAATCACAATACATTTATGTTCGCAGCCCCGTCCCCTCAAACGAAACACTTAGGTATAAATCTGACAATACACGTACAAGATCTATACAAGTGAAACTCTAAGATGTCTGATAAGCAAAATCAAGAACTAAATAAATGGACAGACAGGAAATCAACCCTGAATATTCTTTGGAAGGACTGACGCTGAAACTCCAACACTTTGGCCACCTGATGTGGAGAGCCAGCTCATTGAAAAAGACCCTGATGTTGGGAAACATTGAAGGCGGGAGGAGAAGGGGACAACAGAGGAAGAGATGGTTGGATTGCATCACTGACTCGATGGACATGAGTCTGAGCAAACTCTGGGATATAGTGAAGGACAGGGAAGCCTGGTGTGCTGCAGTCCGTGGGGTCACAAAGAGTCGGACACGACTGAGCAAGTGAACAACAACAGTCTTTGCTTCTGATGTGTGTCGCCCAGTCGTGTCCAGCTCTTTGCGACCCCACAGACTGTAGCCCGCCAGGCTCCTTTCTCCAGGGGATTCTCCAGGCAGGAAGACTGGAGTGTGTTGCCACGCCCTCCTCCATGTTTACAGACAGGAAGACTCAATATTGTCAAGATGTTAGTTCCTCCCAAACCGACTGAGAGAATCAGTGCAATCCCCACTAAAAAAAAAAGTCCCAACCCAAGCAAGCTATTTTCTGGCTCCTGAAAAACTGATTCTAAAGTTTACATAGTGAAGACAATGGAGGACAGATGAGCCTGGTGTGCTGCATTCGATGGAGTCACAAAGAGTTGGACATGACTTAACAGCTGAACCACGATAAAACTTTATATGGAGAGAGAAAAGACCCAGGATAGCCAACGCAACACAGAAAAAGAATAAAGTTGGAGGAGTTACATTATCCAACTTCAAGACTTACTAAACCACCACGGTAATCAAGATAGTGTGTATTAAAAAGCAGAGGTATTACCTGGTCTACAAAGGTCTGTATAGTCAAAGCTACGGTTCTTCTAGTAGTTATGTACAGATGTGGGAGTTGGTCAATAAAAACGGCTGAACACTGAAGAACTGATGTCTTTGAACTATGGTACTGGAGAAGGTTCTTGAGAGTCCCTTGGACAGCAAGGAGATCAAACCAGTCAATCCTAAAGGAAATCAACCCTGAATATTCACTGGAAGTACCGATCCTGAGGCTGAAGCTCTAATCCTATGCCACCTAATGTGAAGAGCTGATTCACTGGAAAAGACCCTGATGCTGGGAAAGATTGAAAGCAGGAGGAGAAGGGGACAGCAGAGGACTAGATGGTTCGATGGCATCACCGACTCACTGGACATGAGTTTGAGCAAACTCTGGGAGATGGCGAAGGACAGGGAAGCCTGGCGTGCTACAGTCCATGGGGTTGCAAAGAGTCAGACACAACTGAATGACTGAACAACAGCAATCAAGACAGTGTAGTACTGGTGGAAAAATGGACAGATGGATTAACAGAACAGAACCCAGCTCCCAGAAACAGACCAAGAGAAGTACATCAATCAAGCTTTAATAAAGGAACAAAGGCAATACAATGGAGAAAAATCTTTTCAACAGATGATACTCAAAAAACACTTGCCAAAAAAAAAAAAAAAAAAAAATCAATCCAGACACAGACCTTATGCCCTTTTCAAAAATTAACCCCAAATGGCTATTAGACCTAAATGTACATTACAAAACTATATAATGGAGAAAGCCTAGATAACCCTGCATACGGTGATGATTTTTTGATTAAAAAACCAAAGGTACAATCTGCGAAAGAAATAGTTGATAAACTGGACCTGCCTATAATGGAAAACTTCTGCTTTGGGAAAGACAATGTCAAGAAAGTAAGACAATCCACAGATTAACAGAAAACATTTGCAGAAGACATTTGACAAAAGATGGATCTAAACTATATATAACTCTTTCTCTCTGGTGGCTCAGATGGTAAAGAGTCTGCCTACAATGTGGGAGACCCAGGTTCAATCCCTGGGCTGGGAAGATGCCCTGGAGAAGAAAATGGCAACCCACTCCAGTATTCTTGCCTGGAAAATCCCATGGACAGAGGAGCCTGGAAGGCCACAATCCATGGGATCACAAAGAGCTGGATGTGACTGAGCGACTTCACCTTCTTCACTTTCACTTTCTTTCCAAAGAAGATATGCAGATGGCAAAATAAGCAGATGAAAAGATGTTCCTCATTGTATGTCGCCAAGAAAATGCAAATCAAAACAACGAGATGCCACTATACACGTGTCAGAACGGCCACAACCCTGAACAATGAAAAGCCAAGTCCTGGTGAGAACACGGAGCGACAGGAACACTCATTCATTACCGCTGGCAATGCAAAACAGCACAGCCACTTTGTGAAACAGTTTGGCAGTTCCTTACAAAATTGAACACACTCTTACCATACAAAGAGCAGTCACATTCTTCAGTATTTACCTAAAGGAGTTGAAAGTTTATGTCCCCACAAAAACTTGCACACGTATGCTTACAGCAGCTTTATTCATAACTGCCAAAACCTGGAAGCAGCCAAGAATATTCAGTAGGAGAATGGCCAAATAAACTGGTATACTTAGATAACAAAATATTATTCAGCACTAAAAAGAAATGAGCTATTATTGTCATGAGAAGACATGGGAGTAAAATTAAATGCATATTACTAAGTAAAGAAAGCATATGAAAAGGTTACATATTATATGATTCCAGCCATATATGACTTTCTGGAAAGATAAAACTATCAGTTCAGTCACTCAGTTGTGTCTGACTCTTTGCGACCCCATGGATTGCAGCATGTCAGGCTTCCCTCTCCATCACCAAATCCTGGAGACTGCTCACACTCATGTCCATTGAGACAGTAATGCCTTCAATCCTTCCCAGCATCAGGGTCTTTTCAAATGAGTCAGCTCTTTGCATCAGATGGCCAAAGTGTTAGAGCTTCAGCACTGGTCCTTCCAGTGAATATTTAGGACTGATCTCCTCTAGGATAGACTGGTTGGATCTCCTTGCAGTCCAAGGGACTCTCGAGAGTCTTCTCCAACACCACAGTTCAAAAGCATCAATTCTTCAGCTTTCTTTATGGTCCAATTCTCACATCCATACATGACTACTGGGGGAAAAAACCATAGCTTTGACTAGACAGACCTTTGCCAGCAAAGTAATGTCTCTGCTTTTTAATATACTGTCTAGCTTTGTCATAGCTTTTCTTCCAAAACAAACCTATGGAGGCAGTAAAAAATCAGTGGTTTCCAGAGGTTAAGAGATAGAAGTGGATAAATAGCTGGGNGGGGGGGGGAGGGGCATGAAGGAGTTTTAGGGCAAACTACTTTGTATAATGGATACAGACCATTAATATCTATCCAAACACACAGTTCACCAAAAGTTAACCACACTATATATCTCACATGTACATGTATGTCATACACATATATAACCATATACTAGAGAACCCTACCACAGTATGTGTATATGTTTTTCAATGTTCACTGCACAGAAATGTATCTATAATCACAATCCTTAGTTCCTAACACACTCACCACTGGGCCATGTTGTATTTTAAAAAGAATGAAATACCCATGAACCCATCACCTAGACAAAAGCTAAAACTCACACCAATCCACATAAGCCCTGTATACATGAACCCATTTTCTGAGGTCATCTTCCTCCTGATTACTACTGTGTTCATTACTCACTTGCTCTCTTTTAAAAGCAGCCTTATTCCATCTATACGGCTTGCCAAAACGTGTTTTAGACCTCAGTTGTATTTCATTTCATTGGCAGAGCTGTACACGATGTCGTCCTGTGGGCTCGCTCTTGCAGCTGATGCACACGGCACAGGCCTGGTGCACCAGCCACGGTATACTATTGTCGTCCACCAGAACAGTGTGCTCAGTGCTTCACAGTGTCCCTGCTGTTGACAGGCTTGTGAATCGTTCCCATACTTCTTGCTACTGTCAACAGCACAGAAAACAAAAGCAGCAACGTGTTACAGGATGTCTCGTATTTCTGCAATATTTCTCTTGGTGGGCATACACCTAGGTGAACGTTCAGCAACAGCACACAACGCTGAATTCTTGCCCCAGCCCCTCATATCTGCACCCCTGTGGACGGTATGTGACGATTCTCCACCCCTCCCACTAGCTGGCACTGTGAGACTCCTGGGTTTTGGTCAATGAAAGGTGCGCATCATATATGTCACTAATGTGACACTTTTCTAAATCACCAGTGCTGCTGAACATCTCTTTATATGGTTACTAGAGATTCATGAATTTTCTAACATTACATTTCTTGCACACCTGAAATAAGCCTATCTTTCCCACGTTATGTCAGATTTAATTTGCTACTGTATTTAGAATATTTTTCATCTATTTTAATGAGTGAAGCAGCCTGCAGTGGTCACAGTATGTCTATTTGAATTCCAAACCAGAGCTCTGCTGACCTGACAGCAGGAGCAGGGTGGCGAGTGCGCTTCATCTTTCTTATTTTCTGGAAAAGTTAATGTGAAATTGGGATGTGTTTCAGAAATGGAAGAAATCAACTATTAGAACTGAGTCAGGTGGTTTTCTCTGTGGGAACATCTTAACCACTGTTTTTACTGCTTTTGAAGTTATAGAATTATGCAAGTGACTATGAATTTTTAGAGTTTTGTGAATCTTGTTCAGGTTTTCAAAACTTTAACATATACCCAAAGACATTACGTTTTATTAACATTTAAATCTAACATTTCTGTACTTTTCCATTTCCTTAATGATATTATTCATACAAGTCTCACCTTTCTTTAACCAATTTTTTTCTTTTAAAGAACCAACTTATGGTTTTGTTTATTATATTTCTGGTTTTTTTCTATTTTGCTAATTTTGACTGAAGGAGGAAACAGCAACTCACTCCAGTATTTCTGCTGAAAATCCCAAAGGCACCTGTCAGGTTAGAGTTCATAAAGTCACAAAGAACTGGACTCGACTGAGTGCATATGTGCACACACACACATTGTAATTTTATCTTTCCTTTCCTTTTAGAGTTTCCCCCACTAATTTCTTAAAATGAGTACTTCATCACTTTACGCTCTTAAGATTCAAGATTACTGTTATATTTTAACTTTCAGTTACATGCTTTTTTTTTTTAATTTTTAACTTTAGTTTACTTTACAATACTGTATTGGTTTTGCCAAATATTGACATGAATTCACCACTGAGTGTACATGCTTTCCCAAACATGAACCCCCTCCCACCTCCCACCCCATAACATCTCTCTGGGTCCTCTCCATGCACCAGCCCCAAGCATCCTGCATCGGACATAGACTGGTGATTCCTTTCTTACATGATAGTATACATGTTGCAATGCCATTCTCCCATCTCATCCCACCCTCTCCCTCTCCCCCAGAGTCCAAAAGTTCACTCTATAGATCTGAGTCTCTTTTGTTGTCTCGCATACAGGGTCATCATCACCATATTTTGTTTATATTAAAAATCAGTATAAATTTGTTTATATTAAGGAAATACAAATACATTTTATTTGTTTTATTAACTATGTAGTAACCCTTCAATCACAACAATATAATTTCCCTGAGTCTATTTTATATACGTATATGACTATCCCAGTTTTCTTTTGGTTAGTCTTCTCCTAGCATGCTCATTCCACCCATTTACTTTTAAAGTCTGAATGTTTGTATATCCTTCATGAGTGGTTCAGTTCAGTTCAGTCGCTCAGTCATGTCTGACTCTTTGCGACCCCATGAATCGCAGCACGCCAGGCCTCCCTGTCCATCACCAACTCCCGGAGTTCACTCAGACTCACGTCAATCGAGTCCGTGATGCCATCCAGCCATCTCATTCTCGGTCGTCCTCTTCTCCTCCTGCCCCCAATCCCTCCCAGCATCAGAGGCTTTTCCAATGAGTCAACTCTTCGCATGAGGTGGCCAAAGTACTGGAGTTTCAGCTTTAGCATCATTCCTTCCAAAGAAATCCCAGGGCTGATCTCCTTCAGAATGGACTGGNTCTGAATGTTGAGCTTTAAGCCAACTTTTTCACTCTCCTCTTTCACTTTCATCAAGAGGCTTTTTAGCTCCTCTTTCTGCCATAAGGGTGGTGTCATCTGCATATCTGAGGTTATTGATATTTCTCCTAGCAATCTTGATTCCAGCTTGTGTTTCTTCCAGTCCAGCGTTTCTCATGAGTGGTATATAGAATTATATTCAATCTATCAATCTTTATATTTTTCACTAATAAGTTTAGTTCATTCACATTTACTGTAATCATTGTGTTGAGGCCTGTATATAAGAGAATGCTTCTATCAAGCCCTCTTAAAGTTCCAGTTGGGTGTGGAATTCTGTGTTCTCTAAGTTGCTTTTCTTTAACACATTGAAACACTCCCCCATTGTCTCTATTTTTGGAGCTGCTGTTGAAAACTCTGAAGTCAGTATGATCACTGCTTTTTTACACACGTTTTCCTTTTCTCCTTCCAAAGTATTTTAGAACTTTCTTTCTGATGTTTTAAAATTACACTGTGATATACCTAGATGTCCATTTCCCATTCTCTTCACTCTGGTTTTTTCTTGGACCTTTTTCTGAAGTCTTTCATCTTTTTTTAATTCCATGAAATTTACATCCATTACATCTTCAAGCATTTCATCTTGGAAGCAATGTGTGATGGGAGATTACACAATTGTTCTTTGGTCCTCAGGGAACTCTCGGGGAGAAGCAGCCACTCTCTTCAGGGAAGAGGCTGAGCCGTGGGCTCCGTCTACAGCCATCAAACACTGCTGTGTCTCAGAGACTCAGATGCACTTAGTGGAAGCAGGAACACACTTCCTTCTGCAAGGATGTGAAGGAGAGATTACTGGGCTCATGTGCTCCTTCAACAACTGGCCATCACCTTTTGATTGACTCAAGAAGCTTGTGTCCACCCGCAGGCTGGAGCCTGGGGTGAGCCAGGACCTGTACTGAGGACAGATCTGAGCAGGCATCACTCCAGAGTCGTATAGCACGGCACGGCACTTATTATCGTTTGTCAGGGTTGCAATTAGGAAATACCGCAGGCCGGGCCGCTTAACAACAGAAACTTTTTTTTCCCTCACAGGCCTGGAGGCTGGATATGCAAGTTCACGGAGTCAGCAGGGTCTGCTTCATCTGAGGCCTCTCTGCTTGGCTGGCAGATGGCCACCTACTTGCTGTCATTCTCCTATATTCACAAGCACCTCTGGCATCTCTGTGTTCTCATCTGTTCTTACAAGACACCAGTCAGACTGGACCAAAGCCCACCCTGTGCATCTCATATTACTTTAATCACCTCTCAATGGGCTCTATCTCCAAATATAGTCTGTGCTCTCAGGGACTAAGGGCTAGAGCCCCAAAATATGAATTCTGGGGGACACAGTTCAGTACAGAACACTTGTACACATCTCAGTGCCTCCTTACATGTTGCTCCCAGGCTGGTCCCCGGCCTCTCATAGCCCCAGTCCAGTTGATTCAGCCAGAAAGGAAGAAGGGAGCCAGCCTGTATTGAGCATGTACATGGACATTAGGAAAGGCCGTATGAGGAACCATGATCGCAAGGAACCTTGGTTACCATGGATGTACAAATTCCAGAAAACAGACAGAGCCAACTGCACAGGCTCTGCGCTCTCTCAAGGGCTCTGCAGTCAGGGGCACTGCAAGCCCGCCCACACCACAAGCTTGCAAGACACGCTCCCCGTGCACTTTGCAGCCATTGTCTGTTCAAGGGACAAAGACAAGAACACTGTTCAAGGCACTGATTAAGAGGTGCTGCTGCTGCTGCTAAGCCACTTAAGTTGTGTCCAACTCTCTGCAACCCGATTAAGAGGTGAGAACTCCACTTGTGCCCAGCGAAGTTTGCAGATAAACACTATGTTACCTATCACAACACACTAACTAAGGGACAAGGAGTGCAGGTGACTGAAAATGTAACATATGTGAGAAACAAAAACACTCTATTTAAGAGGAGCAGCTCTTGGGAAACCTTACAGATTTATATACCCTCAGATTTAGACAAGTCAAGTGTGGTTGCTTCTGTCAATTTAAACTCAACTCTGTAATTAGAAAGCATAACTTTCAGCTTCACTTAGTGAGTTTAGAACCGAACTAACAACTTGCATATGATCAACTATGACCATTTTTCAATTGTATAACACTTCATTTACTCAAAAGATTATCTAATTTGTTTTGCTCACATACATTTTCTAAAAATTTCCTTACAAATGCAAACGTCAGCATGGCCTCATTGAAGACAAAATGCAGTATCAAAAAGGACTTACATTCTGGAGGGAAATGGGCATCCACAAAACAATCTGTAGACCTCACAGTCAATCATTAGTAGAAGATAACACCTTTTCTTTAAATTTAGAAGCAAGACAAGAACACCTATCATCACAACTTCTGTTCAAAACGAAAAGACCTCAGCCAGAGAAGCCAAGAAAAGTAAATGAGGTATAGTTGCCTTAAGGCCTGCTTTTGGCCTGGAGATCCTGCACGGGGAGGGTTCACTCCAAGTGGGGCTGCAAGCTGACTGACAGGGAGGCCCATCCTCAGCGACACGAGCAGGCTCAGCTCCCCAAAGCCGTCGATCACCACACGCCTGCTGGGCACTGTGCTGGTGAGGTGGTCATGCGCCCCGTCTTCAACAATCCTGAGAGTGCCTCTATCCAGGGCAAGTAAGACAATGACCCAACGCATGAAGACGATGTGAACTTCTGGGGCTTCTCTACTGCAGAAATTTCAACCATGGAGCAAAATGTTGTGACAATAAAATTTTAATTCACAGATGGATTTCTTACAACTAAGACCATACAAACTCTAGCCCTGTGTTTAAAGAAAAGATGAGAAAAGAATAACTCAGGAAACCAAATTTACTTCTTAACAGTGCATCTCACACAGAGAATGCAAATCCTCTCTCCATACACACTGTGGTGCCACACATAGGGCAGGGTTTCTTCGTGACCCATTTGTGAGACATTTTTTTATATTCTTTTCTCTGAGGGGTGTGGGTCTTGTTTTCATGTACCTTCTTTTCACATATGCTCTAGTTTACAATATGAGAAACATTTGGAAATGAAGAAAAGTTTAATAATAATCAGCAGGTTAGGGGAAACCAGTGTCCTAATACTGTAATATCTTAACTTCATTCACTTCAAAATAATTTTAAAAAACCATCGCCTAAACATTTGCGTTTCTAGGCAAGGCAATAAGTAATAGGAACAAGATTTAGTTCCCCACCAAAAGCAAGCAAGGAAGAAAGAAAATGAACAACGTATATGAAACAGCAGTTTAAGACACTGGGTGGTCAAGTAGAGTGGCCTGTGAAAAACGGGAAATGGATGCGGGGAATGTCACGATGGCTCCAGCTTACTGTCTTCAGCATCAAGGTCACGGCACTGCGTGAGTACCCCGCAGAGAACGCTGCCCTCACAGAGTACATGCAGCTGTGGACCCAGGAGACCAGGGCAAGCAGAGTCTGCAGGACAGAAGTGGACACAGAAGAGACCAGGCTCTAGTGGCCCAGCTCGAGCGTCCACCAGGACTGCCAGCACAGTCACGTGAGGGATGCGCCAGCTGAGGACAAGTGAGAGAACAGTGAAGACACTCCGACACGGCTGCGCATGCACCTGATTCCAGCAGGTACACTGGAAAACCTCGAAACTCATGGAGCATTAGGGAGAGCACTCAGGTCTTGCTTCAGGGGAAATAATTAGCACTAGGATGAACACCGCTCTGACTTTTCCTAACAAATTTTAAAAGAAGACCCCAAAAAATCAAATTATTTGACAAATTTAACTGCATTTCAGAACTAAGCTTAAGAATATTTATTAGAATGCAAAAATATCCTACACCCAACAAGTTAAAATCACAATTCCAGATGCCCGACTGCCAGGCAAGAAAATATCAGGAAACTAACAGGACTCCTTACAAGAAGAAACAACTACTTGAAAACAACCTAGAAGTAACTCAGATGTTAGAGTTAGGTTAGAACAAAAAGCAGCTATTGTAACTATTTCAGATGCTCAAAAGGCTAGTTAGAATTGTAGAATATGGAAATAAAGACAGAATTTCTAGGGATGAAAATGACAAAATTCAAGATGAAAACTACTCTGGATGGCAGTAACAGATCAGACACTCCAGAAGAAAGGATAAGTGAACTTGAATACTTACAGAAACTATCCAAAATGGACAGAGGGAGAAAAAAGACCCAAAATGGAAGGGAGAGAAGCAGCACATAGTGGGCTTTGGGGCAACTCCAGGAAACTTTATAGAGGCAGAACTGGAGTTTCTGAAAGGGAAGAAGAAACATATATGAAGAAAAATTGCCCAAATATCTCCACAGTTAATGTAAACTGTGAATGCACAGACTGAAGATGTGCAATGAAACCAAGTTCAAGAAACATGAAGAAAACTACACCACAACTCATCATAACTAAATTTCTCAAAAACTTTGAGAGAGCTTTATAAGCACAGAGAAAAAAAGATATTTACACAGAGAGAACAAAAAGAAAGCGTGACAGCAGAATTCCTGCTGAAAACAGTGCAAACAAAGAGACAGTGGAGAAAATCCACAGAGCAGACAGGAGAAACTAGCAGTCTAGAGTCCCACACCCAGTGAAAACCTCTTTCAATAGAGGAGAGTCTTTGCACATATAAAAGTTCTAAGAATTTACCACCAGCAGTCCGCCACTATGAGAAATGTTTACAGAAACTCCAGGCAGAAGGAAAGGATGCTAGGCAAAAACACAGACCCAAACAAAGAATGCAGAGTGAGAGCATGCTACTGGGACACAGCCGCTCGTATTGCTTGAAGGGCAGAGGAGAGCAGCTGAGAGATCACAGACGGCACAGCCCAAAACAGCAGCGCTTCACAGTGACATTCACTTACGCTCTATCAGATAAGCCCGCTTTAGTTTGCAGATATCTGCTCTTTAGTATCTGTACACCTGCTGCTGCTGCTGCTGCTGCTGCTGAGTCGCTTCAGTCGTGTCCAACTCTGTGCGACCCCATGGATGGAAGCCCACCAGATCCCCCCATCCCTGGGATTCTCCAGACAAGAACACTGGAGTGGGTTGCCATTTCCTTCTCCAATGCATGAAAGCAAAAAGTGAAAGGGAAGTTGCTTAGTCGTGTCTGACTCTTCGCGACCCCATGGACTGCAGCCTACCAGGCTCCTCCGTCCATGGGATTTTCCAGGCAAGAGTACTGGAGTGGGGTGCCATTGCTTTCTCCGTGTACCTGTTACTACCTCTTTAAAATAATACTTATACATGGAAAAAGTGATTTCTAGAAGGATGTTTACCAAATGTCAGACTATTTTTGGAGACAGGGGATAGGAGGTGATTTGTCATTTTATATTTTGCTTGTACTGCATACACTTTAAAAAGACGCATATGCCATTTTAGGCTTTCCTTGTGGCTCAGCTGGTAAAGAATCTGCTTGCAATGTAGAAGACCCTGGTTCAATTCCTGGGTCAGGAAGATATTCTGGAGAAGGGATAGGCTACCCACTCCAGTGTTCTTAGGCTTCCCTGGTGGCTCAGTTGGTAAAGAATCCACCTGCAATGTGGGAGACCTGGGTTTGACCCCTGGGTTGGGAAGATCCCCTGGAAAAGAGAACAGCTACCCACTCTAGTATTCTGGCCTGGAGAATCCCATGGAGAATCCCATGGGGTCCCAAAGAGCTGGACATGACTGAGTGACTTTCACTCACTCATATGCCATTTTAATAAAACAAAGCCATTAACTAATGTCTTAAAAAGTAATGTATCTGTACTACATAAAATTTTAAACACAGACAACAAAAACGAACTTCCTTGACCCTCCCCACCCTACAAGACAACCTTACTGCCACTTCAGCATACTTTCTCAAGTGTTTTTCTGTTACATGCTTGCAGCTATAATGCATATACATACCAGTGTCTTAATTTGCTTCTTTATTTAGTTTACTATGCTGACAGCTTCACAGGTATTTGGACGCTGAGTTTGGTGAGATGGATGTGGTGTTGTTTCCTAAACTATTTCACTATTAGACATTTAGGTTTGTTTCTATTTTTCACTATGATAAGTGACACTGCCAATGTATATATTGATAGCTTTTTCTCTATTTTCTGTTTTCCCTAGAAAATACATTTTCCGAGTGAAATTCCTGAATCAAAGAATTTAAACAATTTAATGAGTCAAGTCATGAGTGAAGTGAAAGTCGCTCAGTCATGTCCGACTCTTTGCAACCCCAGAGACTATATATAGTCCATGGAATTCTCTAGGCCAGAATACTGGAGTGGGTAGCCTTTCCCTTTTACTGACATTTTAATGGCTTTTTACATTTTAATGTCCCCTTTAAAGACATTTCAATGTATCGGTATGCATCTGGTTACAGGATTGACAGCAATTCACAGTATCAGCAGCATCATATGAAAATATAATATACCAGGTTTCAGGCAATCCTTGAATAAATGAATGTTTTTATTTGCATTTTTTCCAACTTGTGAAAAAAAAGGCATTTTGTCTTAATTCATATAACACTATGTTTAGAAAATATTTTCAGACATAAGAGATTAGCAGTTATTTTCAAAGGGCTATATTTAAATGATGTTCTATCCCGACTTCAATATTACAGTAATCCAATACTATGCACCAACCAGTAATGCAGAAGAAGCTGAAGTTGAATGGTTCTATGAAGACCTATAAGACCTTCTAGAATTAATACCCCCAAAAGATGTCCTTTTAATTATAGAGGACTGGAATGCAAAAGTAGGAAGTCAAGAAACACCTGGAAGTGAAGTGAAAAGGGAAGTGAAGTTGCTTAGTCTTGTCTGACTCTTTGTGATCCCATGGACTGTAGCCTACCCGGCTCCTCTGTCCATGGAATTTTCCAGGCAAGAGCACTGGAGTGGGTTGCCGTTTCCTTCTCCAGGGGATCTTCCCAACCCAGGGATCGAACCCAGGTCTCCCGCATTGCAGGCAGACACTTTACCATCTGAGCCACCTGAGGAACACCTGGAGTAACAGGCAAATTTGGCCTTACAGAATGAAGCAGGGCAAAGGCTAACAGAGTTTTGCCAAAAGAACGCACTTGTCATAGTAAACACCCTCTTTCAACACCACAAGAGAAGACTCTACACGTGGACACCACCAGAGGGTCAATACCAAAAGCAGATTGATTATATTATTTGCAGCCAAAGATGGAGAAGCTCTACACAGTCAGCAAAAACAAGACTGGGAACTGCTGTGGCTCAGATCATGAACTCCTTATTGCAAAATTCAGACTTAAATTGAAGAAAGTAGAGAAAACCACTAGACCATTCATGTATGACCTAAATCAAATCCCTTATGATTATACAGTGGAAGTGAAAAATAGATTCAAGAGATTACATTTGATAGACAGAGTGCCTGAAGAATTATGGATGGAAGTTTGTGACATTGTACAGGAGACAGGGATCAAGACCATCCCCAAGAAAAAAGAAATGCAAAAAGGCAAAACAGTTGCCTGAGGAGGCCTTACAAATAGCTGAGAAAAGAAGAGAAGTGAAAGGAAAAGGAGAAAAGGAAAGATATACCCATTTGACTGTAAGGAGATCCAACCAGTCCATCCTAAAGGAAATCAGTCCTGAATATTTATTGGAAGGACGGATGTTGAAGCTGAAATGCCAATGCTTTGGCCACCCGATGCAAAGGGCTAGCTCATCTGAAAAGACCCTGATGCTGGGAAAGACTGAAGGCAGGAGAAGAAGGGACAACAAAGGATAGGATGGCTGGATGGCATCACCGACTGAATGGATACGTTTGAGTAAACTCCAGGAGTTGGTGATGGACAGGGAGGCCTGGCATGTGCAGTCCATGGGGTCACAAAGAGTCGGACACGAATGAGCGACAGAACTGAACTGATCCTGACTTCACTTATTTCATTATACCTAAACATTGCTCATAACATATCCAGTTCTCTCAGCAGCATGAGACATGGGACCAGTCACTATGGAAGGAAAATATCCTTGACCCTCAAAGCACCCAGTCACCTCCAGAAAAAAGACAATACTCTGAACTTGCTCTCGACTGGTTGGGTGAACAGTCCCTTTCCCGTGACCACTAAAATACGCACAAATATTCCCCGAATTATCCAAGAAGCAACCTGGTTTCCTCATGTAACAGTGTATATGGGTCTGTCTCATTCACTAAGCCTGACACACGCTCAGCATTTAGATGTTTGTTGAAAAAATGAAGGCATCACTGACAGTGGAGTTAAAAAAACATCTGGTTTTCAATCGCATCAACACCAAAACCCCTGGCATTTATTCTTGTCTTGTACTGAGGGGTTACGTCTTAAAAACACTCACTTTAACCGTTTGAGCCCCAGTCTCTTCGTGACACAGTGGCCTCCCTGCCCCAGGGGCCACTATGCCAATCAAATAAGACATGACATTAGAAGTACTTTATCAACTCTAAAGCAACCCATGTGCAATTAACTTCGAGGATGGTCCAGCAATAAAATTGGGCATAAGTTAAAATTGAAGATAACCTAAATAACTAATCACAGGGTATTAAATTATGTTAAGTAAATGGTGATAACACATGTAAGACAGGCTACTACATATCCAATAAAAATTATATGTAATGATATGAAATAATACATATGTTGTTGTATAAAAAGGCATATCACATTAAATGCAATGTGTTCCACACTGTATTAAACCTGTTTATTGTATGCATGAAAAAGAAACCAGCATGATTGCTAAAACACACACATCAATAACTGTGATGGGAATATGAATGACTTTACCCCTTTTTTGGGGGCACAAAACATTTTTACCTTTCATAACCTCAAAAAAATTACAAAACCACGTGCACATGTAAGTCATCACTATTATAAATGTAAATAACCCCAAAGAGTAAAGCTTCTAAGCAGCGGATAGCTGTCGGAACTGTCCCTGCCCTGAATCTTCCATTCCTCTATCTGAACCACATGTGGCATGATGGATGACATATTCAGTCAACAAACTATCACTTGGCTCTTCAGCACAGTTTATGAGAACAGAGTGCTTCAGTCTTATCCCTGTTTTTCAAAAGAAAATCCCTGTCTACTCTTAAATAGGACCATATACACCCTGGGCCATCTTGTCACAGTGGAGCTACAAATCCCTAAGAAGTGGGGATGTTCACGGGTTATAAAGCCTACTGGTTCTAACAGGAAAAGCCCAGAAGCAAAATCTATAAACTGGGGACATGGGTGGGAATACAAGCCACAGGCTCCTTTCTCTGGCTTCACTTTATGATCATACTGATACTGATGAGGTTTGAAATTTCAAGGTATTTTCTCCCCCCATTTTCATTAGAAACAAAACAAGCATAAATCTGTATTTCTGGATAGCAATGCCCTTGTCTAAAATATTTACAAAATAAGGCAACTACTTCTACAGTGAGTCTTTTTTTTTTTAAACAATCAGAAGCAACCTGGACTTCTTCCCCCCCAGGATGAGCATGTTAGTGCAATGTAATAATTCACAAAATGACTTCACTCTCTGATAGCACTTTACCCAGTAATTGGTATTTAGTAGCCCTTGCCAGCTCGCCATTAAAAATGGATTATTTTATTGATCACAACACCTTGAGAAAAGCGTCTCAGCTCTGCCCATGAAAATCTTCCTTCTGTCTTCTTTTTCTGTCAGTTTTAAGTGTCTCATCCATCCAAGTGCATTCAACCTCATGTGCACTAACAAAGTAAAGGTAATTGAGCCTCAAGACGGATCTTAAGCAGCACAATGAGTTCATCTTCTAGGGCTCGGGAGCTGTACGTGCACAAAAATGTTTTGGTTATTTTTCCTAAAAGCAAAGAAGAAAGGCAGATGGAATCTCAGCCTACAAGACAGTTGATTTCAAAGGAAGGGTTAATATCTTTCCTTCCATGCAGCCATGAACTACACCAAAGAGTCCCTCACGGCATGAGATGGGAAGACATTTCACTTGATGTTGCTCAAATCCAACTTTTAAATTGCCCTTCAGAGGAATCTCTAGGCAGACAAGCCGACCTTCTACAGGGAGATCAAAGGGAAAAGGAATCGCAGTGGCCAGGCCCTTTGATGTGGACAGACAACACCCGTGCCAGCACCTGTTGCTCCTCAGGGGGTGCGATGGTGCGAGAGTTGCATGGGAACTAAGCGCACGGAGGGCCTGGTGCCTGCGGAAGGCGGGCGCAGCCAGCTGGCCAGAGGCGGAGACGCGCCGAGCCACCCAGCTGCAGACCAGCTGCAACCCAGCCGCCCACGCATGCACAAGTGTCTGCAGCAAGGGCCTGCTGCTCCAGGATCAGATATGTGCATCTGAGGGCACAGGCAGCGGTCTGATACATTATTTAGTGTCTCCCTGAAAAGAACAAATCACCTGACATACTTGTGCCTAAGCTGCATTTTCCTTCTTGACTACTGGATAACTTCATGCTTACAAGGAGAAATGGTAGACACACATCCGGTGAGCCCAGAAACACCCCTCCACCAAGCTTGCCACACTTTCCCTTTCAAGTCCCACCGGCAGGCCTCTCACCGTGAAGCCTGCACTGTGGTTCTGAGCTGTGGGAAAACATCCACTTGGGACTCAGCTGAGACCATAAATGTGCTTTATTTGTGAGCCCCAGCAGAAACGCAGACTGACTTAACTTCTCCCTGAAGACCATCCATGTGAAGGCACAGCCTTCACGAAGAACTCGAAGGTGACATCGCTCACGCAAACAGGGCCGGGACTAAGTCACTGCAGTTATGCTGCCTAACCATCCTGCTTCGGGAAATGGAGTTGAAACCTCATGCTTCATCTTAAAAGGACCTGAAAGAAAATTCTAATATTCTAAAGCTCTGAACTAGCCACAGATAGCCTACAACGTGAACATATTCCATCAAAGAACATAAAGCATTCCGTTACATACTCACAGTGCCCACAGAGCATCTTGAGTGCGCGTGTGGGGGGGGGGTGGGGGGGGTAGAGACGGTAGTAACTTTACTACCACCGTGACACCTACCTGTGTCCCCTCAAAACCAATACTCATAAAGGTATTTTCACAGAGAACACACAGCTTGGAGCATCTGCGTACTTGGCATATTAAACAGAAAAGAAAGCAACTGCTCCATGAAACCCCAAATTATTCAGAGTACTTTCGAGAAATTTGAACCACTTAAAAGGGAAATCCTACTAAATCCCTGATATCCTGGGGTCAGGGAGGTGAAGTGGGGCAGGGACCCCTTCTGTCAGGTGGGGCGCAGGACACATGGCCATGTCAGCAGGCAGAGGAACGGTCCAGACTGCGCACGCTGCATGCTGCCCCCCCACGGCTCCTCTGGGAGCTGCTGCGGGTCGCAGGCTTCCACGGGTGGCAAGGGAGCCCTGCAGAGCAGTGGTGGAGTTTGGATTTAGGCCTTCTAAACGGCTGCTCAGGCCTCCTGTGAGGAAAGACTAGATTCTGTCTCCTGGAGATGACAAATTCCTCTATCTTCCTTTCAAACTGGAAGAAAAGGAAGATGTGGGAAGCCAGTTAAATTTTACTTCAAATCAAGTTTCTTCAACAATTTTAACACTCCAGCAAGTTTCATCCTTATTCCAGTTGGGATTCCTAACAGGTGGAGCTGTTCTCCCCTCAGAACCTACACTTCAAAGTGGACTCAAGCACAAGCCTGGTGCCCTCCTGGCTCAGAGCACAAACAGGGATGTCACGACCTGCTTTCCGCACCAAGTGCACCGCTCTGGCTCTGTGATGCTCTGAGAAATGACGTGATGCAGGGCTGGAGCCTGGCTCCAGGAGAGCCGCTGCCCTAGGACAGTGGGTTGGGCACAGAGCCTCGCACCAGCAGCAGCAGGCCAGGCCACAGGTGCAGAAGTGGAGCCCAGGGCCAGCATGCTGGGGACGCACCAGGAACAGTGTCCACAACTGCCCTGCTGATCAGTTACACGTGAAATGCACATTCAGGGAAAGCGTCTGCTCGCTGGAAATTATGCTCAATTTTATTTCTGTGTTCCAAAACCTATGTGGTAAATTCATAAAGTTTTTTTCTGAGAAAAATTTAAATTCATTTCTCAGAAACAAATTCCATAAAGTTATGGTTTTGATGAACAGACCAGTAGGAAAAATGAAGAGTAAAGTCCTATTTCTACAAAAGTATCTTATATAAAAAATGCCCCAAAGTATCTGAAACTGCTTTACAGATGTATTTTGCCTAAATAACAGACTCCTCATTAATGGAATCAAAATATTTTTATTAACAGCCAGAATTAAAACAAAAAAATCAGATGCCTCCAAAGTAGTCATTCTAATGCCATCTCCACTTAATGACTTTGAACAACAAAGACTCACTCCGAACAAAATGAGAAAGTGGACACAAACACGATAAAGCAGAAATACAATTTTCTCTTTGTTCCTTTTCACAACATAACTCTTGGCCCACAATCACATCCATACTATGGAATTCTTTCTCTACTTTCCTTCTAGCTTTGGGAATAAAATAAACCACTTAGATGACAGTCAAGTTTCTAAAATACATAACAGTGATAATTCCCAGCTGAAATGTAGCAGGTATTTATATGAGAGCAAGATATGAAGCACTATAAACGAGAGGCCTCTTCCGATGAAATCCCATGGCTGTAGAAGGGGGCCTCTGATGGGGACCCAGGAGCACAGGTTCCTTCCCTGTGCCTTGAGGTCCAGGGCCAAATGCTAGATAAAGACATTAAAAAAAAAAAAAATCCAACAGTCCCCATCAGGAACACAGAGAGTCACTGCATCATTAAACGGGTGAAAACGGAATTCTCCACTCTGGAAGCTGCTTTATTTGATTTGGGGAAGTGGGCAGGGACGAGAAAGGTACACTACATTTTCTTCAGGTTTGTTTTCATTAGATTGGTTACAGAAATTCTAGTCTGTCCCTGGGGAATCCCAGCTTAGTTTAGCCTGTCACCATCTCCAATTAACGAAGTAACCATCTCCAGTTAACGAAGTCACATATGTTAGACGGATCCACGTGTTAAAAACAGTGACTGGATATTTTTCAACCCCTTCCCACACCCGCCAACATATGCACTTCCTGGGCACGTCCAGTCCTCCTCTGATACCTCAAGCTGAGTGTCTAATTACACTAAAACTGAGGAATAAACACGGAACGAACAGTTCTGACAGGGTACTGTTCTTCTCCAAGCTTTCCAGACAGACGCCGGAGCCACAGTTCTTCCTCTGAATTCCTGAGCCTGAAGCCTGCTGAGCCTGGTCACCCGTGGAGCACCATTCAGTGCTAGGGACTCTGGGCGTGTCCCCTTGGACACAGACAGCATCAACCGCACCCTCTCCCAAGGTCTCTGCTGCTCCCTGACCTAACGGCACTTCTCAGACTATAGCAGCTACTGTCTAGCCAAACAGAAAGCACTCTCTACAATTTGCTTTACACAAGTCCTAAAATCAAGGCTGCAAAACAATTTTGGCTTTGATGGGTTAGTAGCTATGAAAATGCTAACTGTAAGCATCTTGCAACTTGTAAGCAACTGCACTCATCTCACACACTAGTGAAGTAATGCTCAAAATTCTCCAAGCCAGGCTTCAACAATATGTGAACCGTGAACTTCCAGATGTTCAAGCTGGTTTTAGAAGAGGCAGAGGCACCAGAGTTCAAATTGCCAACATCCGCTGGATCATCAAAAAAACAAGATTATTCCAGAAAACCATCTATTTCTGTTTTATTAACTATGACAAAGCCTTTGTGTGGTCACCACAAAGTATGGAAAATTCTTCAAGAGATGGGAGTACCAGACCACCTGACCTGCCTCTGGAGAAATTTGTATGCAGGTCGGGAAGCAACAGTTAGAACTGGACGTGGAACAACAGACTGGTTCCAAGTCGGGAAAGGAGTACGTCAAGGCTGTATATGGTCACCCTGCTTATTTAACTTATACGCAGAGTACATCATGAGAAACGCTGGACTGGAAGAAACACAAGCTGGAATCAAGACTGTCGGGAGAAGTATCAATAGCCTCAGATATGCAGATGACACCACCCTTATGGCAGGAAATGAAGAAGAATCAAAGAGCCTCTTGATGAAAGTGAAAGAGGAGAGTGAAAGAGTTGGCTTAAAGCTCAGCATTCAAAAAACTAAGATCATGGCATCTGGTCCCATCACTTCATGGCAAATCAATGGGTAAACAGTGGAAACAGTGGCAGACTTAATTTTGGGGGGCTCCAAAATCACTACAGATGGTGACTGCAGCCATGAAATTAAAAGACACTTGCTCCTTGGAAGGAAAGTTATGACCAACCTAGACAGCATATTAAAATGCAGAGACATTACTTTGCCAACAAAGGTCCATCTAGTCCAGGCTATGGTTTTTCCAGTGGTCGTGTATGGATGTGAGAGTTGGACTATAAAGAAAGCTGAGCGCCAAAGAATTGATGCTTTTGAACTGTGGTGTTGGAGAAGACTCTTGAGAGTCCCTTGGACTGCAAGGAGATCCAACCAGTCCACCCTAAAGGAGATCAGTCCTGAGTGTTCACTGGAAGGACTGATGTTGAAGCTGAAACTCCAATACTTTAGCCGCTTGATGCAAAGAGCTGACTCATTTGAAAAGACCCTGATGCTGGGAAAGATTGAGGGCAGGAGGAGAAGGGGACAATAGAGGATGAGACGGTTGGATGGCATCACGGACTCAATGGACTTGAGTCTGGGTAAACTCTGGGAGATGGTGATGGACAGGGAGGCCTGGCATGCGGCAGTCCATGGGGTCGCAAAGAGTCGGACATGACAAAGCGACTGAACTGAACTGATAGCCATTACTATAGCTCTGTGCATATTCAATACTAACCTCATCTATGTGAAATCATATGGAATTCAATCAAGGAAGTAACATTACATAAGATATTTATATTATTCAAGACTATGTAAACTAGATAGCATTAGGTTCCACAATTGATAGTCCATTGACAGTTTACAATATCATCATTTAATTTCAAGGCAAACAATCTGGATATCAAATTGAGGTAAACGTATGCAATCAGAGAATTATTTCCAGAGCTTTCAAAGTGGAACCATACCTCTGCTTAAAAGCCAAAACATGGTAAAAATGTGATGCAAAGATGAGAAAATATTTAACTCAGCAGGGAACTGAATCTGCGGCAAGGTGACAGAATCACTCACGTGAGATGACACCAATCACAGCTCAGCCTGGGAAGCAGGTGTTCCCTATTTAAGTACAGAGGGCCCTGCAGCCAAAACTCCTTTCTCAACACGCTTAAACACTCTTCATAAACACACACACACACACACAACTAATGAGCACACCAGAAAACTTGCCACTTTTAAGTTGCGAAACCCACAGACACCCCCTCAAGAAGATGAAGCAGAGGAAATTAAACAAGTCTAGGCCAGAAACCACTGCTCTTAATCAACTGCAGTACTACAAATCACCTGTTCCACCTGTTCCAATTACTCCTCTTTAAATAAAAAAGGGATAAACACAGCACATAAGAAATATCTTTATATTGTATTCTGTCTTGTCCTATTAAAGCATTATGAGTTCTAAGAGTTAGGAGGACAGCTCTATTTACAGCAAATGATTCACAAAATTCTGTGAATCAACACTTTCTAATTAAAATTACACATGGACTGGAAGAAACACAAGCTGGAATCAAAGATTGGCAGGAGAAATACCAATAACCTCAGATATGCAGATGACACCACCCTTATGGCAAAAAGTGAAGAGGAACTAAAAAGCCTCTTGATGAAAGTGAAAGAGGAGAGTGAAAAAGTTGGCTTAAAGCTCAACATTCAGAAAACGAAGATCATGGCATCTGGTCCCATCACTTCATGGGAAATAGATGGGGAAGTGGTGGAAACAGAGTCAGATTTTATTTTGGGGGCTCCAAAATCACTGCAGATGGTGATTGCAGCCATGAAATTAAAAGACGCTTACTCCTTGGAAGAAAAGTTATGACCAACCTAGAAAGCATATTCAAAAGCAGAGACATTACTTTGCCGACTAAGGTCCGTCTAGTCAAGGATAGGGTTTTTCCTGTGATCATGTAGGGATGTGAGAGTTGGACTGTGAAGCAGGCTGAGCGCCGAAGAATTGATGCGTTTGAACTGTGGTGTTGGAGAAGACTCTTGAGAGTCCCTTGGACTGCAAGGAGATCCAACCAGTCCATTCTGAAGGAGATCAGCCCTGGGATTTCTTTGGAAGGACTGATGCTAAAGCTGAAACTCCAGGACTTTGGCCACCTCATGTGAAGAGTTGACTCATTGGAAAACCCTCTGATGCTGGGAGAGATTGGGGGCAGGAGGAGAAGGAGATGACCGATGATGAGATGGCTGGATGGCATCACGGACTCGATGGACGTGAGTCTGAGTGAACTCGGAGTTGGTGATGGACAGGGAGGCCTGGCGTGCTGCGATTCATGGGGTTGCAAAGAGTCGGACAAGACTGAGCGACTGAACCAAACAGCTGTTTTAACATCCACAACTATTTCTGAAAAGCAAACAGGATAGGAAACGGCAAAAATGTGGGAGAATGCTATTCAAACAACGAAGACACATTTATATAATAACTAGTATGTCCAATTTCCAGAAAGATCCCAAATCTGACCCCCTTATTAGCACCTTCCTTTCTCCTGTTCCATCTTAACATCACCTAGATCATCACCTAGATGACCGTGCTTCTGCTCCCAAGCTTCTGTTCCCCTCCCCTAAATTACTACCCACAAGGCAGCTGTCTACCTGAGGAGGTCACTTAAAACCCTCCAGTGGACTTTCAGCCTACTTAGAATATCAAAACAGGTAATCACTGCAGATGGTGACTGCAGCCATGAAATTAAAAGATGCTTACTCCTTGGAAGGAAAGTTATGACCAACCTAGATAGCATATTCAAAAGCAGAGACATTACTCTGCCGACTAAGGTCCGTCTAGTCAAGGCTATGGTTTTTCCTGTGGTCATGTATGGATGTGAGAGTTGGACTGTGAAGAAGGCTGAGCGCTGAAGAATTGATGCTTTTGAACTGTGGTGTTGGAGAAGACTCTTGAGAGTCCCCTGGACTGCAAGGAGATCCAACCAGTCCATTCTAAAGGAGATCAGTCCTGGGTGTTCTTTGGAAGGACTGATGCTAAAGCTGAAACTCCAATACTCTGGCCACCGTATGTGAAGAGTTGACTCATTGGAAAACACTCTGATGCTGTGAGGGATTGGGGGCAGGAGGAGAAGGGGACGACAGAGGATGAGATGGCTGAATGGCATCACTGACTCGATGGATATGAGTTTGTGTGAACTCTGGGAGTTGGTGATGGACAGGGAGGCCTGGTGTGCTGCAGTTCATGGGGTCACAAAGAGTCGGACACGACTGAGCGGAACTGAAAGAGCATTTTATTTTGCTTTCTATTTTAAACAAATATTTCTAAAGGACTGCTTAAAGCAAAAGCAATGGCTTAGAGTTTATAACAGAAGTAAAATCCCCAACAATAAGTATGAAGAGAACAGTAAGGAGCCACTGTTGTGCAATTCTCACATTACACACGAGGCCAGCTAGTGCCATTTCAAAGTGGGTCATGGGACGTTAAAGATGCATACTGTATACCCTATAGCCACAGTGTCCAAAGTGGTAGCAACCACCACAAGTGGCTATTTATATTTAAATTATTTCAAGTGAAATGTAATTCGCTATTCCTTTCTCTTACTTCTACTATCCATAGGGCAAGTGTGTGATAATCACATGTGGCTAGTGACAACCATCCCAAACAGTGTAGACACTGCACATTTCATCACTACTAGAAGTTCCAGTTCACGGTGCTGCTAGACAAACAAAATACTCAATTAGGGTAGAAAACTAGGGGGAAAAAAATGTCAAAATGGAAAACAATCAGCAAAATGGTAGAACAGACTCAGCCGCATTGATGTGTACATTAACTGTAACATTCCAAATAAATGGTAAGATATTGGCATACTGGATAACCATATACTGTCTTCAAGACACACACTTAAAAAAAAAAAAAGGTTAAAAACCAAAGGATGGAAAGGTGTGCAAGTATATCTCAGAGATACTGCGAGTTAAGTTCCAGACTACTACAGCAAAGAGAGTATCACCATAAAGGCAGCCACAGAAATGTTCTGGTTTTCCAATACATATAAAAGTTATGTTTCCACATAGCCTAGTAACCATGAAATAGCATTATGTCTAAAAAGACAATGGACATGCTGCTGCTGCTAAGTCACTTTAGTCGTGTCTGACTCTGTGCGACCCCATAGACGGCAGGCAGCCCACCAGGCTCCCCAGTCCCTGGGATTCTCCAGGCAAGAACACTAGAGTGGGGTGCCATTTCCTTCTCCAATGCATGAGAGTGAAAAGTGAAAGTGAAGTTGCTCAGTCGTGTCTGACTCTTCACGATCCCATGGACTGGAGCCTATCAGGCTCCTCCATCCATGGGAGTTTCCAGGCAAGAGTACTGGAGTGGGGTGGACAATGGACATACCTTAATTAAAAGATAATTTATTGCCAAAAAATGCTAACCACCAACCTGACAATGTAGGGTGGCCACAAAACCAATTTGTTTAAAAAAAAAAAAAAGCAATAAAAACATAATAAAATGAAATGTGTTTGTATAGCACACAAAGACTGATTATGGTAAATCTGGCAATATAAAATCAGGGTTTACTTCAGAATAAGAAAAACTAACAGGGATGAAGATGGATGTTCATAATGTTAAGGAGTCAATTGATAAAAGGACCATAAGAATTCTAAATGACTGAGTGTACCTAGTAATAAAGTTTCAAAATACATGAAGCAAAAATTGACAGAACTAAAAGGAGAAAGAGCCAAATCTATAATTAGAAATTTTTCACACTCCCTTCTGTTACAGAATAAGGAGACAGAAAAACGGACGAGATAGAAGAGCTGACCAACACCATCAAACAACCTGCCCCGACACACATCTGGAGAAGACTGCACACCACAGAACCCACTCTTTCCAAATGCACGGGGAGCACTTGTCTCCATGGACTGAGCATGGAGCTCAGCACATTTCTAAACAGCCCATGAGCCAAAGAAGAAACATAATGGCAACAATAAACATCTCAAGTAGAGTAATAAAAACCAACCACATGGAAATCTGTGGAACAGAGTCAAACTACTGCTCAGAGGATAACTTACAACTTTGATCATGTATCACAGAGGAAAGTCCACACCGATGACCTAGTGTTTAATTTCTAAACAGAAGAGCTAAAATTATATCCTAAGAAGAAAGAATGGTTTGCCTTGGAAATGAACAAAGATCATTCTGCCATTTTTGAGAATGCATCCAATTACTGCATTTCGGACTCTCTTGTTGACCATGATGGCTACTCCATGTCTTCTGAGGGATTCTTGCCCACGGTAGTAGATATAATGGTCATCTGAGTCAGATTCACCCACTCCAGTCTCCTTTAGCTCGCTGGCTCCTGGAATGTCACTGTTCGCTCATGCCATCTCCTACTTGACCTTCCAGTTCACCTTGATTCGTGGACCTAACAGTCCAGGTTCCTATGCAACATTTCCCTTTACAGCATCCGACTTTACTTCCATCACCAGTCACATCCACACCTGGGTGCTGTTTATGCTTTGGCTCCAGCTCTTCATTCTTTCTGGAGTTATTTCTCCACTGATCTCCTGTAGCATATTGGGCATATACCGATCTGGGGAGTTCATCTTTCAGTGTCATATCTTTTTGCCTTTTCAAACTGTTCATGGAGCTCTCAATTGAAAAATACTGCAGTGGTTTGATATTCCTTTCTCCAGTGGACCGCATTTTGTCAGAATCCTCCGCCAGGACCTGTCCGTCTTGAGTGGCTCTCCACAGCATGGCTCATAGTTTCACTGACTTAGACAAGGCTGTGGTCCATGTGATCAGATTGGCTAGTTCTCTATGGTTGTGGTTTTCATTCTGTCTGCCCTCTGATGGATGAGGATAGGGCAAGGCAAACCATTCAATATTACAGTAATCCAAGTCTATGCCCTAACCATTAATGCCGAAGAAACGGAAGTTAAATGGTTCTCTGAAGACCTACAACACCTTCTAAAACTAGCACCAAAAAAATATGTCCTTTTCATCATAGGTGACTAGAATGCAAAAGCATGAAGTCAAGAGATACCTGGAGTAACAGGCAAGTTTGGCCTTGGAGTTCAAATTAAAGCAGTGCAAAGCCTAAGAGAGTGTTGCCAAGGGAACGACTGGTCATAGTAAATACCTTCTTCCAACAACACAAGAGATGATTCTACACGTGGAGAATACCAGATGATCAACACCGAAGTCAGATTGATTATATCTTTGCAGCGGAAGATGGAGAAGCTCTATACAGTCAGCAAAAATAAGACTTGGAGCTGACCATGGCTCAGATGATGAACTCCTCACTGCAAAATTCAGACTTCAATTGAAGAAAGTAGGGAAAACCAGACCATTCATGTATGACCTAAATCAGATCCCTTACAATTTTACAGTGGAAGTGACAAACAGATTCAAGGGATGAGATCTGATAGACAGAGTGCCTGATGAACTATGGATGGAGGATCCTGACACTGTATAGGAGGCCATGATCAAAACCATCCCCAACAAAAGAAATGCAAAAAGGCAAAATGGTTGTCAAGGAAGGCTTACAAATAGCTGCGAAAAGAAGAGAAGTGAAAGGAAAAGGAGAAAAGGAAAGAAAGATACACCCATCTGAATGCAGAGTTCCAAAGAACAGCAAGGAGAGACAAGAAAGCTGTCCTAAGTGATCAATGCAAAGAAATAGAGGAAAACAACAGAATAGGAAAGACTAGAGATCTCTTCAAGAAAATTAGAGATACCAAGGGAACATTTTTCATGCAAAGATGGGCTGAATAAAGGACAGAAATGGTATGCACCTATCAGAAGCAGAAGATATTAAGAAGAGGTGGCAAGAATACACAGAACTATACAAAAAAGAACTTAATGACCCAGATAACCCAACGGTGTGATCACTCACCTAGAGCCAGACATCCTGGAGTGTGAAGTCAAGTGGGCCTTATGAAACATCACTGTGAACAAAGCTAGTGAAGGTGATGGAATTCCAGCTGTGCTATTTCAAATCCTAAAAGATGATGCTATCAAAGCGCTGTACTCAGTATGCCAGCAAATTTGGAAAACTCAGCAAGTGGCCACAGGACTGGAAAAGGTCTATTTTCATTCTAATCCCAAAGAAAGGCAATGCCAAAGAATGTTCAAACTACTGCACAACTGCACTCATCTCACACACTAACAAAGTAATGTTCAAATTCTCCAAGTGAGGCTTCAACAGGACATTAACAGAGAACTTCCAGATGTTCAAGCTGGATTTAGAAAAGGCAGAGGAACCAGAAATCAAATTGCTAACATCCATTGGATCACAGAAAAAGCAAGAGAGTTCCAGAAAAACACCTGCTTCCCTGACTATGCTAAAGCCCTCACTATGTTTAGTTCATCACTCAGTCGTGTCCGACTCTTTGCAACCCCATGGACTGCAGCACGTCAGGCTTCCCTGTCCATCCCCAACTCCCAGAGCTTGCTCAAACTCAGGTCCATCAATTTAACAATCCCATCCAACCATCTCATCCTCTGTCGACCCTTTCTTCTGCCTTCAATCTTGCCCAGCATTAGGGTCTTTTCCAAAGAGTCAGTTCTTCATATCACGTGGCCAAAACACTGGAACTTCAACATCAGTCCTTTCAATGAACACCCAGGACTGATCTCCTTTAGGATGGACTGGTTGGATCTCCTTGCAGTCCAAGGGACTCTCAAGAGTCTTCTCCAACACCACAGTTCAAAAGCATCAGTTCCTCAGCACTCAGCTTTTTTGTGGTCCAACTCTCACATCCATACATGACCACTGGAAAAACCATAACTTTGACTAGATGGACCTTTGTCAGCAAAGTAATGTCTGCTTTTTAATATGCTGTCTCGGTTGACCATAGCTTTTTTCTTCCAAGGAGCAAGGGTCTTTTAATTTCATGGCTGACTGTGTGGATCACAACAAATTGTGGAAAATTCTTAAAGAGATGGGAATATCAAACCACCTTACCTGCCTCCTAGGAAATCTGTATGCAGGTCAAGAAGTAACAGTTAGAACCAGACATGGAATAAGGCACGGAAAAGGAGCACATCAAGCCTGAATACTGTCACCTGCTTAGTTAACTTCTATGCAGAGCACATCATAAGAAACGCCAGGCTGGAGGAGGCACAAGCTGGAACCAAGACTGCCGGGAGAAACATCAATAACTTCAGAGAGGCAGATGACATCACTCTTACGCAGAAAGTAAAGAGGAACTAAAGAGGCTCTTGATGAAAGTGAAAGAGGACAGTGAAAAACCTGGCTTAAAACTCAACATCGTGGCATCCAGTCCCATCACTTCAAGGCAAATAGATGGGGAAACAATGAGACTTTATTTTGGGGGGCTCCAAAACCACTGCAGATGGTGGCTGCAGCCATGAAATTAAAAGATGTTTGCTCCTTGGAAGCAAAACTATGACAAACCTAGACAGCATATTAAAAAGCAGAGACATTACTTTGCCAACAAAGGTCTGTCTAGTCAAAACTGTGGTTTTTCCACTAGTCATGTATGGCATGTAGATGGACCATAAGGAAAGCTGAGTGCCAAAGAATTGATATTTTTGAACTGTTATGTTGGAGAAGGCTCTTGAGAGTCCCTGGACTGCAAGGAGATCCAACCAGTCCATCCTAAATTAAATCAGCCCTGAGTATTCATTGGAAGGACTGATGCTGAAGCTGAAACTCCAATACTTCAGCCATCTGATGCGAAGAGCTGACTACACTGGTAAAGATCCTGATGCTGGGAAACACTGAAGGCAGGAGGAGGGGAGGACAGAGGATGAGATGGTTGGACGGCATCGTCGACTTGATCGACAAGAGTCTGAGCAAGCTTTGGGAGTTGGTGATGGACAGGGAGGCCTGGCGTGCTGCAGTCCATGGGAGCACAAAATCTGATATAACTGAATCAATGAACTGAAGAAGAAAGAAGGAATTAAGAAACAGAAATCAGTAATATATGAAACTGAAGAAGGCAACAGAAAAAAATCATAGAGCAAAACTGGTCTTTGAAAAGATTGATAAAATTGGTAAACCTTTAACAAGACCAATCCAAAGGAGAAAGAGGGGAATGCCCCCGTCAATAACGAAGAAAAGGACAACAGAACGCGGTATCATGACCTCAAAGGGACACTGAGGGTGAGTTACGAACAAGTAAGGCCAGGAAGTGCAGCAACTTACACATTAAATTATTAATACCGTTCCCATAAAGAAAAGTCTAGGCCCCAGATGCTAGCAAACATTTATGGGAAAAATAGAAATCCTAAATAAGCACGTTGAAACAGCAAAGAAAGAGGCAATACTTGCCAGTTCATTTCATGAGGCCAGTATTACTCTGATAAATAAAGCCAGAGAAAGCTATTATTAAAATACTACAGACAAAAAGTCTCCCGAACAATACAATAATTCTTAATTTAATCTTAGTTCTTATTTAATTCTTAAAATGAGCAAATACATAGCAGCATTATTTACATATTTGTTTCTACACACACAGAAATCATGCTAGAATTATACACGCACACATATATACATAGAGAAAGATGGGAGGAGGTCAACGTGTATGTTTATTTTCAAGGAAAAGACATTTATTACAAGCAGGAAAGGTTTGTCAAACTTTAGAAAAATCAATGTATTTCATGTATTTCCAATAGAAGAAAAAGAAACCACACAAACATTTCTACAGAGGCATAAAAGGCATCTGCCAAAATCATACCCATTCCATCATAAACTCCTAGCCTACAGGAAAAGGGAACCTTCAGCCTGTAAAGGGAATGTGCGAAGAGCCCACTGTCACATCTACCGGTGACCACTGGGGTTCCACCCCTAGATCAGGAGCAGGGGGCGGCGTCCTCTGCCACCACTCCTGCTCACTGAGGTCTGCTGACCCCAGCCTGCACAACGCGCCACGGGGAGTGAACCACACAGACAGCAAGGGGGAAAACACAATCCTCATACAAGAGGGTCGTGCACACAGAAGACTCCAAAGAATCCTCAAAAAGTAAAAAAAGTCACCAGAACTAATAAATGTATTTAGTAAATTCACAGAATAAACAAGTTTACAAAAAGCTCCTGTGTTTTACTCACTAGCAAAGAAAAACCGCAAAATAAAAATACAACATGTTTTTGAAAAGAATCAAAAACATGTGAAAAAACTATGGATAAATTTAAGAATATATACACCCCCAAATCATGAAAGAAGAAGACAAGTAAATATACTATGGCCACAGAGCAAGACTCAGAAGTGTGAGCTCTCTCTACAAACTGACCCACCGTTTCAATGCAATCCCAACCAAAACCACAGCTGGCTTTTGGGGTTCAAATCAATAAATTTATTCCAAAATGGAAATATGTACAAAGAATCAAGAACAGCCGAAACATTTTTTAAAAAGACCAAATTTGGATGACTTGTCCTAGGACACCAACACTTCCTAAAAAAATAAAAAATAAAACTCGAGGCGATGAGGGGCAGCCGAGAAGCAGGCTGCAGACACGGCCCCTGCCACGGGGCCAGACGGCTGGGGCGGGCGCACCCGGGGCAGGGGTCACTGCGCGAGCAGACGCACTGTGTGCCCTCGGGAGGGACAAGCCCCGCGCCACACGATTCAGGCACAGGGCAGCACCGCCCGAAGAGTAAAGCCACAAAACACAGAAAATAAGACCTAAGAGGAGACTACTGCGAGCTTAGCCTAAGAAAATATTTCTTAGATAGGAGACTCGGAGTCCAAACCATCCAAGAAAAAGAAAATTTCTGCTCTTAAAATGATGCTGTTAAGAAAAATGAAAAGATAAGGCACAGACTGAGAGGTGATATTCTCAATACATTTATCTGAAAAGGACTTGCATATAGAATTTAAAAAAATACTTAGAATTCAATAGTAAGAAACAACTCAATACAAAAAGAAGGGTGTGTGTGTAATGAAACACTTCATAAGGAATGGCCAATAAGTCATGAAAAGATGTTCAACCTAATCAGGCAAATTAAAATCGCAATAAAATTCCACTATACTAGTCAAACTGCTAACATGTAGAATACTGACAACACCAAGCGCTGACAAGGTTCTGGAGCAACTCTAACACACTGCCAACGGTAATGGAAAATTACTTAACTGCTTCAGAAAAGTTCAGTAACTTCTTACCAAGTTAAATATACTCACACTGTGATGCAGCAGCTTCATTCCCAGGCATGTGCCCAAGAGAAAGGAGAGCACATGTCCACATAAGGACTTCCACGCTCCTGCGCACAGCAGCTTCACTCATCAACAGCTG
Source organism: Redunca redunca (assembly GCA_006410935.1). Taxonomy (NCBI): domain Eukaryota; kingdom Metazoa; phylum Chordata; class Mammalia; order Artiodactyla; family Bovidae; genus Redunca; species Redunca redunca. The sequence continues at coordinate 318,794 of SJYQ01000377.1, forward strand.
GAAACTGGAAGCAACAGGAGTGTCCACCAACAGGAGAAGAGAGAACCACGCTGGGGTTCCCCCACACAACAGTAAAGAGTATGCTTCTGACGGGGATGTGTGCACGGACCTCAAAATCATTATGTTGAGTGAAAGAATGTGGACACAAATCTGTGATTCCACTTGTATACAATCGCAGGAAAGACAACTCTAGTCGATAAAGGGCCGCCTGGAGCCGGGGACACGCGCTGTGACCAGGGCAGCGCACAGAGGAGCCCTGTGGACGGGGGGCTGCAGGAGGGCACTCACTCGTCAACGTTCACTGAACCGTGTCCGTAATATGGGCATTTTGTGTAAATTATAAAGTCAACAAAGGTGGTATTTTTAAATGTACACAAATATTGAAGTCTAGTTAAGTTTTCAAACAGTGGTATGGTCATAAATTCTATAACTACTTTCTTTTGTAAGTAGGTGCAAAAAAAGAAATGGAAAAAAAGCAAAATGGCTGTCTGAGGAGGCCTTACAAATAGCTGTGAAAAAAGGGAAGCGAAAAGGAAAGATATACCCATCTGAATGCAGAGTTCCAAAGAATAGCAAGGAGAGATTAAGAAAGCCTTCTTCAGCGATCAGTGCAAAGAAATAGAGGAAAAGAACAGAATGGGAAAGACTAGAGATCTCTTCAAGAAAATTAGAGATACCAAGGGAACATTTCATGCAAAGATGGGATCAATAAAGGACAGAAATGGTAGGGACCTAACAGAAGCAGACGATATTAAGAAGAGGTGGCAAGAATACACAGAACTATACAAAAAAGATCTTCACGACCAAGATAATCACGATGGTGTGATCACTCACCTAGAGCCAGACATCCTGGAATGTGAAGTCAAGTGGGCCTTAGAAAGCATCACTAAGAACAAAGCTAGTGGAGGTGATGGAATTCCAGTTGAGCTATTTCAAATCCTGAAAGATGATGCTGTGAAAGTGCTGCACTCAATATGCCAGCAAATTTGGAAAACTCAGCAAGCGGCCACAGGACTGGAAAAGGTCAGTTTTCATTCCAATTCCAAAGAAAGGCAATGCCAAAGAATGCTCAAACTACCACACAATTGCACTCATCTCACACGCTAGTAAAGTAATGCTTAAAATTCTCCAAGCAAGGCNNCTATGCCAAAGCCTTTGACTGTGTGGATCACAAGCAACTGTGGAAAATTCTGAAAGAGATGGGAATACCAGACCACCTGACCTGCCTCTTGAGAAACCTATATGCAGGTCAGGAAGCAACAGTTAGAACTGGACATGGAACAACAGACTGGTTCCAAACAGGGAAAGGAGTACGAAAAGGCTTCTTTATTGTCCACCCTATACTGTCCACCCTGCTTATTTAACTTATATGTAGAGTACATCATGAGAAACGCTGGGCTGGAGGAAGCACAAGCTGGAATCAAGATTGCCGGGAGAAATATCAATAACCTCAGATATGCAGATGACACCACCCTTATGGCAGAAAGTGAAGAACTAAAGAGCCTCTTGATGAAAGTGAAAGAGGAGAGTGAAAATTGGCTTAAAGCTCAACATTCAGAAAAGGAAGAACATGGCATCTGGTCCCATCACTTCATGGGAAATAGATGGGGATACAGTAGCTGAGTTTATTTTTCTGGGCTCCAAAATCACTGCAGATGGTGACTGCAGCCATGAAATTAAAAGACACTTGCTCCTTGGAAGGGAAATTATGACCAACTTAGACAGCATATTAAAAAGCAGAGACATTACTTTGCCAGCAAAGGTCCGTCTAGTCAAGGCTATGGTTTTTCCTGTGGTCATGTATGGATGTGAGAGTTGGACTATAAAGAAAGCTGAGCGCTGAAGAACTGATGCTTTTGAACTGTGGTGTTGGAGAAGACTCTTGTGAGTCCCTTGGACTGCAAGGAGACCCAACCAGTCCATCCTAAGAGAGATCAGTCCTGGGTGTTCATTGGAAGGACTGATGTTGAAGCTGAAACTCTAATACTTTGGCCACCTGATGCAAAGAGCTGACTCATTTGGAGGGGATTCATGTTTGGGCACGCTTGTACACTCGTGGTGAATTCATGTCAATGTTTGGCAAAACCAATACAGTAATGTAAACTAAAGTTAAAATAAAAATTAAAAAAAAAAAAAGAAAAGACCCTGATGCTGGGAAAGACTGAGGGAAGGAGGAGAAGGGGACGACAGAGGATGAGACAGTTGGATGGCATCACTGACTCGATGGACATGGGTTTGGGTGGACTCCGGGAGTTGGTGATGGACAGGGAGGCCTGGCGTGCTGCGGTTCATGGGTCGCAAGGAGTAGGACACGACTGAGTGACGAACTGAACTGGACTTTCTTTTGTACTGGATCCTGAGCTAGTGACTGAAGACAGTGGAAAACCATAGTCTGTTATAGAAAAGTTTTACAAATAAGCAGAGAAAAACATCTAGAATTTACTTTGGGGGCTGAACTAAAATATAAGTTGTATATGTTTAACTTGTATATGTTTAACATATAAGTTGTATATGTGGTTTTTTTAAAAGCTAGATAGTAGTAGAGAGAAATACACAAATAAGAATACATAGATGTATTTATACATGCACACACAAATTTCTTAGCTCTTTTGGCTAAAAATGTCTTGACGAGTTCTCAAATGGGGTCATGCTGTCTACGAGGAGTAAAACTGGTTTCTTTGTGGAAGAAGGACAGGTTTTAGCTGTTACGATGGTTTACGGCCTAACAACAAGCCCACAGCATATAAACAACCATGCAGCACGGTCTGTGGCAAGAGCCCTGCACGCGGGAAGGTGGTGTGCTTGGGTGGAAATGTCTGAAGACCTCTCAGGGGTGACAATGAAAGAACTTGTCTGGCAGAAACAGCGCCCGAGCACACCCAGCATACAGACGCTGCCAGTTCTGGTGGCTGAATGCAATTTCCACTGAGAAACGCAGGGTTCCCCAGAGAAAAAGCTGATTTCCTAACAGAGATGGGGAAACGTGACATAGAGCTGCATTGTCTTAAGGCGCCCGAAGCTGCGGGTGTGCTCCAGGAGCGATGGGACATCCAAGTACAACATGAGCACCCCCTCAAGTGCTCCCACTGGCTGATCTCGGCCAGCCTAACCACGAATTAAAAGCCACTAAATAAAAGGTCCAGCTTGGGCCTGGTGCATGGAGAGGACCCAGAGAGATGGTATGGGGTGGGAGGTGGGAGGGGATTCATGTTTGGGAATGCATGTACACTCGTTGTGAATTCATGTCAATGTTTGGCAAAAGCAATACAGTATTGTAAAGTAAACTAAAGTTAAAATAAAAATTAAAAAAAATAAAAACTTAAAAAAAAAAAGCCTGAAAGAGGTAAATAAATAAATAAATAAATAATAAAAGGTCCACTGAGTCCACACTGAGGTAATCTACTGATGACGGGGGAGAAAGGCAAGCCGCCCCTCATAGAAGAGAAGGGGAGCTCAGCCACGGGTGCACGGCAAACCAGTGAGCGAAAGGTTCACACGGGGAGGCTGCGGGATTCCACAAATCTCCCTAACTACACAGGGAGTCACTAGCGCTCTGCAGGGGGCCCCAGCCTCACCAAAAGAGCCAACTTCACATCATCAACTTCAGGATAAAGTGTCAGGTGTTCTGGGGACAA